>OY735229.1:43295083-43387583 GCA_963457665.1 Thysanoteuthis rhombus
ACAATTTTAACGTCAAATGCGCAAGTGAAAGCAGAATTGAAAGTGAAAGTAGAATTAATGACCCACTTGTTGCAGGCAACGCCTTCGGGTAATTGATTTCTTGTCGGCCACATTTGTTTATTCATTTCCAACAGAGGAATCAAGATTTATGGTTGTTTCACAAATGGAATGTTAAAAAGTTGGATTTTACTTCAACAAAACGCAGATATAAACATTCATTTCTTCAAAATGATAAGACTGAAATATACTTCATGTTTGCTGTATTGGAGTCGTTGACCTTTTCGATTCTCGTTCTCTTTATTTCCTCTTGCAGGTTATTTTTTAAATGTTTGAACTTATGACATTATCTCATGCAATGGGCACACGAATCGATGGTTTAGATGACAATAGATTTTAATAGAGCAGCACAGGAATTTACAGAAAGATAGTTTTTACGGAGCTCAAATGAGTCAGGCACAAAGACGAGCGTGAAATCACCCAGCAAGGATCTGATCCACGAGAACAGCCATAATTTGCAGGACTAGTATGCTTATTATTAGCTTGCTTTCTACAAATTATGGTGAATATATATACAGGTCTGGTTGGTCATTCAATAGAAACTGTCACGTAACGAATGCTTTTTGGCCGCATGCCCTGTTGTGGTGACCAAGTGGAAGAATGAGAAAAAGGATACTTAATGAATGAGCTCCTTTATTCTTACTTTTTGGGCAATGATCACTGTAAAGTCTGAATTTTCAAAATACAAGCGTGTACGCTAATGGGCACAAATTAAGGAAACAATTCAGACGAAAATTACTTTGTAAATAAGACCCTGCACTAAAAAAACATATTCAGGGGAGAATTTTGAAAAAAAAAAAGTTTATTACCGAATGGAATTAGAAAAAAAAAATTCTATCCTTGACTCAATTAAGAGTGGATATTTTAAATGCCAGCCACCTCCCCCCACTTTTTTAGTTACAATGGTGTGACCTGTATATGCGATACATAAATAGATTGACAACAAGTTTGACTCACTTAAAAACTGAGGAAACCTACGTTGATATTTACAAAACAAAATCCCGATGAATAGAAATAGAAAATGTTGTACGACAGATGTTTTCTGGCAACGTGACGTGTTAGGGATGATGGATTGAATCATTGGAAAAACGATGCGATCGATGGATAAGTTACTACTTTGACCTTTTGTGGACAGTGATTACTAAAAACGTCTTAATCTTTAAAAAAGGCTGGTCACCAACTAAGCGACTAAATTTATTTCTTTGCAAATTGCACCCCTGCACCAAAAAACTTGATGAGGATTTTGAAAAGTTTATTATTGATAAATTATATTTTATTAATATTGATTTTTTTTCTATTCATAATAAACAGTGAATGTTTAAACGTTCAGCCTTCTAGCTACATTGCTGTGGCCTGTACGTGTGATACAAACATAGCCAGCCAGCTTGACCAGCTTTGATCAACATTTGGCATCTCGAAATTTCCTGGGCTCGAACATTCAACATTGTGACCAGAGGGAAATACACAGCTATCCTCTTTCAGCCACACACACACACACACACATATATATATATATATATATACATATATATATATATATGAAAATGCATTTTTAGTTAAACAGGATGTACAATCTGTAATGAGCTGAAAAAACTTTCATTTCCTTTATAACCGTACTATTAATAGTATTGGACACTTTTTTTTAACTAAGACCTAATTAATACATCAATACGTATACACACGTTTGTTCTATATTTTCTTATTGTTCTCTTATATATATATATATATATATATATATATATATATATATATATATATATATATATATATATATATATATAGATAGATAGATAGATAGATAGATAGATAGATAGATAGATAGATATAAGGTTGTAAAACTAGTGATTTTATGAAATCCCTTGGGATTTTTATGAAATTCTTAAACATTTTCGTAATTTCAGGAAACCCTTGTTTCACAATTAGCTAAGTAATGGTTAGCAAGCTTGTTATTCTGACCATTACTATTGTAATGAGTTTGATGCTCACCTAGTGGTCCAGTACTGTGGCCTTATGTTGATTTTAGTTAAACAGTAGAGTAAATACACAGTAATACTGAAACAAAATATTCCTAATATTCTCTGAGTTTAGAAGTGGAGGACCAATTGGAGATTGAACTCAATAGCGTAGTGATGGTCAGCATCACGAGCTTGTTAACCATTACTACACTCATCGTGAAACTAGGGACCTGATGAAATTGCTGAATGGGTTTCAGGAAACGACTAGTTTTACAATCCTTGGGTAACATATATACACCATAATGTATAATTCTACCTTGTGCCAGTTATTGAACCAAATTTCCTCATTTAGGCATGAAGATTGGAAAGCTAAAAAAGAAGGGTATTAGTTTTGTTACAATTCTAAATTCCTCTAAATCCAATCGCTGTGTCTCTGATCGATATTGGCGTGATCGATGGCTTAAAGTCGATTATATATTTCTTGTGGGTTTTTTTTTCTTGTTTGTTCTATTGCAGTTTCGTCTTTTTTCCTTCCCTTACTCTCTCGCTTTCAACATCACTCTATTCATTCTCTTAAAAACCACGTCTCTTCTTCTTCTTCTTCCTCTTCTTTCATCCCATCGTTCTTTCTCCTTTTTTTCTTTTGTCCTTCCTCTCTATTCCTATATGTTCTTTCTTCGCTTCCTTTTTTTTTCTCTCAAAACACTTTTGGGATATATTGGTTTGCTACCATCGTCACCCTAGTTATAAATAGCATGGTCAGTCAGAATCAGTTGCAGCATCACAGTTCCTACATCTGCTTAATCCGATCATATTATAGAATCCGTCTGAAAACTCAGATGGCAATGGGCTGGTCAGGTAGCAAGAATGTCAGCAAGAATGATATCGCATCTCATAAAGTGGATTCCCAGAGATTACATCTGACCAACGCAGTATAAGATGGGGAGACAAACATGACAAGTTCAGAAAATATTGGCTTCGCAACGATAGAGAAGTTTGGCGAATCTTGGAGAAAGTCCATGTCCAACGATGGACGCTGAGAGGCTAATGATGATTATAGCAATATTTCAATGTTACACGTTAGTTTGTTTTTTGTTTTTTAATTAGTAAAAAAGTGAATGGTGTGTGGAGCATCCTACCATAATTGTTATATAAAATAAATTTTCTTCCGTCATATGAAATAACAGCTTCAAGTATTTTGGCTACTTCTCTTCGGTGTTGCCAATTAAGATAATTTATACCAAAATTAGATAATTCTTAAAATAATTCTGAAAAGTGGAAGTCAAGGGAGATAACAGATACTAAGAAGAAAGATCTATGATTTGTTATCATTTGTTATTAGATTTTCCAAGAGCCGCTGAACCAAACAACTTCAAATTCGACGCTGAAATACCTTGCGTACCGATTGATATATCTGTGGAATGTCAGCTTTGTGCAACAGTCAGTTATTAAATGATTGCTTCGAATGTTGTGAGATGTTTATATTTCCTGTCTCAAACACTTCTCCTTGTTGAACTTTTGCGATCATATTAAATAAGTGTGATTTCTTTTTTGATACAGTCTGGTATTCGCTTTTTGTATCGAGAGAAAAGAGTACAAATTATTTTCGTGCGGGGAAAAGAGTTCTTCCTTTCATTCATTTTGCTTTAGTCTCACATTTGCGACATTTGAATTGTTTCCGGTCATTTATTTTTTATCGAATTTCCGAGCATTCTCCTCTCTCTCTCTCTCTCTCTCTCTCTCTCTCTCTATATATATATATATATATATATATATATATATATATATATATATATATCAATGATATTTAATCTCGCTTTCTCTCTCTTATATCATTCTCTCTTTCTCTGTTTCGAAATTTCTCCCCCTCTTTCTCTCTCTCTCTATATATATGCGTGTGGGGGGGGGAGAGTCGTGTGTGTATGTGGATATGATATGTGTGTGTGTGTGTGAACATGTATGTGTGCTGATATATTTCTTTAGGTCTCATGCTTATTCAAGTAATTTTTCGGTATTTTAGCATATACTTAGCTTAATTCATGTTTGCAAGTATATATATATATATATATATATATATATATATATATATATATATGTATAAATATATATATATATATGTGTGTGCGTGTATGTATATATATATATATATATATATATATATATATATATATATATATATATATATACTGAGGGATAAGTACGTATGTATATAGATTTATGTGTGGGTATCTGTGTTTGTGTGATGTATGTATATGTATGCTCATTTATATACGTATGTATATGTTTATTCCATTCATACGAATATGCCTGCTTGCATGTGCTCATAGAGGTGTAATCATAACCAACCTTAACACAAATACACAAAACTGTCGATATAGAAACTTTGACAGAAGGAATAAAAATAGATATGTTGAGATTTCAAAATTATCTCGTTTTGCCAGTCAATCAATTTCTCCAGCATCGACGATTTACTGACTAAATTGCATCCTCTCTTGTAAAATTTTTTTATATATACAGAAAAATAACAGAAGGGAACTTAAACTGTAGAACGCCATTTTTTTTTTTTTTTTTTTAGTTTCAAAAGAGCCTGCTCTATTATATTAAATCTATTTTGTCCTGTCTGTTGAACGTTTGGAGTATCTTTTGGCATTAAACTTATGTTTATGCCTACCAAGCTTCTTTCTCTTTATCGTTCACCTTTTCCCTCAAATGTTGGTTTTCTTTTTACTTATCTTTTTACTTATATCCTTGTCATTTGCCTTTTGCTTTTCGCTCAATTACCTTTTCTTCAAAGATCTTTTCAAATTGCTTTTATTTCCTCTTGTCTCATTTAAAACTATTAGTCTGAGTAACTTGCCAATGACAGTCTTCTTTCTTAAAGAAAAAAATTTAAACATCATAGTCCTTTGAACTAACTAAACTATATGTAAATGAAACTGTAAGAAGGGGTTTTTTTTCAGTTTCCCTGTTGTCAAACTCCATTCCAAGTCTAAAGTTGATTTTTTTCTACCGTAACAAAAAGAACAACCCTCACCAAATTGAGTGGAGTAATCTCTTCACCGTTTGTCCATTCAGGCTAAACAAAACCGATATATAAGATTAACATTCCACTGCTGTGGTTTGAAATCATGACCTACGGATTGATAGGGGAATCTCTTACCGATTGAACCAAATTGACAAGCCTCACATATTATATCAGGAATAGCCTAGGGCTTTTTTCACACTAATAGATAAATAAATTTATAAAATTAACCTTTCCCCACCATGATTAGGAATCACAACTAAGTGATCGGAGGGCCGTTCTCTTACCAATTGAACCAAACTGAAAAGTCACATATATCTATGAGAATATATCTCACAGGCATGCAAAGGCCTATATCATTCTGAGAAATGAATACATTTATACTAAAAAAATATATCTAACATTTTTATTTATTATATATACAATATAAAAGTGTCAATAATCACCTAGCAGTGGAATTTGATCCTGCAGCAGCCAGGCTTGTATTGTTTTGGATTTTTTTTTGTTAATTTTTGTGTGTATAGTTTATTTTCCAACTTCTCAAGTTCCTTGCTGTTGTTGTTTTTGGTTTTCCATCTTCTTACCTGAATTAAAATGATTATTCAAACCACAGTCCATAGCAAAAATGAAGTTATATGCTATTTTCAGTCCTGATAGTTAGCCAGCAAATCATCATCATCATCATCATCATCATCATCATCATCATCATCATCATCATCATCATCTTTTATCGTCTGTCGGTGGACATAGACCTTCCCTGGGATTTGTTGTATACTCTTCTTTTTCGGATTATTGAGATCGTCTTGTTTTTTAAGGTTGGGCTCGCTCTACCGAGGCTTGCCATCCTAGGGTGATTCTTCGCTTGATTTCTTCTTTTGTGAGTTTCATAGAGATCAGTTGTCCCAGGTAAAGACCTATTCGGTTGAATGATGACTTTGATCCTCACGGAGAGAACCTTCACATATCTGTGTGTCTGGTCCTGAGCTTTTGACGCCTGCTGTACTCAGCAAACTAGCCTAGATAGTCTGGTTGGTCACTCAATAGAAACTATCTCGTGATCAACGTCTCCCCACTGCATAACATGTTGGGTATGATCAATCAAAAATTTGGACAATGCGGTGCTCAGAGAATAAGTTACTCCTCTAACATTTTGTTAAGTCAATAAAATGTCTAAATTTTCAACAAAAAAAACAAGCTTGAACTCTGCCAGACACAAAGTAATGCGCCGATTTTGTATAAACTTACATTCTAAATTGACTCCTCATATTATAAACTTATTGTGGCAGGTTAAAAAACGTTAATTCTACTCATAAGGAGAGAATATTCAGCTCTATTAGTGCATCCTGTCCAATTGATGGATATATAGATTCACTTAAATACTGAAGAAACTTATGTTGACTCATGTAATTATTTCAGCTTGTCTCCATTGTAAACAACATATCATAAGTCATTTTTAGTCGTTATTGTTAACCTGTTCATCACAAGGACCAATCGGGTAGTACGCTGACTTATATCAGTAGTGAAATAATAGTTGAATGTTTAACTTGAACATGATTCATATTATTGATGGTGAAGGGCTGAATGAAGCAAGGAGGATGAATGAAGGTTGAATGAAACGTAAAGAATGAGTGAATTGATTTACTTAGAGATTTTCATTTTTCTATATTTAAAAACGCTTTTTGTTGTAAACTTACAAAATGAGAAAAACATTATTTCTAAAACTCCAATTCTAAGTTCCGAGACTTGTTTACTATCTCAACTTGTTGTGATGTAGAGAAATCATTTTTTCTGAGGGGTTTTTTTTTGTCACTCATAGTTTTTTCAGTAAGTTTCAAGAATGTTCTAAAACTCGAACTAAATAAAAAAAAATTAAAAAATGAGTTAATTATATTTTTATCAATGATACAAAATGAATTATATATTAAGATATGAAGAAAATAAGACGAAAATATTTTGTTTTTTTAAGCATTTGAAAATTTGGTCACGAGTGAATGGAATTTTGCGATAAAGACTCGGGCGTAAATGACACAGGAGTAGGTAAAGAAAAACTGACTTACATCCCCACTGAGAGACTCATTATTGTGGCTTTGTGTCAGTCTACGTTAAGCTTTGGGAGCTCACCAAACAGTACTTCGCAAACTAGTTTCAAAGAATAATTGAAATGAATTCAAACTCTACGAGCACCCTTGTGCTTGACTAAGCTACGCTCAGTAAATAAATACACAAACTGCCCTATCAACGTTATGGTTAGGTTCTTGAAAACTACGTCTTTTCAGTTCGACAACCTTAAGTGAAACCATAGACACAATCAGGTTGATAGTTCAAACATTAATTATTGTAGAATAAGGATTTCGTGATTAATCAATCCTGTGAGAGAAGATCACTTAATTTGTAATTCCACCTTCAATATTCCATACTAGAATAGATTCATTTATGCATCGGCACAGAGGGGCCTAAAGTTATTGGGTAATTTCCTTTTTGATAATTCAAATGATCTAATTCCAAGTTTTTCTTTAAGCCTCGACTCAACTCAAGCTATCTTAAAAGTTTTTATGACGTGTTCTATCATGTAAGTGTTATGTCATAACAGGAGGGTAAATCAACCAATGAGATGCGTGTATATTAGCTCATTACATAATTAGACCCGTCGGAAATGACGGGATTATCAATATATAGATGGCCACTAACGAGCTTAAAGCTATCTTATTGGGTAAATTCTTTCATGCAAATCATAAGTTGTTTTAATGCATGAATTTTGATCTTAAGAATTTCTATGACGCAATCTTTATTAATATGTCATAAAAGAAAGATAAATCAATCGATGAGGTCAATATATTTGAGAGCGAACAGACAAACAGACAATAAATTTGCATATTAGATCATTTTATGATTACCTATTTAATCACTGTCCCACCACAGCAATATGTGACACAAGGTCGGGCTTAATGTGGGAAGAAATAGTAATCAACTCCCAAAAAAATGGCTCCAGCTGACGCAGTTACCTGCGAAAGCTGGGCCGAGTAATAATGGGAGAGCCTGAGGACGAGTCCAAAGGCCTCCCGATGCGCTTAGCAAACGCAGCCTCAGTGTAACCTCATTGGCCAACGTTTGCACCAGCGCACTCGGTCTTTGATACCAACTTCCACCCAATCTCCGGCCCACTCAACGGGCAAGTGTCAGTACCGACTCCTCGGTCTATGCCGTGGAACAGATACTACACTTTGATCCCGAAGACAGGGCCAGAAAAAGGTTAAAAGTATGATTATTTTATGATTAGATTATCGTATATTTCTGTCTTTTTTCCTTCGATGACTTTAATGACTTCCAATGACGTTATAACGAAATGACGTTGAATGAAACGACGCTAGTAGGGAGAGGTAAGTCTATTTAATCACTGTCCCACCACAGCAATATGTGACACAAGGTCGGGCTTAACGTGGGAAGAAATAGTACCTTACCGCCAAAAATTGGCTCCAGCCGACGCAGTTACCTGCGAAAGCTGGGCCGAGTAATGATGGGAGTGCCTAAGGACGACTCCAAAGGCCTCCCGTTGCGCTTAGCAAACGCAGCCTCAGTGTAACCTCATTGGCCAACGTTTGCACCGGCGCACTCGGTCTTTGATACCCTGCACACAATCTCCGGCCCATTCAACGGGCAAGTGTCAGTACCGACTCCTCGGTCTATGCCGTGGAACAGATACTACACTTTGCTCCCGAAGATTGGGCCAGAAACCTGTGCCAGGTAAGTAGGGAGAGGTAATGTTTAATTACTCTCCTTTCCAAATATGGTGTTATTTGCTATTTCTAGTCGTAATTGGCAACCGGTTTATCTCACATGCCAATTGTTCTAATCTGTTCGCTGTCATAGACAAGATAATTCGTCATAGCATGTCGTCATTCTAGTCCCATGGACGAAATGACTCTTCTAACGATGGTGTATTTTTCTTCCCCTTTTTTCTTATCTACATTTATGTGTACATTACACTTATTAAATATTCTGTTGTACAGATCAGCTGATTCGTATGGACATTGAGCCTTTCCACGCAAACAGCAAAGACTTCCTATTTTCATATCTTTTTTACAAGAAAAACTCGGCACAGCAATTAACGTCAAACAATATACAGGCTACCCAGATTTTACGTCAAAGATGTCTTCCTAGAGGAGATTGCTTGAGCGAAATCGGCACAAAATACACCGTAAATATATAAGCGTGTTAATACGTTTTTACTAATAAATCTATCAATTTTGTTTTCCTAACATATATAATCAATAAATAATGACTTACTGATTAAAACACTGCCTGAATTACTACTTTGCTGCGTTGAGGCAGCTACCCTATTGGAGGCAGGTACGATTCCTGCTGCAGCCCCATTTTCTTTAATTGTTTATTCTATTTAGGTTGTCTCGATTGAGTGATACACTAAACGTGGAACGACAAGAGATCATCTCAAATAAGTTTTCCATATAATATAAAGGTTATTTATTCTGTCGAAGATATATGTATATGTATTATTGTGTCATCCACAAAGATGTTTCGATGCATTACATTCGCTTCAAATCTGGAGACCTATATCCTACCTCTTAGCTACGGAACTGGACAGATAGTAAGGCTGAATTTAACCGATATATTTATTTACGCATAAATCCCCCCTCCACCAGAATGCTTTATTCCTATGGAAGAGCATATATATTAAGAAATGGATATATGTGAGCCGACAGAGGGATTATAAACTGCATTATATTACATAGAAAATTATTTGGAATGATCTCCCGTTATAACACGGTTAATGTATCACTCACCCTAGACAACGTAAATAGAATAAACAGCAGCAGCCCAATTTCTTTTGATTTTTTTTATTTACGTTTTTCAGGGTGAGTGATACATTAGCCGTGAAATGACGGGAGATCATTTCAAATAAGTTTTTAAATAATATAATGTAATTTATGATTATATATATATATGTATTTACATATATATATATATATATATATATATATATTATATATATATATATATATATATATATATATATATATATATATATATATATATATTATTGTGTCATTCACAGACAGCTGTTTCGATGTATTACATCTCTTCAGTGTGGCTATGTATATATATGCGTGTATGCGTGTAGAATGTGCTGTAGAATGATATGAATGTCTGTGCATGATATCATATAAGATGCAACAAAGATAATGAACACATACATAAATTGTAATATCTTATCATATGAAAGAATGGAAAGTCTTTCGATACACACCTTTAGAATGGCTTATCATACATTGAATAAGTGTAAACTCGCAATTTTTGTATGGACAGCGTAAACTATTTTGTTGCATCTGGAGTTGTTATAGACACATCTTTTGGTATTTTAGTGGCTAAGCTAAGATCATAAAAATGACAAGTTTGCGATTTTAATTAATAATTGAAATGAAACCTCAGCCCTAACCCTAATACTAACCCTAAACACTAACATTAACTTATATCCTCTGTAGTTAGGTTCAATGAAATACAGTTTTAAATGGTCAGGTCTTCTGCGTTCATTTGTTCCATAATTGATTTATATCCACTGTAGTTAAAAATATATTGAAGAGCATGTGTATCTTCAAAAACAGTTTTGAATGTTCAAAACAGTTTACGTATTTTTAGGGGTATACTCATTTTTGGACGGCTATATATTCATATTTTTAGCAACAAGTTTTAATGCAGTAGGGTTTCGTAATGAATAACACCTGATAATATCAGTGTCGATTGAGTAATGTTCCACTAGAAATAACAAAATTCTGCTATGACTGATTAAGAAGAAAATTACCTTGGCAATAATGCGAGGTATATTCACTTATGTACGATACTGTATCGAAACGATTTTGTCTCTTCGTTGGGAAATCTATTCCTAGTCTTCAGCATCACATTCTTATCATGATACAACTCAGGACTGGGCTATAGAAAGCCTCTACAATAGCCTACTTTTGATTGATGATACTCGCTCGCAATTGTGAAAAACCAACGATTCTGAATGAATCTTTGTTCTTCACAAAGAGTCATTCATAGCAATAATATCCTACTCCAAAAGTGTCAGTAGTATTTGTAAAACCAAAAGTAGTTATTGTCTTTATAAATGCAATAGTTGTAGGAATGATGAAAATATTGTTAGTTTAAAAGTTAAAAGTGCAGTTGTTAATGGTAGTATCTGTGGGATCGAGAAAAATTGCAAACTTGTCTAAACCAGTACATTTATGATTGATTTTCGACTGCAGAGTTTCGATCTTCATGCGAGCTTATGCTGGTTAAAGCTTTCCCCACCGCATACAAATCTGATCTCTGTCTTTATCTCTCTACAATCAAGGGGGAACCAATCTATCAATATTTTTTTTTCATAACATTTCTTCTACTTCTCTGTATCCCACAAACTTCCGCGTGCATAGGGCTACTTTCACTTTCTCTTTTGCCTTCCCGCTGAGGCCATTACGTCATCTTGGCGGGAGATGAGCGCAGTTCTATACAAAGTTTGGCAATGCTGGTGGCCTCTTTGCTCTGTGCTATTCATCACGTTTTTCTTTTAGCCATGCCGTTTCACAGATGCCCCCCTCCAATGCCAATCCATAATCTGGCATATTATCCTTTTGAGGGGATTTGAACCCACTTCAAAGATGTGTAAATATAACCAGAAGATATTGCAACAACAACAAAAACAACAACGGCAACAGCAACAGCAATAATAATAATAATAACAATAATAATAATAATGATAATAATAACAACAACAATAATAATAATAACACCAATAATAATAATAATAATAATAATAATAATACGCGTGCTGCTTCAGACTGCGTGACTTTTTTTATTGATGCAGAGGGTTCATTGGTGTATTCAGTAGTCTGATAAGCTCAGGTTTATTTTGTCTGCTAATATTTAATGCCGCTTAGGATAGGGAAGATGTTATATGCAATAGTCTAGCAGTTAAAAACGAAAGGGAGATATTTTTGCCGCGATCCAAGCCAGGAGTTTATTTCTATTAATATATTTCATATTTTATTCGATTTTGTTTATCGGATTTGACAACAGAAAGAATAACTTCTTATCGTTAAAGGGTTATTCTTGTCTTTAGACCAATGCTTCTCAAACTATTTCAGTGTCATTCACTCTCTAATCTTTATCATGAAATTTTATTCCCCCACGACTAGTTTTTCTGATGTTTTTGGTCATTTTCCTCTTATTCTTCCTTGCGTATGATTTTATATATAATTCATTTCATATCATGAAGTCTCACCTAAAAGGTTATAATACACTTGATCTGAGAAATATCTTATATCATTGAGAATACGAAGCTGAAGGTAGAGAAAACATTCACAGAACCAAAGGCATTAAAGAACAATTAGAGGTCATCAACCACATTAACATGCATCCTCCCGATAGTCGCCTATAGAGCTGAAACATGGGGTCTAACCAAAATACCTTAAGACTGAAAACAATAAAAAGTGCACATGAGAGAATCGTACCCAAAATAAAATGGAAAGATCGTTAGACAGTGCAACATATTAGAAGATGTACAGCATTCAAAGATATCAGATAATCCATAGGAAAACTTAAATGGCAATGGGCTGGTCATGTTGCAAGAATGACAGACAACCGCTGGAAATCACGACTCATAACGTGGATTCCCAGAGATCACATGCGAAATATGGGCCGATAAAATATAAGATTGGAAACGAGCTAGACGCGTTCAGGAAGTACCAACTCTGCGACGCCCATGATAGAGAGGTCCAGGAAATCTTGGGAAGGGTCTATGTTGAATAACGGAATTAAAAAGTTGTTGATAATTACATCGAATCATTCACTTTTCTCTTTTTCAATCACCTTTCATAGTTCTCAAAATATAATATCAATGCAAGAACAGAATTTGGAAAGATGATTTTATTTACGTTTAAAGATTTTTCTTACTATTTACATTGAAGATCTTTTTATCAACATTTAAATTTATGCTTCTAAATATACTGATTGTAGAGACATTACTAGCATCTGCGAATATCTAGTTAAGAGCATATTTTTCTATCTGTAAAAATCAATATTTTGGTTGATATTTTTAATTATTGATAATTTTTACTAGTATTTCTTTCATCCTACTTTCAGTTGCTTTTCATTATATAATTACTATTTAATGTAATAATACAATATCTAAAATGGACCGATGTCAATAATTAGTAATTTCTTTTACTGGTATTTCAAACATCCACACGTCGATTGCTTTCCAATTCATGATAATATTGCTTATAACACTTGTATAACAAATATAATAAACATTCTCGATAAATTGTACATCTTCAGTCAAAATTCAAATGTAAAACAAACTCGAAAACGTTAATGGGTTGTTCTACAAAGGCAAACGAAATAGAATTCAAACACCACACTTCAAAGTTTCAATAACGTGGTGCCTTTTCAGGAGAATTTTTAAAAAGTTGAAAAGGCAAGATGTGCATTCTCTGAAGGGAAATGAAGTATAACTTGAAAGTCATATGTTAATGTCACGAAAGACGTGATGTAATTTAAAATCTTTGATAAAGAATTACCAAACAGCTTATGGTTAAAAAAAAATGTTCCGTTTTTCTTTTCAAGGCGTTGGCATTTGTCATAAATTATAATACTAGTGTATATGAATATTAAAGATATTTCTGACCCCTGGCGCTTGCTACACGGCCGTAGAATGATGGTCTAGAAAGTTACGGTGAAAACAAGCAACTAGAATTGAAATGGAAGTAACTACAGTCGAAAGATTTTCATTAATATCAATATAATACAAAAGATCTGATTCTATTTTCTCGTGGCCTGATCGATAGGACAGCTTTTACACTGACAGATATCCCAATGGAAAATGGTGTGAGTTTGAGTCTCACAGGTAACTTACAGTTTATTCACGGCCCTAGGTGCTTACTATACGGCCGGAGAATGATGGTCTAGAATGTTACGGTGAAAACAAGAAACTAAAATTAAGATGAAAGTAACTACAGTCGAAAACTGTTCATCTATATCGATATAATACAAAAAATCTGTGTCTGTTTTTCTCATGTCACCTCAGATTGTCCGAAACAGTACGCTGTATCTACATACCCGGAATAAATGTACCCGTTAAATGTGCTAACCATCTGTAGTTTCACCTTTTTTTATTTATTCATTCATTTATTTGCAACTGCAAAAAATGGGTGCAATCGAACCTTTGAATCTGATATTCTTTTTAGTCGCATCAGATTGCAATACTCGCGAAAGATGACTTAACGGGCCACAAAGTTATCTAGTTACAAGGATTACGATGTACAATGCATTTTTGTTCATAGGTAGTGAATGTTATTTTGCTTTTGTGACCACCACAGTGATTTTCATAATTAGTTATTTTCTTCATTTCACGTGATGATAATGCGGAAATTCGCTTTCTGTCCAATTGGAATTAGGTAGTTTTAAAATTATTACTTTCCGAGTCATAAAGGCAGTTTGAAGCGAATAACTGACATTTTCTATACCTTCCAGACACACTTTCTCTGTATATCTTTGCATGTATAGTGGAAAAATATCTTGCTATCAAAACAGTGCTGACCATTATAAACAGCCAGTCAAAGTTGTCAACATTGGTATAGTTCTCTTCAGTTTTTAAGTGGGTCTGTCTGTCTGTCTGGCTGGCTGGCTGGCTGGCTACGCCGATGGAGCGAGAGGGCTAAGAATTTAAACATTCGCTCATCATGTCTCAAAAATTTTTTTTTTTTAATGTTTTTGAAAAATCACCCCTCACTAACACACAAAATTGTTTTTTGGTTTTTAAAAAATCAATTTACGATGTAAGTTTACGCTGAATCGACCCCTTAGTTTGTGTCCGGCACCGTTCACGGTTATTTTGTGAAAAATGTTTTGTTTTAGTTTTCAGAGGTTTTTTGGTATCTTTGCTCAACAGAAGTCAAGAGAAGTAACTTGTTAACTGACCACCTATTTTTGAAATTTTCAATTGATCACCCCGAACAGGGCATGCTGCCAAAAGATGTTGGTTACGGGCCGGTTTCTATGAAGTGACGAACCATAGCTGTTATATCGATGCAGAAAAAATATTCAAAACAAAGGGCTGACAAGGAAACTAATTGGTTCCAACGCATCATTATTTTTTTTTTCCAGCGAGACTTTCGCGAAAGTTTGCGAGATTTGGTTGTGAGCCATGAAGGGGAGACAACTGAGGTCAATATTTTGACTGCCTCTTCCGACCTTGGTATATAGGGAGAACAGAGACTTAATCGACCGTGGCAACTTGACAGTAGGTTAGATGGCAGGAGTCGATATCAAATTTCGCGAAGAATAATTACATATAATTTGCCTCTGCCGACCAAGTTGACAGAGGTATAAGTATTCACTCGTGTATATCTGCCTGTCTGCCTGTTTGTAAATCAACACAATATCTCCAAAAGTTCAGTGCGAACTACAATGACATTTAGTAGAAGTGTGGACTATGAGTTCAGGAAAAATTAATAAAATTTGGGGGCGGATCCAGGATTTTTTATGGTTACCTACTTTGAGTCACTACATGAAATATCTACGGAAGCTCTAAATGAAATCGAATAAATCCACAGAAAGGTTCGTTTTTGTGATAATGGGTAAATTGATTGAATTTTGTTATAGATCAAGGAGGTTCCATGGTTACCTGCCTTGCATCGTGGCTATATTTTTGACCATGTAATATCTCCAAAAGTTCTCCATGAATTTCAATTACATTGCGTGAAAGGGTGATTCGTGGTCTTAGTAATAATCAGTTAAATGTGGGGGTGAATCCATTGAAATTTACAATTATCTCCTCTGCATCGTAACTATATATATACAGATATACATTCAATTTTCAATGACAATGGTGTTGGTGGATGTATGTGCTCTAAGGTGCTTCCTCATTCACTTGTGTGCTTTTATATGCGCTGAGGTATTTATTGGCTTCAGCGCGATGGCAAGTGATGAATATTTATGGAAGAATATATGAATACAACATACTTGATACTCACACAACTCATCAGGTTACTGCTAATCTGACTGCCATCATCATTTGATCGAAGCAGAAATCAAGGTGTTTGGGGGGTTTCTTCTGGTAATGCTGGAATAACCGTTTCTACTTACACAACTGCTTTATATTATTTGAAACTCTATTCGAAATGAACCCCCATTATCACACGGAGAATGTGTCACTTGGCCTAGAAAGTGTAAACAGAATAGATATTTAAAAGGGAGGACTGCTGCACGAATCGAACCTGCGACCGATGGGTAGCCGCTTCAACGTAGCGTTACTCCTTCCATTGAGCTAAATAGCCCGGTGAAAAAGCGAAGGCTCAAATAACTGCTTTATCCCAAGAAGCTTTTTATTGTTTGATATAACAAAAAAAAACGTAATTATTTTTGCATCAGCCCAAGTTAAACATTAAAATGCTGTCAAGCTCTAGATCACTGTCACAATATTATTAAAAGTTTATAAATCGTTCACGTAAGACGATGACGTACACAACAATTGAAGACGAGTCAAACAAAAGCCAAAAATTGCCATGTCAGATTTTGACTTTTGTAAAGGGTTTCATACTTGATTTTTTTTCTAAATACTGAACGCATCTGAAATTTTTTTAAACCTTGATAATAGCATAAGAAGCCGAAATGTATCAAATATAAGAGAATCATTAATATTCATTTATTAAATTGAATTGAAGGTTGCTAACTTTGGGTATCTGACTTTATTTCATTTTATTTGACTCAAGAATAGAATATACTCTATTTCATCATAAAAACAATAAATGAATTTTTGCATATCTATTTCTAGTTAAGTAAGAAAATTGACAGATTTAAGGAAAAGATGATGAATTTCAAAACTGTGTTCCTGGTAGAATTCGTCGCCTTTGTTACGAAGGAAAATGACGTAAAAGTGAAGTATTTTTTACTTTGAACGTTAGGAGAGTGTCGAAGTTATCGGGAAACGTTTATATTTTGTTTTTGCTTCAAAGTTAAAAGCTGTTTTATTATTTTGTGAACATCGAATTTTTGTATTGAAAAATATCATTTTTTATATAATGACGAATGGCTATCTTTGCAATGACGCATCATGCAAAAATTTTGATATAGGTCATTTCATATCGGCAATTTTGAATGGCTTAAAGTGGCTAGATTTACTCTGTTGTTCATATAACCTTAATCTTAATTTTTTAAAATACCGTTTTTGTGCAATTTGTGGTTAAACACAAAAATAAAGATAAAAGCCATTTGTTATTTTAGTTTTAATTTATTCTAAAATATAAAATCAGATGAAAACTGTGTAGCAATGGATGGATGGAAGGCTTACCAAGGAATCTTTAAATAAGAAAGACCACATCTTATGGTAATTCGTATTAACTTGAAATTATACCGATGAGGAAATATCAATTTATAGCTTTCTACAAATCTTCATACAGTAAATGCGTCAAGGTATGATATTTCAATCAGAATCTGTGTATTGAAGAGATTCAAACAATCAGAGTATGAAAATGTTTTATTCTGAATAAAACAAGTTCGTTTGTTTTTTTTTAATTCCCACATTTGTATTAGAATTGTGACCCTTGGATAATCTTATTGGTCCATTCCAAAATTCAAAATTAAACACAATACAGTAGAAATGGAATCTACACAGTCATGCAGCAATTGAATCTAGCAAATAGGTATTATTTTAATCCATCCACTTTGAGCCATTTAAAATTGCCAAGTTAAAAATGGCCCACATCCAAATGTCCACATATTTGCTAAGATAACCATAACAAGTAAATATGTTTGTTTTTCTCTTTTGTGAAATGACTGTGTAACTTGGGATGTCATTAAAACAGTCAATATAACCGAACAATCTAAACAATATAATGTCATTTGTGATCACCAATAAATTTTACTTGTTATTAAAGTTTCCGTGGTTCAGTGTATTGAGGCATTCACCTGGGCACTAGTAGATCTTGGGTTCGAATTAGACCAAGAACGAGCCTTCTTTCCCTTGCTTTTAGGGTCAGCAGCAATCTAACTATTAGGCTGAGTAGACTTTTTTTCTTTATTTATCTATTTCATTTCAGTTTCAGTGTCTCTGTGGTTCAGCTGGACACTAGCAAATCTTGAGATAGAATTTACAAGGGAGCAACATATTTTTTCTCACTTCCTTGCCTTCGGGGCCAGTTGCAGATGGACCATTTGGCCAAGTACTTATTTACTTTTTTTTCTTTCTTGCCCTTCAGGCCAGTAGCAGATTAACCATTTGACTGAGTTGGCTCTTTCATTCTTTGTTCTACCAAATTTTTACTATTGAGTTTGGACATTATTTTCGTGTGTAACAACAATGACTGACGACAATGACCAGACTAAAACCCAGCGACGCCATGCACGATATCAGTGGTACGGCGACATTCGCTAAAACTGAAAACGATTTCACTCCACTTTTAAAGTCCCAACTCAGGTCAACTTGTTTTGCTAGAGTTTGCAAATCCCATTTTACAGGAACAACTAGTAAAGGAGTTGAAAAGGGACATGTTTTTTTGGAATGATATTGTACGGAGAAATGGATTCTATTTTGCTTACCTATTAGATTCCAAAGAAGTGAGTGACTTTGACCCTAGTGCTACCCAGCTTGTCTGTATTTGTTTTTCTTCCGGCGAATGTACAACTTAATTCAATTTTCTGATGGTAACATTCCGGCCTAGCTGGTCAACGCTGTATTTCAAACTGAATTAGGAACATTTCAATATTTCTTGTTGAGAATCATTTTGTCATTCTCGCGAAGCATTTGTTTAGTCATTCTTTTCATGGGCGGAATCCAATATTGCGTTCTTACCAACTTCCCGTCATCTCAATTCAGTTAAACATTTGTAAATCGTTCTTAAATAAATCCCTCTATTGTGATTAAGTCGATCACACTTTTACTTCCGCGGTATTTTTTCTTGATATATTTTTCTTTGGCAGCACTGGAAGTGGCACAAAACAAAGACAACTGCTCTCTTGGCGTCGGCACAAGAAAATGACAGGAAAATAATTCTGTTGAAATCGGCGGTGCAGACACCATCATTTCGACCGACGCTCTTGTACCGCCATCTTCTTCATAACTCAGCTTACTTGAATCAACCTCATCTGTAATATTGAGTTTATGTCGAATAAAATCTCTGTTACGTTACAAATAGCAAACACTTTTCAAAATAAGAAAAGAAAAAACACACACGTTTACTTTCAAAACATTAAGGTCCTCTCCTTAAACCATTTATCAGACTCAACTTGGCATGGTATATATATATATATATATATATATATATATATATATATATATATATATATATATATGCAATGCTCTTCCATAGAAATAGAGCACTCTGGTGGATGGGGAATATAAGCTAATATATATCGCTTGAATTCAGCCTTACTGACCGTTCAGTTCCACAGCTCAGAGGTAAGATACCGGCCTCCGGGACTGAAGCAAAGGTTTCAATACTGCCTCGTAGTATTTGATGGGATAATGGATAGTCTATAGCCGCACGGAAGAGTTGTAATACAACGAGACAGCTGTCTGTGGATGACACTTTATATATATATATATATATATATATATATATATATATTAAAAATGACTGACAAAGTTCATTTTTACTAATCTTTTTTTTTTCGTAAAAGTGAATAGATATCTAGTCTTAGTAAAAAATAAATTTTTTCCAAGGGATAGAGCGCATTCGGCAGCATCTTCTGTCATTTTCAACATCAAGGAGTTGCATTACTCCTCATTTTCATAGTAGAATTGTACCTTTTTTTATGGTAATTTACAATTTAATTTTACCTTTAAATTCAGCGTTTGCAGTTGTTTGTTTTTTCAACGTGCACAGGAAAGAATCTTGCTCAACGTTACATGGAGAGATCAGAAGACAGCCCAATGTATCAGGGGAAAGAACAGTAGTTCAATACACCATAGAATTCATTAGAAAATTCAAATGGCAATGAGCTGGTCATGTTGAAAGAATGGCAGACAACCGGCAGACTTCATGATTCATAACGTGGACCCCCAAAGATCACATGCGACACCGAAGCTGGCAGAATACAAGATGGTGAGACGGACTAGACAAGTTCAGAACGTACTGGGTTATTTACGCCAATGATAGGGAGGTTTGGTGAATCCTAGGGAAGATGTATGTCCAACGACCGGCGATTAAAAAAAACTGATGATAATGATGATCTGAGAGCAGGCTATGGGATTTCTCTGATTGAGTTGAATGAGATTTCATTGAAACCGGCCAGAGAAATCTTTGCTGTGAGCTGAGAAATACAACAATTCAACTATTGTGGCATTTCTCTACTTTTTACTTAAATTCATTGGACCGTTCTTGTAGAATACTAGTACATATATATATATATACAAGCACATGTACACACACGTATATATATATATATATATATATATATATATATATATATATATATATATATATATATACATATATATATATATATATACATATATATATATATATATATAACAATGACAACTGGTCTGTTGGCATCGACACAAGAAAATGACAGAAAAATAATCGGCGCTATCAGCCACATTCAAAAGCTAGAGTTTGTGTAGAGACAAATATTTGGATAAGACCCATCTTCAAATTTGATTAGGCAAAGTTATTCATTGTAGTTATTTAACTACCACCCCACGAGGGTAGAATGTGATACAAGGTCGGTTTTTATGTGAGAGGACTACACGTGTACGTGCACTTGTCACATGCTCGCAGCGCTTGATGTTCCCAAGCGGTTATCTATCTTAGTACTAATCAGACTCGACTAACGCTTGACTAATGAGAACCAGTTGCTTTCAGTGTAATTTGACTGTAAACTAATTCATGGTATCATGTTTGAACAACAAGTCTAACCTTGAATCTATCTCTGGAACTTTTGACCTTGTTACAATAACGTCCTCGGATTATCTGGTAGAAAACAGTTCATTTATTTCTTTGATAAAGCGTTTTTATTATCAATTTTGATTAATCCGTCTTTTATATGTGTTACTATCATATTGCGAATAAACGGTACACATGAGGTTCATGTCAAACGGAATCTTCGGGTGTGATGTAATGGATACAGTACATTGGTTTAACCAAAAAGGGCTATGTATGTGATCAGAAGAGAAAAGTTTTGAAAAGACCCATTTACAAATACAATTAGTGAATGAATCAATTTTATCATTCAACGAGCATTAATTTCACTCTAAACTTGATACTTTCACTTTTGATAATGTCACGAATTCGGTTCATCTGGTGGAAACCATTGGGGGAGCTACACAATACAGTAGAAACACCAGAGTCTGATTTGCTTCCAAATATAGAGAAAGAATCTCCCCGGAGTGACGAAAAAAGACCCTCAGAAGCTAGCCGTGATACCAAAGGCACGTGACAGTTGTTCATAGATAAAGAGAAAAAGAAAGAATGTCGACGAGAAAGTTCGGTGAGTTAGTGAATTTGCTAGCAAGAACACTTATCGAGTCAGTGAAATCAATGGCGAGATATTTTGAACGAGTTGGTTAATTTGCTGGTGCCAAAGTTCGGGTGAGTAAATTAATTTGTAGGGAAGAAATTTCAGCGAGTCAGTAAATTAACCAGCGGAAAGTTCAACACGTTAGTGAATTCAACGAAAAGAAAATTCAGCAGATTAATGATTTCTCGAAAGTGAAAAGGGTTTGCCACATTGCAAAAATGAACAACCTGAATAGAGTGATAAAGAAAAATATTTTGTAAATAAGAACTCAATAATTTGTGACAAAAATGAATTGGCGAAATAAAGGGATGCAAAAAGAGGATGTGTGCATATCCAATAGCTGTGTCGTATCCAGGTTTATTTTGATATCAACCTTTCTTGCTCATGTATATTACTTAACAAGGTACAAAAGGATAGTATTGGAATTATAAAGAACAAATGAAATTCGAAGTCTGTTTCGTAACTGAGATTATCGTATGTTTCTCGACGATGCTGGAGCTCAGAGTTCGATTCAAAATGAAAAGTCAATTGACATTTGATTTTGGATGGAAATATCAAATGGAAAATCCGAGTTTCAAACTGCATTGTGTGTGTATGTATGTATATTGATGTATCTTCAAATAGTTCTGGAAATTCCCTTATTTGTGACCAATCGACAAATTGTTAGAGACCAATCGACGAATAAGAAAATAAAATACAAAAAAATAGTAATTTTCACGGGCTTGATGTATTTCTGTTTTCAAAATTTATTTCACAAAGTATATATATATATATTTATATACATACGTGTGTGTGTGATGTGTTATGTGTAAATGTATGTTAATGAGCATGCTTGAAAGTGTGATACAACCCCCCTCCACGTACATACACATATGCATGTTTGCAAGTGTATGTATGAATCCATATATATATATATATATATATATATATATAAATACATATATATATATATATATATATATATATATATATATAAATACATATATATATATATATTCTTTCAGATTATTTATCTATTTCCTCAATATACATATATATATATATATATATATATATATATATATATATATATATATATATAAATATATATATATATATATATATATATATATATATATATATATTTCATAAAACATATTTTCATCGAATTTAATTAGTCTTTTTGATTTCATTGTTATAGGAAAAATCGTATTGCCGATTGCTGATGATGCAGTAGGCACGAAACGTTTACATATACCGGGTATATATCCTTGTAATCCTTACATATATATATATATATATATATATATATATATATATATATATATATATATATATATATATATATATATATATATGGGGATCGATAGATAGATAGATAGATAGATAGATAGATAGATAGATAGATAGATAGATTTGTATTCAAATTCTTTAGAGTATTCGCATTATCATCATATTCCAACAAATCCCAAGTTGATGAATGAACACTTAACGTTTATTAGAAAGTATCTTCAACAAAAAAAATCAATTTCGAAAAGAAAAAATCTCGAAAAACGTTACAAGAGGACGGAGATTAAATATGAATCTCAATTATATAGATCGAAGCGGCATGAAAATCAGACCAGCGTCTTGGCACGTGCCAAGCTAAAGCGAAAGTGAAAGCGAAAGTAGCATCGCAATCCACTAATTAACGAACGAAGTTTGCCCAGCTTTAATTGGACGACGACGGCTCGAGAAAGAGTTTGGCAAATGATCACTCGGTCTACTCCTGGTTTCGCATTTCGTTTGGATGAGCGAGTCGCCTAACAACTCTAGATTTCGCTCTGTCATCGTGACTGCGATTCAGTACCCCATATCCCTTATTAAGGCCTCCCGAGGATCGATGTGTTCAATCATGCGACATTTTATTCATCTATCATTGCTCTTATATGGAGGACAATTTGTGTTTCCAGTCCGCTTAAATTATTGGTAACAGCTAATGAAAAATGCATTACGTGGTGGGAAATTAGTATTATGCGCTAATTTAAGTATTATAGTGCGATATATATATATATATATATATATATATATATATATATATATATATATATATATATATATATATATATATATATATATATATATATATATATATATATGTCCATTTACAGCAAGTATTAGGGGAGCTTTTAAAGTGCACTATTAAATTGGTTGGATTCTATCGCGAAAGCTTTTTCTTGTTCAGTAAATGCAAACAATTATTAATAATTATTATTGTCCATATCGCAGTTAATCCTAAGTGGGGTTCATTACAATATTCTACTTTTTAAGAAAGAATCACTCTGAGTTAAAAGGCTTAAATTAAGTTGCCTGGCGTGATATGATGCTAAAACTAAAAGTACATCTATATTTTAAGAGAGCATAGTGAAATGAAGATAGTGGGGTGGGGCAAGATATCATGATGAGCAAGAAATTGCTACACTGTGCATGCTGATGGGTAGTCCTGTAGTCCTCCCACAGAAACTGAACGATTTTATTCGAATGAGTATTGCTCCAAAATTAGATCAATTAGTTAATAAAACGAGAACTAAGATATTAGAAAAAACTATGTTTCTTAGTTGGCTTATCAAAAATTGTTACAGCTTGTCCAACATTTTCATCAAGTATTGAACCTGCGAATTCCCATTCCAGTATTGCAGAATTCAATGAAATAATTCTTTTCTCTAGGAGACTGCTAAAAGCACCCACACCATTTTCTTGTTTAGAAAAGCAGACATTACTGGGGGAAAGGCAGGTATTTAGGGAGGATGTAATTATGATGTTGTCTGAAAGTAGAAGGTAGATTTAGAAACGAAACTGTAAATTTGTTCCGTTTTTTTGTTTTGTTTTTTTTTTTCAAATTGTCCTATATTTATAACTGGCTAAATAAATTGAATGTGTACCCCATGTTTTATGGGGGTTCCTTCCGTTTAAGTAGTTGTAAGCTTATAAAATCTGCATTCTTCCTTCAAAACGAAATCGTCCTTTCCGAGGAAAAATCGTCTAACAGTGAAACATAGTGTCCCTCAGTCAATTGTGTTGTTCTTATTTCTTTATTTCACTAAATTTCATAACATAAAAGTCCCTGTCAATTTTTTGCCTGTTTTTGGTTGGTTGGTTCCTGTCACTCTGAAGCAAACAGGAAGAGAGAAAGCAAGACTTCACCATGTCTCACAACGCTACTGAGACTAACATTGATGATGCCCCAATACTAGCTTGAAAAATAATCCACCAGCTCTGATTGTTCGTGAATAAAATATTCTTCTTGTGTTAAAAAAGAAATTTGTTTTTACACAAATCTATCACCTTATTGCTTTGAAGAAAAATACTTGAAGGAAAAAACAGGAAAACATGAAGAATTTTTAAAAAACTGACGGAGGAAAATTTTTGGAAAGACATGCATTTTTCGTTTTTTGTTTTTTTGGAGTTTTTTTGTTGTTCTTCTTTTTCTTGCTATAAGTACATTTGTACTAAAATTTATACTTGTATGATTAACCAGGCGTAAATAATGCCAACTTTTTGACGGGTGCTGTATTAATAGAATGATAAACACACGTTTTTCTACCCGACAGAAACTTTGAGGAATTTTGCGCAGAAAATCTTTAAATATTGTCGAATTTGTTAGAGAAGATTTTATCAATCTGCTCCAACTTAACAAGTGAGATCTTTTTGGTAGTATATACCGAATATACAGAATATATATTCCCAGGAAGTCTGGCGACGGGGTTTAGATAAAGTTCGTGAATATATAAATACATATTTTTTCAAGCACCCCCTCCCTCTCTTCCTCCTTTCTTCTCTTCCTTTTTCTGTCTATTCTCTATCTTTCTTCGCCTCTCTCTCTATCTCTCTCTCTCTCTTTATCTATCTCTCCCCCTCTCTCTGTGTCTCTGTGCTTTCGATGTAAACAGAAAGAGAGAGTAAAGGATTGGGAGAGAAGTGAGACCTCAGATGAAGATTGTACATGAAATAACATAAATGTCTTTATGCGTGCATATATGTGACAAAGGCTATGCGTATGTGAGTGATGAAAAAAAACGACAATGTGTGTGGATAAAGAGGATTAATGTGTATGTGCATGTGTTAGTACAGGATTGGGAGCATTACGTATGTATGGGAGAAAGAGTAATAACGTGTGTATGCGTAGAACGAAGATTGGCAATGTGTGTGTGTGTGAGTGAGTGCAAGATGAATCGTAATAATGGGTACTGTGTGAATTTGTGTTGAATCAAGAGTGTATGTGTGTTTGTTTGTGCACGTACGTTGTGTGTGTGCATATGTGTGTGTGTGTGTGCGTGTGTGTGTGCATGTGTGTTTGAGCGTGCGCGACGAAAAAGTGACAATATGAATGAGAAATTAGGAGAAACCAAAGCCGTTATCAATTCTGACTAATTACCTGTTGTTACTTGTTTATTTTTTCTTGTTTTGTTTTTGTTTGTTTTATTTTTTTATCGATGTTCTCCTCGGCCTTCAAACCAAACTACATGAACTCAGAATACCAAGAAAATTGGCGCCCTGATCTTTCTTTTGATT
The DNA here is from genome assembly GCA_963457665.1 of Thysanoteuthis rhombus. NCBI lineage: Eukaryota > Metazoa > Mollusca > Cephalopoda > Oegopsida > Thysanoteuthidae > Thysanoteuthis > Thysanoteuthis major. Next base: position 43,321,160 of record OY735229.1, read on the forward strand.
CCATATTGTTTGGCGGTTAAAACCATAGAATTTATCGTTTAAGAAAACGTTCGAAACGTTCTTGAAAAAAAAAACAAATCTGTTAACAAAAAAAAAGATATATCTCTTATTCTTAACGGATTGTGAACTCGAAGAAAGCCGTAGAAAGTATCAACCGAAAAATTGTAGTAACATCAAATGTAAGACAAATTTCTTTGTTCCAATTCTCAAATGAGGAGTGTAGTGTCTAGAATCATCATAGGGTTTTTTATTTAGTTTTTGGGGGGATCTATTTTCCTGACTTTCATTCTTTCTTATTGTTTTGAAATGACATGATATGGTCACCGGTCCTAAGGTCAACAGAAATTGATCTAACCATTGTTCATGGGTCGGCGATCATTGCCATCGATAATTCTTCATCGCTAAGAACAGGTTTGAATCTCCCACGAAATTGATTATTGCTATTAAACCAATTCTATAGCAGATTTCACTCCAAATACTTAGTTACCAGTAGCTTGAGCTGCATTAGGTTCTAATTTGAAATTTATGTCTGGGGTAGACACCGTTGCTGTTGAGGGATCAAAAATCTTCAATGGTAATGAATTATATCTCTATTTACATAGAATGCGCAAAAATGCAATCACATTAGCAAATACTCGCCTCACAGCATGGTTCTATCTTGTCCAGAAAAAAGCAACAACATTTCTTGGGTAAAAGTTTAATACATAAGGATACGTGTCCAAATTTCGTTGGGTGCTATCTCGTTATTTCTATTCTAAAGAATTTATTTGAAACTTACCACATCTACTAAGGATAACGAGTCTCCTTGAATTGGAAGGAAGAAATCAAGCGGAGAATCACTTTAGAACGGCAAGCCCTCGGCAGAGCAAGCTCAACCTTCAAGAACAAGAAAATACCATCAGTCCTGAAAAGAAAATTACACAGCCAATACATTCTCCCATTAGTCACCTATGGAGCTGAAACAGGGAACCTAACCAAAAGATTAACCTGCAAACTGAGAACCGTGCAACGTGCACATAAAAGAACCATGCTCTATCTCACATAGTGAAACCACGAGACAGCACAACATATCAGGGGAAAACAGGGGACCTTGACATCATAAAATCTATTAGAAAACTCAAATGGCAATGGACTGGTCATATTGCAAGAATGGTAGACAACCGATGGACATCACGTCTCACAACATGGATCCCCACGGATCACTCGGGTAACTGAGGCTGGCAGAATACAAGATAAAGAGACATACATGTTCAGAAAATATTGGCCTTGTGACATCCATGATAGAGAAGTCTGGCGAATCCCTGGGATGGTGTATCTTAAACCCTTTTTTTTTATTATTCTTCCTTTGATTATTTGAAAAGAGCTTTTTTGAGCTTCTGGGGATAGGGTCATATTTTGATTGGTTTAATAATAACAATAGATCTTTCTAGATACCATTACTCAATTTTAAATGTTTTCCTGTGGAATATATCAGTGATGTCATAAAAAGAATTTATTCTGACTATATTTATTCTTCGAGGGAATATTTTTACATCACTTTGAATATTGACATTTCAATTATTGACTGAGGAGACGGGTTTTTTCTCTTAAATTTGCCATTAATATTAAATTATTTCTAATGTTAAGTTGTTTATAAGAGCAAATTTAATCATATAACAATGTTATTGGTTGAATTCAAATTTATAACAATGACAGTAAATTGTTGAAGTCTTTATATATCCTTCGCTTAATGTTCACATATATATACATGCTAACAAGTTGTTGTTGTTGTTGTTGTTGTTTGGGGGTTGGGTGTTTCCTTATGTAGAAATTGCGTCTTTGGTCAACTTGAATTTTTCTAGCCGAGTACTCTATATATATGTTAATTTATTTCAAAATAATTTGCTGATATTCATCCTTGAAAATGAAAAAAAAAATCAAAACGAAACCAAACGCCCTCCCATATTGTCCTTTAACGTAGTGACCTTCAGTTTATGTTCAAAACGCCATATCCTTAAGCGATTGCAACGAGAGGATTCATCTTCATACTATTCAGATATTTGGCTATTACACACGTTGTCAACCACACTCTATAACCTCTCGTTAAGGGCAACCGGATTCAGGATCTTTAGAGATCCTTGCAACTGTCTTTTTTGTTATGGTCTCAATGTTGGACTGGTCCAAGGAAAAGAGAAAAATCACAATTTATAGGCTGACAAAGAAAAGTTGGAAGGGTGGAATCTTGGTGTAGAAAAGGGGTTAGATTTGTGGGTGGTATGACACGGGTGGAGATTTGAGGGTAGAGATAATGTATTCATGTCTGTAAAAGTTTCTCCCACCGACAGGTGCGAGAAGCACTCTCTGGTTATCCCCTGCGGGTGGAAAGATGGCGAGCATCCAGAAACGGTTGGTTTCTGGAAGGGAATTTGTCTTCGTTGTTCTGGAGTTAATGGTGGGAGGCAGGGGTGGCGAGGGATCAAGAAAAAGGAGAAGAAGGAGAATAAAAATTGGGAAAAATAATAAGAAGAAGAAGAGAAAGAAGAAGAAGAAGAAAAGAAGCAGGAGAAGAGGAAGAAGAAGGAGAAGAGGAAGAAGAAGGAGATACTCGTATGGGAAAGTAAGGAGAGGGGGGAAGAGATGGGAAGAGAAACAAAAAGAATTGGGTTAGCCAAATCATAGAAACCGTCAATTAACCAGCATGCAATATTGGGGGTGATCAATGAAAAATGGAAAAGATGTGATCAATGAGTAAGTTACTTTTCGCGACTCATGTTTTCCAGTGATCATTGAAAAAGGTCTGAGTTAAAAAATTAAAAAATAAGAATATTGCCGGACACAAACTAAGGGACCAATTTAGGATAAACTTACATTGCAAATTGACCCCTCACCTTCTAAGAACCTATATAGGGGTAGACTTCTGGAAAAAAAAAACGTTTTTCTAGACATGATAATGAGAAAATTATGACATGTTCAGCCCTAGGCTCTATTGGTACGGTCTTTGTGTGAGATCGACAGCCAGATCAGCTTGAAAACTGAAGAGACCTATGTTGGCAGTTTTTGGGACAGTTTTGGTTGACGGTGTTTAACAAGAGGACATGATAGAAAGAGGAGAGAGAGAGAGAGAGAGAGAGAGAGAGAGAGAGAAATAGAAATAATGAATACCGGGGGTTCCATTGGGAAAAAGTAGAAAGTTATTAGAGAAAATAGAACGGAGGGCATGAAAAGCGAGAGGGAAAAGTAAGTAGTGTCCTTACACTGGCTACGGCTTGTGTCGTCCCAGCTCGGACTCAACATATCTCCTTGCTACTTACTCGGCCCGTTTACGATTTGTGAACATGTGATATAGAGGCGACAAGCATCCAAAGTTTAGTTACTCACTTTACCGGACTATTTCATCCCAAGAGCATTCGTGGGAAGTGAAAGAGGTGGGGAATAAACAAAATTAAATGCATAAATATATAGATAAATAGAGAGAGAGAGAGAGGCGGGAGATGGCATGCGTATTTTAAAACACGAAAATATAGAAACTGCTTGAAGATCATGAGGAAACGATTTAGATTTGGAATTTTGACTTTTACCTGCTCGAACGTCAGTACCTGATGCTGGTCACAGATACACAGTCCTCCCTTCGATTGATAGGTACTTAATTAAATGTTACGCTCGGCCATGAATAGGAATCTCCAAGGGAAATCAAATTTTAAATCATCATGAATTGAGAGAGAAATCGATGCAGTGTTATTCATACACATTATTACAATTGAAGAATTTAGAGTGTGTTTACAGTGCGATTGCCTTACAACTATTTATAGTACTAAGTTGACATTTTCCAGTCATAGTAGCCAGTAAACAAGACAGTGCAGTGTCGAGTTTGTATTGTTTTGGTGTTTCAAGGGATAAAGAACCAGGAGCCCTTTCCCCAGAATTGTCTGTAAACAAGTCAATCCTGAAAAGAAGAGTATACAACCAATACATCCCCCAATAGTCACTTATGGAGCTAGAATATAAAACCTAACCAAGAGACAAACCTGCAAACTGAGAAGCATGCAGTGAGCACATGAGAGAATCATGCTCAATCTCACATGGAGAGATTACAAGACAGCACAGTATATAAGGAAGAAAATGGGGGTCCGAGACATTTTAGAATCTATTAGAAAACTTGAATGGCAATGGGCAGGCCATGTTGCAAGAATGACAGACAACCGATGGATATCACGACACACAACATGGATCCCCAACGATCACATGTGAAAACCGGGGCCGACAGAATACGAGATGGAGTGATGAACGCGACAAATTTAGAAAATACTGGCTCTGCCACGCCCACGAGAGAGAATTGTGGCGAATCTTTGGGAAGGTCTTTGTCCAACGATGGACGTTTAAAGACTGATGATGATGACGATGATGATGATGATGAGGAGGAGGAGGAGGAGGATGATGATGATGATGATGATTTTCCTTTAGGTTTCTTTACAAGAGAAAAACAGGGAGAATGACAGCAAAAGGAATATACTACGAAACAGAAAATTTATCTAAGTGACCAACACTTAAAAACATACTAGAGAATAGACGGTACAATAATGTGCACGTTTAATACAAATAGTAAAAATAAAGGGAAAGTAATACTGTGAGACAATACGTGTCATATAACCGACCAACGATCCAGGATGATTGAAGATCAAGCAGTGTACTGTTAGATCATCAAGAAGCTAACTGTCAACTCTACTTGTAACGAAAGAAACAACATTTAATGACCTTTCAGTACCTGATTTCTTCCTGTAGACCTCTCTAGAAGAAAAGTCCATGAGATAATCCCAGCCAGCATCCGTGTACAAAAGACATGTATCCAGATGATAACCATTTAAATGCATTTCTTCTGTACACTTGCTGACTGGTTGAGTCTGAAAGACATTCTACAGAGCGTCCTATAAACGGCTGATACACAAGCGGCTAAGTCCTCGTATAGATTGATAGACATTTAATTCAATGTTACAGTCGGCCGTAAATATGCATCTCCTTGGGAAATCAAATTTAATATCTATGAATAGAAGGTAATCGATGCAAAGATATTCACACACGTTGCGACAAATGAAGAATTTTCTACATGCGTGTGTGCATGCACCGCAATTTCTCGACAACTGTCCAGCAAGTTGACATAAGCGTGTTATAGTGGACGATATATGAGATAATGCAGTGTCGAGTTTGAATTTGTTTTGATCAGCGGTCATCGAGAAATCTAATGAAAATAAAGAAAAAATTGAAGGTTATAGATCTTTCTCCAGAGTTTGTGTAAATTATTTCCATTGATTTCTGCTCTCTTTCTCTCTCTCCCTCTCTCTATCTATATCTATATATATATATATTCTTCTGCTCTTTTATATATATATATATATATATATATATATAAATGTGTGTGTGTGTGTGTGTGTGTGTGTGTTTTAAGAAATAGGTAAGTATGATCCGACAATGATTATAAATTGCGTTATATTATATAAAGACACTTATCTTACATGATCTCCGGTCATTACATGGTTAATGTATCACTAAGCTTAGAAATGTTGCCCCTACGCTGGCTACGTCATCAGTGACCCTTGCTTGACATATTTCAGGTTTCTCTGTCTCAGGCTAGTTCTTCAATGTTTGCGATATGTGGAATGGATTTAGTAGTGACAAGCACTGAGAGTGACATCATTCATTTCACCCACTATTCAACCCATAGCTTTGGGAAAGAGAGATGGATTCATGCCTTTTCCAAGTACATTAGTGCAAAGTGAAAGTTGATTGTGTAAGTTTGAGTTTGAACTCAGCTCACAGAATCCATTTTTCGTGGTGCAAACGTTTTAGCCATCGGTACTATGTTCCGAAGTCTGAGATTTTATTTGCTATATTTATTGTTGTAGTGTTCCAATGTATAGAGGACCAATATAGTCTTTTCCCTTAAACAGTATATTGATTTTTTCATATAAGATTGTTTTGAATGAGAAGATATTTTCCTTCAGGACTGTTTTAGATAGTGGGAAAAAAATACATCATGAAACAGAATTTTTTTTTCAGTGAGTGCAGCAAGTATTCGATATATCTTAAACAGTAAATTTTTAAATACATCTCTAAAATTGACTGAATTCACACCAATTTTTGATCTGATTTTCGTACATAACCTTTCAGTGGTCAATCTTCTTTCCTTACTGTATTCAACTACACCCTTCTGAAAATGTTTTCTTTGATTTTTGCAAAAAAGCTTTTTTGGGCTCTTGGTCGGCCACATTCTGACAGGTTTAATATCACCATGTATCTTTCTAGATGCTCATTATTCAATTTTAGATGTTTTCCTCTGAGAAACGCAACTGATTCTCTAGAAATCTTTTACATGAATTTAAATTTTGACGCTATGGTTATTCAATTATTGGCTGAGATAGTGATTCTTTTCACCTTGTGTTTTTTAAATGTCAGTCCGATTTCTGTCAATTTCTCAGCTATGTAAGGATGCCAAAATCTGCTTTTTGAAGCGTATCGGACACATTTTGCACTTACTGTTAATAACAATCATTTGCTACCATAAAATAGGATAGCCAATATGTCAACGTGCATACAAATAGTAAGTAAGATAATCAATGCTACGAGAAGATATAAATACTAAAATAATGTGCGAGATATCCTCTAACGGAAAAGACAGGAATCGCTTGAATACTTGCCCAGATGAATGAATAGATGAACAAGTAATGGTGACATATCAATTAGGATATTTACCAACAGCAGAATTGATAGAAAAAGATAATAGGGGCTCAATATAGACCAACGAGGGAATTGGCAATTATTGATTTGCCCTGCTTCCTAATGTCGACAGGGCGTGACAGCAGGTCGGTTTGATGTAGGGTCCACCACGCATACACCCCTCTACTTCCCGTCGCTAGTGTCACGAAGGAATCATAATAAGCTTGATTTGGTCACGGGTCGAATCCCTGACCCAACTTGCCTTGAGGTCACAGTGTGAAGCCTGGGACATCTTGAATTGACTCTAAAAAGTAATATCACGCCTCAGTAAAGCTTATGTTTTGGTTGAAGGTTTCTAATATTCGAGTGAGAATACCATTAGGCCAGAAAAGGATATGGAACACGGTACAAATTTTGAAAACCCTGATGATCAGAGTGGCTGGACTCAACTGTACCTAGCAGCAGAGTAAGTGAGATAATATCTTTATAGTGTCTAATTATATGAAAAATATAATGATTGATCCATAAGCACAAATGAAACTTCAAAAGATTTTCAATGACGAGAAGAAAACTGCGTTTCTTCTCTTGTACCAGCCCTTGCAAGTTAATTCCACGGGTTAATGTCTTTAATTTTGCAGAATAACGTCTTAACAATCATCTTTTGACCGATAAAGGTTTCATTCTTGATACTGCTGTAGTTCTTATACAAAAACTAAAACAATGTAAGAACCATGCAGAAATTTTTAGTCATTTTACGGTCATTTTACGTTATAATCTGTTATTTACTAACGGCACTTCCAAGTATCACGTATCAATTTGAGATCTGCGTATCCTGGCGGTATTTTTGAGTCTATTTGCGAAAATTAGTGTTTACCTAACTTGGGAAGTGCCTGGCCCAAAGGTGTATGTTTGGAAAGGTCAAGATTTTACTATACGTGGAGCAGCCAACCATAATTATCATGTGAAGATTTAAGAAAAAAAACAACCTCCAAACTCTCCATTTCACTGCTTTGTATGCTGGTAAATATATCTGGTTAAAGTCAATTTCGTACAACTGCCCGTTGTTGCGTAATCGTGATGCATTAGATTTCTTGTGAATCACCGATCTAAACAACTTCAAATTCGACAGTTGAATGCTCTGTGTGCTAACTGGTATGTATGGCGAATATCAACTCCGTACAAGGGTCGGCTATTGAATAATTGCGGAACATACACACACTGAGATATTTCTTTAATTATAGTTAGATGCTCCACTATCATTCGATGTTAGCTTTCTTCAAATGTCTTTCAAATATGAATTTTAAAAATATTATTACACAAGTTCATAAAAATCAAATATCAATACATAAATGGTAAATGATACTCACTATAGAAAAGATTCTTTAAATGGACTAACAGAACAGATTCTCGCTGCACCGATGGTCTGATTTTGCCAAGACTCGGTATATTTTCTTCGCCATTTTCAGCTAAAAACAACTAGGCGGCGAAACTTTATTGTTATTTGTTCTCCTCATCAACTATTTTCTTCTTTCTTTCCCCCAGACACAGATCGACTAGACGTGAACATTTTTAAAAAATAAAGCACTCACTACACGTAAAGATAATCAAATCTGCCTGGATTTTCCTACACGCAGTTATTGGTAATCTTAGAACAGCATTTGATAAGTTAAGACATGGCGGAGTTAACAGACACCCAAGGGAGGTAATTCTGTAGCCACTCATTCATGCGCTCAAACAAAAACGGAAGCAGTTTCGGCATTTTATCATTCCCAGGGTTGGAATTTTTTTTCCATGTCTGGTTCATTTCTAGGATGTTATTTTCTGCTACAATTTTGCAAGTTTTTTTATGTATTTTTTTTTTTTTGCTCTTTTTTTTCTTCTGATTAGATACGCATTCATAACCAAAATAATTATTGTGAAACTCCTACTATCTAGTCTTGACTTTATTTTCGTATGTAACAACAATGACGGATGACAATGACCGGGCCAAAAAGCGAAAAACAGTGACACAGTGACGTACGCAAAAAAAAACTGGTGAAGAACTCACTTCCACTTCTAAAGCCTGACTCGACTTGTTTTGTTAGAGTTTGGAAATCCCATTTGCAGGAACTACCAATAAAGGAGTTGCAATTGGACACGTAGTTTCGGTATTGAATTGTAGGGAGGATTGAGTTCTATTTTGTTTACATTTTAGATTTTAATGAAGCAAGGGAATCTGACCTTAGCATAGCCAGGCTTGTTCCATATCGTTATTAGAAATCATCAACCTAAAGTCAACATAGGTTCCCTCAGTTTTTAAGTGATCATGGTTGGCTGGCTATGTATGTGTTGTATGTACAAGTCGCATCAATGGAGCTAAGGGGCTGAAAATTTGAATATTTTCTTATCAAGTCTAGAAAAAAAAATTTTATTTCATTTAACCCTCTCAAGGATTATGGGGTGGGTTTCAGTTTACATTATGAGTTTTTGCTAAATTGGTCTCTTAGTTTGAGTCCGGCAACCTTCACGCAGTTATTCAAGTAATCACCACTTGGTAAAAGGAGAAAGAAAGAAATTTTTTCATTGATCACCCCTTTTCTCAATTTTCAATTGATCACACCAAATGTGGCATACTATCCAGAGAAGTTGGTCTTGTGATGGTTTTTAATGGATGACTAATCAGACCAGTGTATTCATTTATTCATTCGTCTTATTGGTTTCTTAATGAGAATCTCGAAGTGAAAAATGCTTTCAAGTCACCTCAATACTTCCGGACTCTCTTCTATGTTCTATCCCGTAATATTGTCGTCTAGATGGTCCTGGTTCTACACTGGAATTCCAGTCCCTCAAACCACCTTCCTGAGCTCCTTGTTACCCTTCCCAAGGATTCAACAATGATTGATACCACTGCCACCTTCATTGTGCAAGTGACAGCATTTTGACTCTCCAGTCCAACAGTATATACACTGACCAGAATATGCAATTGAGAATTAAATATGAAATCCTCTGAGATTCAAACGGATCACCCAATCTATACCAGTAGACAAGAAGAGAAGAACATTTCAAATAGTGGATTTCAAAAAGAGAAACTGAAAGATAGTGAAATACGACGACGACATCATCATCATCATCATCATCAACATCATCATCAAAATCATCATCGCTTTTAACTCGATATCAATATATGTTGGTTTATTTCTTAGAGAGCAATTCGCACTCAGCCACCTCAGGTTTCTGGAACATTTCCTCCCAATTTTTTTCAGTTCCAAGCAATGCTGCTTTGCTCTCTATTCAACTATTTAACTCTAACCTCTCCAACCAGTTTTCTTAAATATTAGATATCATTCCAACTAACATCGGCTCTACACCAACGTAGGTCATACTCCAAATCTCCTTCACTTTACTCCTCAATTCATTATAATTTTCAATCTCCTCTTGCTTCTTGTGTTCCACACTTGTTCCCGGGTACAGCAATATCTATTATCTAACATTCCCTCGCGTCTTTGTACAGTTTCACTCTGTAAGGATTTCTGATCTGTTTGAATGATTAAATCCTCCAAATCTTCACGTAATCATTCTCCACCAAGCTTTTGATTTCGGCTATATCATTATGTTTCCGATCAACCCAAAACTTCTGACACGGCTTCATATACACGATTAATGACATAATATCATGGCATTGTTTATATTCCTTCTGAGCCAGTTCCTTTACATCCTATAGTCAAATGTTACATTATATCATTTTCTCCACACAATCTACATTCCCTATCTCTTTATCAATGTTTTCTAGGTCCACTTGGTTCTAAAGTCCTGAGGTCCTGATCTGCAAAAATCAAGCTCTCTGATGATTTTTTCCAAAAGATCTTCCAAACCTTCAAGACTCAATTCTCACGCCTTCTGTGTCTCCCAATAATTTACCATGTAACTTCTAGTCTCTCCATCAAGGATGCCTTTTTTCCATTCTTTGTGTCTTTAAAGTTGAAATGCTTCCTTTGTCACTTGCAAAATCCCTCCACTCATAAGTGAACAAAATAATCTTTCTGTTGAATTGGAAAGATAAGCTTCTTTTTATGTTCTCCCCATAATCTGCAATACTAAGGAATTCTCGTTCTTATTCCTTTCTGGGGATGCGTAATCTACCTACTTCTCTCAGTGTATGATAAATTCTGTTGATGTTATTATTATTACTATTATCATTATTGTTATACTTTCTGGGATAATAGTCACGATCGACAGAGATGAGCTCGATGTCATCCCAATTCTCCGACTAAAACTCTCCACGTAAGAGGAGATCAAAAGTAACGAAGCCAAACACTGCTACTTTTACTTTCACTTTCACTTCCTGGTCCGAGTCAACACTTAGTTGGCTGTATGTTGATGGCTGATTTCGCCAAAAAAAATAGGCGTATCTGAAATCACAAAATGTAAAATTCCATCACACTGTAAAACCATAGAAAAAGCAATCCTGGTAATATCATTTGTTCAAAATCCGAAAACAAATATTTTTCATGTAAACAAGCCAACGGCTCATCTTATACTGCCTCATATATCAACGTTGCGTCTCCCGATATTCGTAATCTTAATGCGCTGTGAGAAAAATAAAATACCACTTTGATGTATAAATTTCCAATGCCATCTTTGGCATAATATCATGAAAATCTAAGAAGTGTCTCTATTGCTTGAGCAATCAATGAATTGCCTCGTTTTCGTACCTAAGAAGACAATCAGATGTTGAAAATATGGGTTCCATATTAACTTGGAACGACTAACATCTGTAATCGTTTAGATTTGTCTTTCTATTATTCCTCAGTGCAGATAACAGCCATGAAAAATGGATTCATTTCAAGTCAAAAATAAAGAAAATAGTCTTTAGAAAAGTACGTATCCATTCTGAAGGAGGGACTTCTTCCAACAACGCTGACAGTTTTTTGGCAAAAGCAATAGTCTTTTCGTTAGAGCTTTATGCTATGCAACATAAAATGGCACGCGAATTGAAGGTCCTAAAAGTTATTAAGGAATTCTTGTGGCCAATTCAGTATCCTGACATTCTATTGGGTGCATCTTTCCAATTCAGGATTGCAAAATTGAACAAATGTCCAGAAAATGACCTTGTACAAAAAAAACAAACATTTCTATTGTTTTGAATGCATCCTGGTCAAATATTCACAAAGAAAACAGAGGCAGATTTGACATAATAGGAGAGTCTTGAAATCTATTGATACAAGGTCCATTAACTTTTATTTACATAATAAATTGCTCCTGGCTAAAGTGTGAAGATTGTTGAATTGAGGTTTTTGTTTGAAAATAGAGTCTACATATTTTGTCATGTCCCTGTATATTTTACAGGTTGGCGCATATATACATATATATATATATATATATATATATATATGTGTGTGTGTGTGTGTGTGTCTGTGTGTGTGTGTGTGTATGTGTGAGTATATATATATATATATATATATATATATATATATATATATAATACAAATCAGGAAAGCAATATTATATAATACAATAGCCAATGTATGATGGGTTTATTTCATAAAGTGCTCGATATATTCAACAACAAACATCAAGTTGATTCAGAGTAGAGCTTAGAAGAAACCCAAACTGGGCAGAAACATAAACATGTTTGTGTAGCAAATCCCAACTCCATTATATATATATATATATATATATATATATATATATATATATATATATATAGTGTGTGTGTGTGTGTGTGTGTGTGTGTGTGTGTGTGTGTGTGTGTGTGTGTGTGGAGGAATGTTATGTATCCAACATTTTGGTGAAAAAGATAACTGGGAAATTGGGTGTAAATATGAATCTCTGTTATTTACTCATATTTGTGGTGATGATTTCGCTGGGGGTGGCTTCGTCAGTCCGAGAATAATAAAATGATGGCCCAAAATCCAGAGAAACAGTTGGTCGGGAATGAAGATTCTTATTTCTGTGGTGGTTTGGGAAGGCAAAGTTGTGACAAAGTAAAGGAGGTGGGAAGATTGTTGGGTCTATGTATATGTCAGCGTGTGTGAATGTGCTTCTGTTGAGGAGGCTAGAGTGTACGTAAGTTCATAAAGAGTGATTCTATGTGTGCGTGTGTGTATGTGATTTTGCTTGAAACTAATGTATGTGCTGGTAGTGTGTTTGTTGATAATTCTATGTGCACGTGAATGTGTACTCTGTGAGTTAGCCAGTGCGTGTATGGTGATATTAAGGAGTGTATGTTAGTTGGGCTGAGTGAATGGTGAGTGACTGGGTGTTTGTCAGGGCGTGGCAATGATTCAGTCGTGCGTGAGAGTTGTTGTTAACCAAGAATTTTTTCTATAATTCGAAACCCCTGAGCAAGTTAATAACTAAGCTACAAAACACCAATTTCCACGGAACCAAACCCACCCCCACACCCAATTGATATGGGTTAGTGCTTACCATCTCGGCCTATCCGTACACACACCTTCCAACACAATGATATACAAATGACAATACAATCATGTATTCAACCTTTTCACGCACACGTATACATACGCTCTCTCTCTCTCTCTCTCTCTCTCTCTCTCTCTCCCTCTCTCTCCCTCACGGACACATACACAACACACATAACCATCGCTACGCATTGACAAACCCTTAGAACACACGTTCACACATATAGAATCACTGAGACACACACTACCAGCGCATACACTAGCTTCAAGCAGAATTTCTTTCGCATACGCACACGCAGATAATCACTCACTATAGACTTACAGATACGGTTGTCTCTTCCAATGCACACACACACATACACACACGTTCACACACACACACACACACACACACACACAATAATTTTCCCCTCCTTAACCTTGACGCAATTTGGCCTTCCCACATCACCACGCAGATAAGAATCTCCATTCCCGGCTTTAGTTTTTGAGTCATCATTCTATCATTCTGGGTCTGACGAAGCCATCCGGCAAAATTATCACTACAAACATGAATAAATAACACGTATTTGTACTTACAGCCAGTCTCCAGGAAGTCTATTTAACTATATATATATATATATATATATATATATATACTTTTATGAAATCTTTACAGCTTTAAACACTTTGAAAACTTGGAGAATTTTTTTCAATTTTTTTAATTCCACTTCAGTCACTTATTTCCCAATATCTATCAATGCAATTTACGTAATTTTTTTCAGAATTTTATTTTCCCTGTTTTACATACACTTTGTTGTTATATTACATTGTATGAATTTTCTCTTTTGGAATCATCAGTTTTTTTACCATGTAACAGTTTTGGGGATTTTAAAAACAAAACAGATATATCAATATGGCACCCTAGCAGTGCTGATCAAACGCCAATCCCTTTTAAGCTATGTTTCAATAGATAGCTCATGCCATACATGTAGTTTGCTATTTCATATAGGGTATTATCATAATGTACTGCACATGAATGTTATACATGCTATACACCTCTAATTTTATGAAACAGGGCTTACTTACACAGGTTACCCAAAAAACATATTTAACATAGAGATTCAGTAGGAATGGCAACAGACGTGACACTCCATTCGTGTAATTTATGTTGAATATAAATATTATTTGAAACTCTATTTGAAATGACCTGTCATTCTTACATGGAGAGTGAGTCACTCGGTATAGACAGCTTAAATAGGCTAAACAATTAAAGAAAGATGTGACCCTCGCAGGAATAGGACGTGCAATCGATAAAGAAGCTGCTTCAACGGAGCGTCGCTCTTAGCCATTGAGCTAAACAGGCTGGAAGTTGATGCCCCAAATAACCACTTCATTCTCACTCTTCTTACCTTGCTCATTCACTTCCCTTGACTGCATTGTTTATATCGTAGGAATTGATATTATTGAGAAATGGATGGATAATCTGACAGAATATCTATGAATTATTTAAAACCCTATTTGTTGTATCGTGGAGATTAAGTCATTCGGCCTAAACAGCGTAAATAGAATTAACAATAAAAGAAAAATTGTGCCGCTGCAGTGAGTTCCAAAATGCATTGTCGTAAATTATTATCGTGTTAGTCCTAATGATTATCTCTACCAAGTCGTAAGTTTGATCTATACTAACATTATTCACATACTGAATATCTATGGCCTATTTGGTATCGTAGAGTAAAGGAAAATCGGCTTTGCGTTTTGATGATAGCCGGGTCAGATAACCCACAAGAGAAAATATCAGGTTTGATAGATTCAATGCCTGCATAAGGAAAATCTTTGAAGTCCATTAAATTTCAACCTACTTATCTATAATACGATTTCCTCAGTTCCTCTGTCCTTAACAATAGACTCTTCCACTTAGAGGTAGCTATTTTGAAGATAAATATATCACCAAACCATCCTTTGAAGCGATTAACCCTTGTACTAGAACGCATGTAGTACTCTCTTCACTGAATTAATGATCTTATTGAAATTTAAATATATATCCGTGAATTCTTCGGGGAATTAATGGTTTACTTTGTATTTCATTCATCGTTCAATGATGGCTTTTACTTGGAAACTTATCCAGAGACCTTATATATATATATATATATATATATATATATATATATATATATATATATATATATATATATATATATTGGGTGTATTGACTGGTGTAGAGATATAGAGTTAGTAAGGCAGGTTTTGTGTATTCTTCAGCCCTGTTCGATACGTCGTTCCTTGGCTTTCGATCAACCTATTTTTCTATCCATTAGTTTCCAAATCTATAAATCTATATTCTACAGAATATCGACCTGTCTATTCATTGCATTCGGGTTATATCCCTGTGTTTTACTTGATTACCTAACTTGCCTAATTGCTAAGACACCTACCCCCTTGTAGTGTGTGTGGATAATAGGTTTGTCCAGAAAGTATCCAAGCATTTAGTAATAACGAAAAAAAAAACTATAGAGGACAATGGTTGCTTCAATCCACGTCAGACACCAATCCCAGCATATCTTCCAATTTTCAAAACACTCCTTTTCCAGCATTTCTATCAGGTGTCTTGCCACATCCTACCCAATCTCCTCCAAGTTCTAACATCTCTTTGGAAAGAGCCTTGAGCTTGAAGGGAACCGAATCTGTAATGTAGGTGGGGGTGGCTACAAGACCAGGGTGATGCAATGTTCTGCTAAAAAGATCCTACACAAGACGTGAAGAGTGTGAGTGCTACGGTCTCGCATTACACGATTCCACACAATGGCATCTCAATGGTAACTGAATAACCCAACAGGAGAGTGTATATTCATGCATGTGAATAGCATAGCGAGGTTCTGTCTAGTTCCTTGGCATGTTACATCAAAGCCGCACAACTCCCGAAAAGATCTTGCATAATAGACTCAGGAGTCTCAGAAAACAAAATCGGCGGAGCGAGTTCTAATTCCGTTTAATGTCAACTCCATTTTAATGCTTTCATCAAAAGCGTGAATCCTCTCGTAAATATCTCGTCACTGACGTGCCACAATAGTTTAAATAGGTAAATAAGCACTATGGCTAAACCACCCATCGACATAGAGAGGGACAAAATCCAATAATATAGCCTTGGGGGTCGGGTATTTCTCATTTGAAATTGTGATCAATGTGAAAGGTCAAGCCCTTCAACACTTGGAAGAATGGTATAATATAAGATGATTTTCCTCTGCACTTGACCCAGAGCTAGATCACGATAAAATTGACCGATATTTGTATTAATTTTATTGGTTCCTTGATGGCACATGGTATTGTGAGTAGCGTAATATCTGTTCTATATTTAGTAATAGCTATCAAACTAAGAAGCATGCAACCCACACAAGGAAAAATCATATTGAACATTACGTGGACATAACACAAAATAGCACAATATATTGAAGAAAAAAATGGGTGTCAGAGATATCATACAAGCCATTAGCTACTTTTAATGTCAATGAGCTGGTCATGGTGCTAGAATATCAGACAACCACTGGATATTACAACGCTAAACATGATTCCCCCGAGATCGTAAGTGAAATTGTGGCCAATAAAAAAATTCGATTGCGTGATGAGTTGGACAAGTTCAGAATGTTTTGGCACCGTGGCGTTTGGGGGTGGAAAAACTGGCACACCTTAGGGAAGGCCTACGTCCAACGACGGAGTTCTAAGGCTGATTATTATTTGCAATAGATATGAAGGAAACCAGAGAGTTAGATAAGAGCATAGATAGATAGATATATTGATAGATAGATAGATAGATAGATAGGAACAGACTGAGATACACAGATAGAAAAAATTGGAATGTATAGAGATAGACAGATAGATAGATATGGAAGACATCAGATAGATAGATAGATAGATAGATAGATAGATAGATAGATAGATAGATTGGAACAAACTGAGATACACAAAAAAATGGAAATGTAGAGATAGATGGATAGATAGATGGATAAAACTGCAAACAACATAGATAGATAGATAGATAGATAGATAGATAGATATGGATATAGATACGTTCTATATTGCACTTACTTATCTATCACCCCTTGCCCATCTCTCTCTCTCTCTCTCTCTCTCTCTCTCTCTCTCTCTCTCTCTCTCTCTCTCTGTCTCATTCTGTCTCTGTCTGCCGAACACTGTCTGCTTCTCCACTTTTCAAATACGCCTGCCAGTCCACCACCCCCAACTTAACCCCTCATCCACCTCGTGCGTTCGTCTCTCCTCATTTCAGCTCAATGTTCGATACCGCTAACTTTCTATTTTTAGCACCAATCAGGATTGCGGTCTGCGCATGCCTTAATCAATACTCCGATTCTATTTTTAGCACAAAGTTTTGTTGGGTTTTTTTTTATTTCGACGCGCGCACATGTCTGGTATTTACGCGCAAGCGCACAGTGCACTTACGTCGCTGCTCAACTCCTCTCTTTCGATCTCTAACTCTCACTCACGCAACCCCCTTCTCTTTTTCTTAGCTCTTTTCTCTCCCGCATTATCTCTGTAACCATCTCTCCCCCCTCTCTCTCTCTCTCTCTCTCTCTCTCTCTCTCTTGCTCGCTCACTCGCTCTTTTATCACGTTTCCTTTACTGTAATCTGTCCTCTCTCTTCCTCTCTCCCTCTTCGTCTCATTACACAACTCACTTTCTACGCAGATATAGATATGTATGTTTAGAGGTATATATATATATATGTATGTAGACAGAAGGGGGAGTGAGGGGAAAGAGAGAGACATATATAAACCTGATGTTATCTATCGATAGAAATTTAGATATCGATTCATAAAAATATCAATGAAAAGGCTGATATATATTCATATATATATACATATATATATTTATAGTTATAAACTCACTTATATGATAATTTTAAATCTGATACCTGTGGATATAAATAAAAACCAATGTATAGGCTAATTTGTACATATATATATATATATATATATATATATATATATATATATATATATATATATTTCAACCAATGTATATGTGTGTGTATGTGTGTATGTGTGTGTGTGTTAGTTAAATCGGCCAAAATGTCATGTTAAAATTACGAGCAACAAAAAGGAGTTTAATGGTCTAAAAAGTATATATATATATATATACACTTCTTGGACCATTATATATATATATTTATATATATATATATTTAATGGTCCAAGAAGTGTATATATAAATAAATATATATATATATATATATATATTTATATATATATATATATATATATATGTATATATATATATATATATATATATATATATATATATATATGTATATATATATATATATATATATATGTATATATATATATATATATATATATATGTATATATATATATATATATATATATATATATATATATATATATATATCAAGGCTGACAATCATTGTAAGAACGTTTGATGATTATTCCAGATTGGTCAGTAGTTACAGGAGAGTGACTCGCTCCCCATTCGTCATTTCTTGGCAACTTCCGTGGCATGACAGTGACGAGTCCCTTTTATCAATATATGTGGCAACGAGACAGGACAGAGTCGGTTGAATATCATAGGGTATCCCCACAGTGTAAATACAACTAGGTACAATCTTATTTCTGACTTGATAAAAGCCACACTTGCTCGAGATTCACGTTATCTATTTGTATAAACGCCATTCATGCAAATCCATCAGAAAACTAAAATGGCAATCGGATGGTCATATTGCAAGAAAATCAGACAACAGATGGTCATCGCGACTCACAACATGAATCCCCAGAGATCATATGCGAAACTGTGGCCGGCAAAATATAAGATGGCAAGACGAAATTGACAAGTTCAAAATATATTGGCTCTGCAGCGCCCAATAGAGAAAGTTCTGGCGAATCCTTGGAAAAGTCTATGTCCAGCGACGTACACTAAAAGGATGATGATGATGATAATGATGCTTTTTCCATTATTTTTTTTTTCATAGTACGTGATATCAGCAGTGATTTTCCTTATATGACATTTGGTATTTAAGACTCTACGTCTGTTCAGCCTTTAAAACGGCTTGAGTTAAGTTGAGACTTTTTAAAATAAATCAAAATCAAAATACTCGGATTGTTAAAAATGAATTACTTAATAAATCAGC
Organism: Thysanoteuthis rhombus; assembly: GCA_963457665.1. Taxonomy (NCBI): domain Eukaryota; kingdom Metazoa; phylum Mollusca; class Cephalopoda; order Oegopsida; family Thysanoteuthidae; genus Thysanoteuthis; species Thysanoteuthis major. The sequence continues at coordinate 43,340,382 of OY735229.1, forward strand.
TTTATGCTCCCTATTGCTGATTTATACATTTATAACAACACCACACTATCTGTCCGTCTGTTAGGCTATTGAAACCACCCAAACATAGGCGCAGCAAAACCAGATTTGGCATGCAAACTCAACTGACCCGGGGAGAGGGTTTTGAAGTTAAAATTTCTAGAGAATTTGTTTTAAGAGGAAGTTTTTATTGACAATGTAACTATAACGCTAAGTAGACCCCTAATATCTCTTAAATACTGGTATATACATATTTTTTCATTAATTATGTTCTCATATAATTCTTTAAGGGAACAAAAATGACGGGGAACCTTCCACTTTAAGGGTTGAAAATGGAAGGAAACTTTTCCTCCAATCAGGGGTCAAAAGCAAATGAAAAATACCACCCTTCAAGAGGTAGAAAATGTTTGGAAACCTCTCTCCCTTCAGTGAGTTGATAGTGGAAGGAAACTTTTCTCCATTTCAAGGGGTCTAAAATAGAGGAATATTTTTCCCCCTTTCAAGGGTTCAAATAACGAAATAAATTTTACAAGTCTGAAAGCATAAGTTTGTTTTTCTTTACTCCTAGAATGTATAACCTGCTATGGGTATTTCAGATTGTAAATGTGTATATAAAGATTGCTAAACCAATACAGATAGATATACAGATAGATAGATGAACATCCTATCATTATCTTATTATACCTTATTCCAGCTATGCATTTTTCTCTCACACCCTCTCTCTCTCTATATATATAAGTCTACACAGGCGTCAATCCGAAAGTCCCTTCTCATCTATCTTTATTTCTGAAGTATACCTTTACGTATCTCCATACTTGCGTGTATTTCCTCGCCAGATCGAACATATTGTTCAATACACCCTTTGATCCATCGATCTATCTATATTTATATCTATGTCAATATCTTCATGTCTGTCTGACAATCTCACGGTCTATTGCATTTTTTGTCTACATCCAACTATTGATCAAACTCCCATTATTCCACGATTTTTTTCCGACACGTATCTCCATCTTTGTTATTTTGATCACAGTGTTCCAGTCAGTTCCCTCTCTGACCTTCTTCCGATTTGTGTTGTGTCTACTAATACCTTGTTACTTGAACTATTTCGATATCATTCATCCTCGAGACTTCATTTACAGAGTTCCATTCACCTGTGATTAAATCTGATGTCTTTTTAACCTTTTAGTCTTATTCTCTCTGGAGTGTAACTTCATACATAATTCGTTCTGTATCATGAGCAAAAAGCATGAATCATCTTATTCAAAGGTCTTCTTCATTCGAGTTTTTGAACATTCTAAAAACAGGTCCTGTTAGTCATTCAATAGAAACCGTCGTACAACAGTCGTCTTTCAGGGGTTATTCAATCAGAAATCTAAGGTTGCTCTGATATTCGCCGTCTATTTTCATTCCTCTATTTTCCCAGTCCAGGTTTCGGAAGATTATCTCGAGGCAGGCTGTAAAGAGTTTGGGTGAGCTGGTATCACCTTGCCTTACTCCTTTTTGAAGCTGGAACGGTCCAGAACCTTTATGTAGCCTGATAAAGGAGTTGCTGTGATTATATACATGTTACAGTACTTATACAGTCTTTTATGACTATGAGAATTTCTACTGAGTCGCATGCCTTCTTTACATCTATAAATGCTACAGCAAGTGGCATTTTGTATTCTACTGCTTTCTCTTTCAGTTGATTTACTGAATGAAGATGGTCCATGGTCGTGTAGCTTCTTCTAAATCCAGCCTGTTCCTGTGGTTGGTTTTCATCTAGTGTTTTAGTAATCCAGTTGGTGATGATTTTTGTGAAAAGTTTGTATATGCAGTTGAGTTGGTCTATAGTTGTTGAGGTCTTTTGGGGTTTCCTTCTTTATGTAGAAGCATCATGATGTTCTTGTCTTTCAAGACTTTACTCTGTTTTGGACACAAGTTGAATAGAATAGCTGGCTTTCTGTTGACGTTCTTACCAGCTTCTTTGAGTAGATCGATGGTGTAGAAAATGGGGCTGGTCAACGGATAAAGTTAATTCCGTTGCCTTTTGTGGGGTTGTGGTCATTTAAAAAAAGATGAGTTTTCAAAAACCTAGGGATCAACTTAACAAAAACTTATACTGAAAACTAAACCCCTTCTAAAAGAAAGTATTCGAGGTAGGAATTTTGGGAGAAACAAAAAGGATTTCTGGACATAGTGAAGGTAAAATGTATAAATTTTCAGCTCTCTAACTTCATTGGTGCAGCCTGTACGCTTTATACATACTTACATATGAATTATGAATTGCGTGATGTTATATTGAAATGATCTGCCGTTGTTACACGGTTAATATATCACTCGATTTAAACAGCGTAAATAGAATAAACAATCAAAGAAAATGGGGCAGCTACCCTATCGATGGCAGGTTCGTTTCCTACAGCGGCCCCATTCTCTTGAATTGTTTATTCTATTTATGTTGTCTAAAAAAAATGATAAATTAACGACGAGAGCTCAGTTCAAATAAGTTTTGATATGATATAACACAGTTTATAATTCATTCTGTCGGACCAAATATGTCCATTCCTTAATACATACATACGTAAATAGCCATCAAGACCAACTTGAAAACTGAAAGAGACTTACGTCGATTGTTTTGATAACAGTTTGGGTTGACGGTTCCTAATTCGTGTAAATTAGGAATAACAAAAAAGTTAACACAGAAAAAACATTCTTACTTTTTATCAAGTAAAGTTTTAAAGAAAAGTTTTGGAATTTCGAATTAGTTTCTTAGAATCGATGTTTTCTTATAGTGTAGGTTTTACGCGAAAATTACTGTTTTGGTATAGGTAAATATGAACATCTGTGTAAATCAATTCGTTCATTGTTCATGTTTATTTCACCCCTGATATAATTTGATTTACCCTTGGGTTAATCATTCCCCAGGTATATAATCACTGTACTAATGTTCAAAGAGCATGAAAAAAAGAGAATCTGTTATGTTGTGTCTGAATTTTGTTAAACGGAGCGTTTTTAATCATTGTATGAAGTTTGTTCGAACAGATTCTATAGTCCTCGTTTTTTGTTTGTTTCTTGTTTTATTATGTTTTCCTTTTGTTTTTCACAACATTTCCGTCGAGTACTCCCCTCCCAGGCGCCCTCGGGTGTCTGTTGCGTTTTAGAATACTGTCGAATCTACACAACGATCGAAAACGAAAATGCAGCGCTGTAGAAAGTAGACCACTACATCTACCTAGAACAGCGAATCTCCATGAAGTCATCCAAAAAAGAAAGAAATAAAGCTAAGAATCACACTAGATTGGCAAGCTTTCGGTAGAGCAAGCTCGACCTTTAAGAACAAAAAAACATCCCATTAGTTCTAAAAAGAAGGGTATTCAGACAATGTATTCTACCAATGATCATATATGGAGCTGAAATATGGAACCTAACCAAAAGATTGACCTTCAAACAAAGAACCCTGCAACATGCAAATGAGAGAATCATCCCCAACCTCACATGGAGAGATCACAAGATCTCAAAATCACAAGACAGCAAGACAGCACGGTATATTGGAAAAAAGACAGAAGTCTAGGGTATCATAGAAACTGTTAGAAAACTCCAATGGTAATGGGCTGGATATATTACAAGAATAGAACATAAATCAAGACGCACAACGTGGATCCTCAGAGATCAGATGCGAAGCTGTGGCTGATAGAAAGTAAGAAGGCGTGACGAGCTAGATAATTTCAGAAAATACTAGCTCCGTGATGCCCATGATAGAGAGGTCTGGTGAATCACGGGGAAGGTCTATGTCCAACGATGGACACTAACATGATGATGATGATGATGGTAGAATTTTCGTTCACATTTTCATATATTACATACATAACCGAAAGATTTTTAAACAATCATATCATTTGAAAATTACATAAAAATTATTATGATATATTTCATATTATCGGTGGGTGCTAACTGACTGACTAGCTATGTATGCATGAAGCGTGCGAACAAACCACAGTATGGAACTAAAGGGCTGGAAATTCAATTATGTACTCCAATTGTGTCTAGAAAAAATTTTTAGATCCCCCCCCCCAAATCGATTTTTTGTGGAGGGGTTCAATGTACCATGTAGGTTTATGCTAGAATAATTCATTGGTTTGAGTCCACGCTTGCTTTTTAAAGATCTGAACATTTCTAGTGATCAGCATCTTATTCATTGTACACCCATTTTTCCAGCTTTGTTATTGATCATCCTCAACACGGTATGTTACCAAAAGATATTAGTTACAAGTGTTTTAGTCCTTATTTTCTTTTTATATTTCGTTTATATTGGTGTAATTTTCCCTCTTATTTATCGCTAACTCACTTTAATCGGCTCCGATGTAGATCCTGGACCCCAAAATCGATCAAAAGTGCAAATCTTTATATCACACTGTAATAAAAAAACTAATAGAACTTCATCAAAATAAGGATGAGATGTAAAATCCAGACACCTTTAACTACACAAAAAAAGATAGCGAAGAAATAGTTCTACACAAAATTTTAAAAACTCTTGGTTAAATTAGATTTTGATTGCGGTGTTATTTGAAAATTTTGCACTTTTAACTTTAATTCAATTTTGGGTACCTATTCTACACTACCGTTATTCTAATAAAAATGATTTCCATACTCCAGTGTAGATCTTTGTCCCTCGGGGACTTCGTCGAATAATTCATGAATTGATGACATTACTCCATTTCAAACTTTCAGAATAAATGTGGAAATCTGCTGAGTGCACCTGCAGAGTCGTTGTTATCAAAACAATGGAAATGAAGATATCAGTTTGCATGATTCATGGGATAACGACTTTACTTCATATCAAAATTCAAGGTGATACTTTGTAGGTCGCAGAACGCACTGAGTCGTTGTGATTAAAAGAATGAAGATTAGGATATTGTTCTTGATAATCCATAGAATGATGACGATACTTCATCTTAGAATTCCACGTGATACTTCACTAGGTCACAGAGTGGGTCTGTGGAATCGTTGTGATTAAACTAAATGGATGATATGTCATTAACAATGACAACAATTCATGTTCTCTTGGCTCCAGTCCAATAATCTCTCTACTTTTTCTTCCGGTTAATTTTTCTCCATTATTCTCTTGGTCGTATTATTATTTGCTTCTATCTTACTCATTCTCTCTTTCATCCCCTCTCATACTAATACTTTCTTTCCCTCTCTTCCTCTTTCATAGGTGTTTACTGAGCTTAGTTTAGTACGGAACAAGGTCGCAATTATGGAGGACTCACCGAAAATTAAACTCACTTTAATAGAAATGGTTTTTTTTGTACACTAGAGTGAGACACTTATTTACTCACTAAGCTAAGTCTGGTGCAAGACTAAAATATGGAGCCTCTAATGAGAAGCTGCTCTTCCTATCTTATACTAAAGCACATACCACAAGACCAAATGGGAGATATATTAGATCTACAAGATTATGCTGTGCCAGTCATCAAAGTGGGGAGACTCTGCATACCTAGAAGATCTGCATCCGAAGTTGTGGTAAAGGGAAGTGTCTTGATTTCCAAGAAACAACTCTCAATGGAGTATGGAGGACGTTGCATGCGTTCGATTAGTGATCCATGCAAGTCTCAAGTCTGGTCGAAACCAAGACTTTATACCCACAAGTCTTTATGACCACCTCCCTTGGTAGGATGCAAGACCAACGAAGGGATACCTCTACCCTGATCACTGCTTAGAATGTACTCAATTTACTGCTGAGTGAACAGGAAAATTTGTCTTAATGAAGAGTGTTCATACTGGGAATCGAACCCGTTCGGGGCAGATGTGTAACCACTACACTATCTGAGCGGACCTGTGAGAGAGTACCGGTACAGGGGGGTGTTTGGGGGAGGGTATGATCTCTCTCAGGTTGCATTGCGCATTTCTTGGACTAAGTTCTAGATATCAATAAATCCAGTAGGTTCCTCTACTTACATATTTCCGATCCCTTCCGGCACTCGACTTGTCTTCTTCTATTTCTGCCGTCATTTTTTGCCTCTCTTTCGTCTTCCTGTTTGTTTTTTCTTCTTCTTCTTTTTCATTTTCTTTTATTCTGTTTTATATCCTTTTTGTCTCTTAATGATCATTTAACGTTCCCTCTCCATTGTTTTCCTCTTCTTTTCGTTTTCTTATTTGTTTCTTCTCCTCCTCCTTCTTCTTCTCTTTCGTTTTCTCTTTTTTTCTCTTTTATTTCTTTTTGTCTCTTTTCAATCAGTTAACGTTCCCTATCCCTTGTTTTCCTCTTCCTTTTATTTTCTTTTCCTTCTCCCTTTTCCTCTCCACTTTCATATTCTTGCTTTTTATTTATTTATTTTTTTCAATTCTTTCTTTACATTCTTTCCTTCAATCGTCTCCTTGGGGCTTTTTTCTTCTCATCTTTCTTCTTGATTTTTTTTTTTTTGTTGTTGTTCCCTTAATTCGATTCTTTCTTCTAATGGCTTTTTTCTCGTTCTTTCTCCCTCTTCATTCTTTTTTTCTTCTTCTCACTCTCCTCCTCCTCCTTTCTTTTCTTAATCTTTTTTCCCCACTTTTCGTCTTCTTCTTCTTCTTCTTCTTCATTTTTGTGAAACCCTGATCCAAGTCGGAGTTGACTTTGTTTCCCCCAATAATAAGAACAATCCTCGCCAAATCTAAGGGAATAAACTCCTCACCGTTCGTCCATCTTGCCAAATTGAACGAAACCAATATGAATAATTTCCCCATCGTGATCATAAATTAACGACCGTGTGATTTGGAAGCGGCTCTCTTACCAACTGAGCCAGACTATCAAGTTTCATATACCTACAAATTTATCTATTATTTGCACAATACGCAATTTTCAGTAATCAGTCGTCAGCAGTAGGAGTGGGGACTTGACCCTGCAGTAGCCGGGCTTACCAGTTATTTTCTGCCTTTTTCGATAATATTTTTTTATTTTTCCTTTTTATCAGCAACAACCACTCCAACTGCTACTAAGGAAACCATTCACTAGTATTACTACTAGTCTATAACCTGTCGCTTCGCTGACGATTATTATAAATGTACAACCACAGGCTCGGCTGATGGCGGCAACTGATACTATAAGTATGGTAATAGCAGTATGAAGCAGAAGAGAGAAAGAGAGCTATACAGTTTAATAAGAGAAACGGTGACGAGAAAGTTTGATAGTTTAATGCCTGGGTAAAAAGGAAAAGGTGCTGATGGTTGCTATTGATACCATAAGTTTGACAGGCTCATCCCTTCTTCTTCGTCATATGATTATTAATTTTCGTGCAGGCAGCGACTTGCGGTTTTCGCTGGAGACCAAGTGATAGCAAGCCTTCTCAATACACCGTAAATCTTCTCCGAATCCTATCCGATCTCGGTAGCATTGTCGTCTGGATAGTTTCAGTTCAACCCTGGATTCCTTAATAAAGGATCTATCAATGTTGGAACCCTGATCGCTGGATTCAAATTACAGAGAGCTAATCATTACACTATAGAACAACCATTCAAAAGCTACTTTTTCTTTTCGCAATTTTGAGCAGTGTTGACAATATAGCGCCTCTCGCGCTAAATTTGGTGCGTTTCTTGTTTTGGCAGGGCAAAAATGCGTTGGTATGCGTGAAGATTTTGGCCATTTTTGGTGGGTTTTTCTACCATTTTCAATAACCTTTTGGTGGTTTTGGTCATTTTTGGTGTGATTTTGGCATCTGTTTTCCATTTTTGCCCTATTTAACGATTTTTGGCGGTCAAACTAGCGGAGAAGAATTGTCTTTTCCATCTTCGTTTTTCCTCTCTTCTTCTCTTCAATCTTTTCTTCATTTGTTTTTCGTCTTCTCTTTATAATTCTTCCTCTTTTTTCCTCTTCGTTTTCCTTATTCATCACTCGCCTCTCATTCTCAAGCTGTTGATCAGGTGGTTCTTTTTTTTATTGTTACGCTTAAATTCCTCTCCTTCTTTTTCTCTTTCATCTCTTCTTCTTCCCGTTTTTCTTCCCTTCCCTGCTCCTCATCCCTCCCTTTCCTCTTCTTTCTTTCTTTTTTTTTTCTTCATCTCTCTTGGTTCTCCCATTTCCACCTGTTCTTTTTTTCCTTCTTTTCACCCTTTTTTTCCTTCTTCCTCCTCTGCTTCTTTATCTCTTTCGGCTCTTCTCTTCCCAGTTTTTCCTACCTTTTTTTTCACACTCTCCTTTTTCCCTCATTCTACTCCTCTCTTCTGTTCCCCTCTCCTCTTTCCTCACTTCTCCTTGCCCCTTCCTTCTCCTTTTTCTACTCCCCTCTTCTGTTTCTGTCTATTCTTTCCTCTCTTCTTCTCACGCCTTCCTTCTCTCTCTTTCTCCTCCTCTCTTCTGTTTCAGTCTTTTCTTTCCTCTCTTGTTCTTACCCCTTCCTTTTCCCTCTTTCTCCTCCCTCATTCTGCTTCCCTCTCTTCTCTCCTTTTCACCCTCTCCTTCTTGATTTCCCTCTTCCTCTTCTCCTTCTCCATTTCTGGATTCCCTGTGGAGTCTATTGACCAGACTGCAATATTCGATTGGAGCACACCGCTGTCTGGAAAGAGGGGGGTGCAAAACAAATCTGGGGGTGGGGAAATTAAGCTCGTGGAGAGAATACGAGCGCCCCCGTCCCAACGGTGCCTTCCCATCATTTCAATTACTTCTCTTTCCGCAGTCATCAGGGAGGCCAGATTTTAATAATATTCGTCATTAGCCAACAATGTCGACTGTAAACAACTGCCAGTGACTTTCTTCTGGTTTAGAATTTTAGGTACTCACAAGAGGGAAATGAATTGAAAAGAATAAGACGAGCGAATAGAGTAATGAATAAAAAACACTGATTCACTTTGAAATCCTTTGAAATAAAGGTCATCTCTAAAGTGGGATGATATTTTTTTCGATCGCATTTAAATCTAAATCTTCAAAACTTCAAAGCTGAAATTTAAACATTATTCCCCCCCCTTCATTCACACACACTCACAGGTACATATTACACACACGCACACTTGCATACATATATATATATATACATATATATATATATATATATATATATATATATATATATATATATATATACATATATATATATATATATGTGTGTGTATGTATATATATATATATATATGATAATATGTATATCACACCTGCATGCATATATATATGTATATGTATATATATATATATATATATATATATATATATATATATATATATACATATATATATATATATATATATAGATTAATTTAGTATATATTATAATATTATATTTGTGAAACATTGTATATATAATAAAAATTGATATGTAACATATACACATGACATAATAGGCATTAAAACAATATATATATATATAAAATAATATACGTATAATTTACAAGCATAATGTAATATATATATATATATATATATATATATATATATGATAGCAAATATGCATAACATTAAGTACATATATATAACTTCAAATATATATATAAATACATTGAATGCATATATATATAAATTATATAACATTGAATGAATATATTACATCATATATATATATATATATATATATATATATATATATATATATATATATATATATATATATATATATATATATATATGAGATACATACATATATATATATATATATATATATAGGATTAAATACATAAATACATATATATATATATATATTTATATATATATATATATAATTAAATACATACATACTTACATACATACATATATATATATGTATAACATCATAAATATAACAATTATTATACATATATCATTAAATATACATAACATTAAATATAAATGTCATATATCATAAATCATTATATCATTATATCATAATTATAACAATATATATATATATATATATATATATATATATATATATATATATATATATATATATATATATATATATATATATATATATATATATATATATATGAAAATTAAGACGAAGGAAATGTATACCCTTCAATAACGCTCGATTCACCTTGCATAAACAATACCAGTCAATTTGTTAATGTCAAAGTTAATAATGTGTGGAGAAACTGCGTAAGAGTTTTCAGTGTTTCATTACGACCAAGGGCTTAGAGGATCGTAGGAGTGCCATGCTGAGTATTTCACCTCCATTGCATTTCTCAGGGCAATGGGCGTTGGTGGTCGCTATCCATGTCCTATGTTCACATGATGCTAGCAGCATGTTGTCATCCGTACCCTGATCTATTGGAACCAGTCTGCCTAAGGGACTCCAAACCTAGTTTAGAATCAGGGTTTTCCGTCTAGTTATCCCTAGACTGATTGTCAACCGAGGCTAAAGATCTCAATCTACCCGATTATTTACTCAAAACTGGGGAGAGGGAGAACAAGGTGGAAAGCTAAGTCAATTTAGTATCTACCAATAGCTGGATAGAGAGATAATTTATGCCTTTCCCATCGGCATTGATGCGTAAGTCCTAAGGGGAATACTTTTAAGGGGGCTAAGGTACCATTGTCCTAGGTAAGCTATTTTTGTTAATATCTGATGACTGAATACTCTCCAGACAGACATCGTACATTTACACATGTGTTAGAAGCACGAAAAGTGTTGTATGAAAAACAAACTTCAAATTAGTCAAAAAAGTGGAAAAGTGGAAAATGGTCCAAAACAAATTAAAAGGAAAAACTAATAACACTGGTGAATCCATTTGGTTATTATGTTTATAAAACCTTTCTTTTTACTTGAATGCGTTTTCTATTTACTTCCGTCTGGTTGAAAATTTTATACTTCCCTGACATAAGAACGACTTCAACACATCTGTACCTACTAACAAGTGAACTAAGATGTCCAATCAGATTGTACCAAATATTCCTCACACACTGTTAGGCTAGGTCGGTACCCTTTCATCCGAATGTTTAAATGACGATATAATAAACTTAACTAATGTTTCAGATTCAAACGACCCATCCAAATGATGTCTCTCTTCCATTGCGACTTTTGGTCATATTTGTTAACTGATCAATTTCCTTGAAAGTCAAAGCACTTTAAGTGAAAATTGTGCCAACTAGCCCCGATCCGCTATACACCTTTTCCAACTTCGTCAGTAAAGTTGAAAAAAGGAAGACTCGTCATCACAGTCAATAATTAAATAACCGTAACCTCAAAATCTGAAGTCATGTAAAAGAATTCGATCGAAAAATAAATTTTCTCTGATTAAATTCTACCTATGACATCAATGGCGTTTACCACTAGATAATATATATTTTTTTTCTAAATATATATCTATAGATTTAGAAAGGGCCGGGTGGAGTACTGAGGCCAAAATTTAAATCTGTAGACAAAACGGTATGGCTATGAGCACTGGATCTCATAAAGGCACGCAGATATATGAAATTGAAAGGTATAACAAATGAAGAAAACTCTTTGCCATCTTTGATGGCTACGGTTGTTTAATAGAAAGAAAGACTAAGATAAAGGAAAACAGAAAAAAAGGAGAGTAAGGGAGACTGCAAAATCAATACATATAAACCTGAGCCAGAAGGTTCAAATTTTAGTCTGCATCCCCTAGTATTGTTGACCGATTTATGAATATTCTTGCCCGTTCTATTTTGAGACAGAGTGAATTTCTTTCTTAAACCACTGCAGACCATAATTCTTCCAAGTTCCTCTGAGACCAACCGAGGTTTCAGAACTGCATTAAGTTTTTTTTTTCTCTGAATGAAACCCAAATCGGATACAAAAACGAATTTTGAAAAGGTCACGTAGATTAGCGCCGCTAAATCTACCTCTGAATACATACATATATATATATATACATATATATATATATATATATATATATATATATATATATATATATATATATATATATATATATATATATATATATATATATATATATATATATATATATCCAAATACGTATACGTGTGTGTGCTTTTGTGTATGTATTTATAAGATACATTTCCCTATTAATTGCATATACATATACATGTATATATATATATGTATATATATATTTATGTATGCATGAGTATGATTGTGTGCATATATATATATATATATATATATATATATATATATATATATATATATATATATATATATATATCATGCGTATGTGTGTGCATCTGTGTGTTTTTAACTACCAGTAGGTATATAATGATTTGACAATTTGGAATAAAACGACCAAAGTATACAATTTTCTTATACTTTTTATATTCAATTATGCATTTCGCTTTAGTAACGTCGTCAGATCGTATTTAAATGTTGTTGCTTTTTTTAATATATGAGGTCCTCTGTCGTTATAATCTGGCCAAGAACTTCGTACGGCAGTTGATCAGTAAGTCCATAGCCTGACATTTGGTGATTAGTTGGATCTTGAATTCTCTATGCAAGTGATTTTCACCATGGAATTTAGTGCATTGATGGGGATGGAGATTGTGTTGAAAAATAAATATATTTTTTTATGAAATACGTGGTTTTTCTCATCACTAGGCGACTAACTTACTGATGTAACTATCTACGTGTATATGCATAGATATGTCTCTATACGTATTTGTATACATATATATATACACACATTAAAACCTTATAATAAAATGACAAACTACATGTATGGTAAAAACCATATAATGAAGGGAAGTAGTGATCAACACTGCTGGGTTGCCATGTTAATAAAACTGTTTTGATTTTAAAATCCCCGAAACGGCTGCATGGTAAACAACTGATGATCCCAACAAGAGACAATTTATACATGGTACCATAACAGCAAAATGTAGATGAAACGGGGAAAAACATTGGAAAAAATTACATTGAGATATTGAGAAATGAGAGATACAAAAAATCTATTGAAAAAGTTTTCTAATGTTTAATGCTCAGAGCTATAAAGCTTTCCAGAATATATATATATATATATATATATATATATATATATATATATATATATATATATATATATATATATATATATCACTTAATTAGAATATTGAACAGTTCTAAACTGTATAAATGAATAGAGAAAAAAGAGCTTCGTGTGGGCCTTGAACTCGCGTTCACCAAGAAAACCGGTGCCGGACGAAATATGGTTCCAGGCTGAGGTCTTTACAATTATCACATTCTGTCGGACATAAACTGTTCATCCTACTTACGTACATACTCTCAGCATTTGTAGATATTTGTGCTTACGATCGCAGAGAGGGTAAGGGAAGGCATCATAGGTGCGTTCTCGGATTCCTTCCTTACACGACGCTCATTTTCCTTCATGTTTTATGCGGTTTAGGAATGCAGAATATGCTACTCGGTTAAAACCGTTACCGGATAAAAATATTGCTCCGATTCTAATGCCAATAGAATTATCATATATATATATATATATATATATATATATATATATATATATATATACCTATTCACACACCTAATTTGAAAGAACAAGCAGAAATATAAATGCTGCTTGAATTAGCGTTTGTGTTTACATAGGTACGAATAGAAATCTCCTCCATGTATGTATATAAACATATAAATAATATAAATATAAACATATGTGTATCCCATATCATCATCATCATCAGTCTTTTAACGTCCGTCGTTGGTCATAGACCTTCCCCAGGATCCGCCACATTTCTCTATCTGAGTGTCACGGAGCCAGTATTTTCTGAATTTGTCCAGTCCATTTCTCCATCTTGTATTTTGTCGGCCTCAGTTTCACATGTGGTCTCTGGAGATCCACATTGTGAGTCGTGATGTCCATCAGTTGTCTTTCATTCTTGCAACATGACCAGCCCATTACCATTTGAGTTTTCTAATAGATTCTATGATGTCACAGACCCCCGTTTTCTCCCTGATATAGTGTGGTGTCTTATGATCTCTCCGTGTGAGGTTGAGCATGATTCTCTCATGCGCACGCTGCATGCTTCTCAGCTTGCAGTTTTGTATCTTGGTTAGGTTCCATCACCCAATATTGCACAGTCTGCGAAGCGATGGGTGGCAGACTAATAATACTATGATTTAAAGACATATATGGGATATCTAAACAACACCATCTCTCCCGACGGTCAGTTTAATATTGATGCAGTCTCCTCGCATCAGTCGGAGATCTGCGATCACGTGACACATGTCACAAGCTCCTACTGCCAAATCCCAACGTGGATTGACCAGTATGTCCGAACAAGTGCAGCTGGTCAGAACAAAAGATAATTACGTTGTACTTATGTGTCTCTTTGTCAGATCAAAGGTTCCTTTCGGCTTTGCCGCTCTGGAGTTACCTTACTCGCTTCTGCCACCCCAACTCCTGCCACTAGTCTGTGAGTAACACCTGCCCGGTCAGCCTCATCCCCTTGACTGACTGGAATACTGACTTGCCTTGATACGAACTGGACAAAATCAGGAATCAGAATGTCAGGTTAAATGCATGCGTCTAAAACTGTGCTCGAAGTCTGTAGATTAACTAACCAGTCTCACAAGACATTGAAAGTGAGTTTACTAAGCTTTTAGCTTAGTTTGACACAAGGCCACACTATTGGTGCACCAAATTAAGGTCGAACATATTCACTATTCACTTGCGCCCCCATAAGAGCAAGATGTGACACAAGGTCGTTTTTAATATGGGATATAGCACTCATTAAAAAAATCCTCCAGTCCCTGCAACTAATGTTGCGAAAGCGTCAGGACAAGCTCTACTCATCGATTTTAGTGCAATGAGACAGCACCGCTCCGAAGCGAACTGCTTTCCTGTGATTGAGCCGAGAAATAATGCGCGGACCTAGGACGAGTCCATTGGTCCTCAGTGTGTTTGGCAATGCTGAGCCTCAGTATCTTTTATTGGCTACATTGCACCTGCACAAGTGGATTGAGAGTAGACGTCAACCTCCTACAGCCCATTGATTGTCTTTAAGTACAGATTCTACACCTTAGGCAATACCATAGTGTAGATACTACACTTTGATCTGAGCCAATAAACCAGAAAATGTTTGCTGATATTCTCGAACTCATTCCAGTAGTAATGTTCAATATCACAAGCTTATTCATCATCATCATCATCATCATCATCATCATCATCATCATCAGTCTTTCAACGTCCGTCGTTGGACATAGACCTTCCCCAAGATTCGCCACGCATCGCGGAGCCAGTACTTTCTAAATTTGTCTAGCTTGTCTCTCCATCTAATACTCTGCCGACCTCGGTTCTGTATGTGATCGTAGGAGATCCATGTCGTGAGTCATGATGTCCATCGGTTGTCCACCATTCTCGCAACATAGCCATCCCACTGCCATTTGAGATTTTTAATGGATTCTATGATTTCCATGACTCCTGTCTTCTTCCGGATGTACTGTGTTGTCTTACAGTCTCTCCATGTGAGGCCTAGCATAATTCTTTCATGTGCACGTTGCATGGTTCTCAATCGTTCTACATTTTACGGACACGTTGAGAAAAAAAGCGAGCAAATTAAATTATCGAGCGATTTCGTGGAGACTAACTAAAAAGTTCCATAAATTTTATCAAGAGACAAATTCTGATTAAACTAAAACAAAATGTACATTTGCAGTAAATTTAATTATTTGATTATTCATCGAAACAGTTTCCTTGCCGTTTTTTTTCACTTGCTTGCTTCATTTCTTTAATTTTCAAGCTTTATTTTTCAATTCTATTTCAAGTCTATTTTTTTATTTGCTTGCTCAATTTTTAAAGACTGATTTGTGAACCCGGAGATTTCATGAAATTTCCAGGTTATCCACTAAATCTCTAGGGATTTCACGAAAATACAAGATTCGTAATCTTGTTGTAACATAAACACTCAGTTAGCGTTGCCGTAGAGCAGGGGTTGGTAAGCTAGTATTTCATTTACACTGGATGCTTCCAACTTGTGGCATCGCAGTATATGATATATTGTACACGTCTTCTCAGTAAATCCAGGTGGAACGAAGACCGAAGCATAGCGATTGAAACTTTACTATGAAGAGGTCTAAGGTCATGAAACTAGTACGAATGAACCAACAGGTCTGGTTAGTCACTCAATAGAGACCACCACGTGAACCTCGTATTTTAGCAGTATAATTTGTTGTGGTGATTGATTATAGAAAAAATTGGAAGACAGGGTGATCTATGCATAAGTTAATTCTCATCACATTTTGGTGGGCGCTGATCACTAAAAATAGTCTGAAAAAAAACAAGCGTGAACATGGTATAAACTTATGGACAAATTTAGCATGAACTTATATTGTAAAAATTGGGGGTTCAATAAACAGATAATATTTTTCTGGTCATAGTAAGTAAATGTGGAAATCCTCTGCCCTCAAACTTCACTAGTGCATCCTGAACGCATGACATATATGTGGATAGCCAGTCAGTCAGAATCACTTAGAAACTATAGAAACTTATGTTGACTGTTTTGGTTGACAGTTTCTAACTACCTCTTTTCTGTTGATGAAGGGTTATTTCGATGACTTCAATATTGGGCAAAGGTCGTCGGCATTGATCATAGCAATCTAAGGGAGGAATTGTAGCATCTGTAGCGTTGTCCAATGTAACAATTATTCGTTCTATGTTACGTTGTTTCATATGAGAGGTTTTGTTTACCTGTTGGCTATTTTGACAGTTTTGATTTACTGTTTCTAATGGTGATAGCATCTCGCCTAAGAAATTGAGACAGGAAGATGGTCGGGTTGGTCAACGATTGAAACCTCGAGATAAACACAGCAAAAAAAACAACGAAGAAACTTGTCAGAATAAATCAATGTATGTATAATCGTAACAACGATTCTACCAGAACGCATTACACACGCGTTCTATTACTGAAGTTAAGCAACGTCGAGTCTGGGCAGTATTCAAGTGGGCTACTGTCTAGGAATACCAGGTACCGTAAGCAGCTGGCTATCCTTTACAGAGCCTTCCGTGGTCATCTTGTTAATCCTCTAAACTCTACACTGCGCTGAATAGCACAAGTCAAAGGCTCTTTTCACTATCCGCCCCTCCCTTAAACATTCGTTGTGGCCTGGCTGCGAGAAATGAATGAATAAATAGTAACAACATCTCAACTCAGGCAGGGAGAAGGTGGCGGCTGAAACGTTGAGCGAACAAAATTATTGCAAAAAATGAGGAAACTAAACCATTTTTTTTAAGTACCAAGTCAGGTCTGATTAGTCATTCAACAGAAACTGTTACGTGACCAACACCCTTGGCAGCATGCTGTGTTGGGGGTAGCAATTATGATTTGGGAAAAAGAGTTGATCAATGAATAAATTACTTCCCTCACGTTTTGTTCGGCAATGATCCCAAGAAAAGGTCTGAATTTTCAATTGAACAAGCGTGAATGCTGCTGGGTACAAACTAAAGGATCAGTTCAGCATAAACTTACGCTGAAAATTGTACCCTCTATCTAAAAACGTTTTTTTTTTCTTAATATAATAAGAGGTGAATGCTTAATTTTTCAGCCCTCTAGCTCCATCGATGCAGCCTGTAAGCGTGATATATACATATATAGCTAGTCAGCCAGACCAACTCAAAAACTGAGGAGACCAATGTTGACAATTCTTGAGACAGTTTTGGTTGACAGTGTCAAAATGATATTATACACGCCACACCAGCCACCAAGTGAATCTCAGTAGTATGTCCGGTGGCTCAGGACATAATTATTCGAGAACCCGGAAATACATCATTATTAAAAAATGACCGTCAACTTTTTGACCTGATTTTGCCGGCTAAGAAATAGGAAAAGGGTGCATGTATACATGCTTGTATGCGTCTGCTACGGTTGCTTCTATTGAAAAATAAACGTATTATATTAGCTGCGATCAATGTGAGGATACATATGTCTGCAAACGTTTCCAGGTGAAAACGCTATTTTCGGTTGAGTATTTTGTCTGAAGTTTTTTTTCAATAGCCCCAAGAG
Organism: Thysanoteuthis rhombus; assembly: GCA_963457665.1. Lineage (NCBI taxonomy): Eukaryota > Metazoa > Mollusca > Cephalopoda > Oegopsida > Thysanoteuthidae > Thysanoteuthis > Thysanoteuthis major. The sequence continues at coordinate 43,358,215 of OY735229.1, forward strand.
CGTCTCCATATTCCTGAGGTCTTCTAATGAACTTAAACTTCCGTTATTAAGTGTTACATCAATCATTAAAGATAATGAAAACAAATCATGCTATATTAATGCCGTTGTCATCAATTTGGTTTATTTGTCTGTTAGTCACTGGGAAAAGGTAAGATAATTTTCTAAAGCTGCAGAGCAAAGTCAACTGACTACGAAGCAGCAGGTACCATGTACCTCTTCCACCAACATGGCAACTCCCATTCCACCGAATGTAAGAAGTGGAAATTGGCCAGGCAGGGAGATTATTTTGGGGGGAAGTAAAGCTAATTTTGTTATCGATCAATTGAGTTAAAAATCCAAAAAGAGAGGCAATCTTCCGATTAATGTCACCGGAAATCGTAGATCATTTTGATTGGGTGAAACGAATTACGGATGGATTGAGAACATACGATGGGCTACAAATACGAAATATTTATTGATTCGAGTTTAATTATTTAATATGACGTGACCCGTAATTTCTGACAGGTTTCATGCAAGTAATTTATGAAAACTAAATTTGATAACTTGCTTCCCGCCAAAGATGATGTCTTTTTAAATGTATTTTCAAATGTATCATTATTAAAGATTTTTTTCAGTGATTGATGTAACAGTCGGGCATGAAAGGCTAAGATCATTAGAAATTCGATATACCATTGTCTGGTAAATATTTTTCTATGATTAATTGCCTTATATCATCTGCCAGCCTTCGATTATCAAGTATTTTATTATGCTTTCTAAAATAAAAAGTTCTAATTTCTCGATTATATAATTTACTGTATGCTATGGAGCTGAAACATGTAATCTAACCAAAAGATTGACCCTAAAACTGAGAACCATACAACGTGATCATGAGAGAATCATGCTGAACTTCACATGGAGAGATCATAAGACAATATGGAATATTAGAGAGAAGGCAAAAGTCCAAGACATCACATAAACTGTTGAAGAATCCAGATGGCAATGGGCTGGACATGTTGCAAGAATATCAGACAATCGCTGGATATCATAACACACAACGTAGATTCCCCCTGAGATCAGGTGTGAAGCTGTGGCCAACAGAAAGTAAGATGGCGTGACCAGCTAGATAAATTCAGAAAGTACTGGCTTCGCGATGCCAATGATAGAGGGCTCTGGCGAATCTTAGGGAAGGCCTATGTTAAACGACGGACGCTAACAGGATGTTGCTCCTACTGCTGCTGCTGCTGCTGCTGCTGCTGCTGCTCATGATGATGATGATGATAATAATGATGGGATTTTCGTTCACATTTCTATATGTTAGACATTAAACTGAATGATTTTTATGAACAATAATATTATAGAAAAATTACATAGAAATTGTTTTATAACATATTTCATATAGTCGACGGGTCCGATGAAATTTCAAAGCGGACCAGATTTAGATGGCAGGTTGTCCTTTGCCGACCCTTGGGTTAGATCCTTCCTGAGTAACTCACTCTTGTGATCTTAATCATTCGAGCCAGTATCCTCATATCAGTTGTTTAATCCTTTCAGCTGTGGAGCTATGTGACCTCCCTAGTATTATCTAAAATCTTAGATAATTCTAATTGCAGTATTTTGTTGATGAAACAAGGAATTTTATTCAATCAAATGAACGCACCAGCCGAAATTTATGGAATTAGATTTTCGCAACCTGGGAATAAGATTAGCCTACTTTGGCAGCCAGCGATAATCTAATCATATCTCTACGGGATGTGTAATGTTACAGAATATCGAACGTATTCGAGACCATGGATTCTGAAACTATGTGTCGGAGGCCCTTTGGAGATCGCGTAAAATCGGGGTTGCAGAAATATTGGTAAATCGTCTTTATTTCGAAATAACGCTGTGACGTGTTTTTTTGTTTTTTTATCTCTCTACAAAACTGTACTCTATGATGCTATTCAATATTCTTCTAAAATACATTTCGATTTTTGTTACGTTTTTGTAAGAAATCTTATATAGTCTTAGTTCCTGTTGTTTTTATAGAAGCGAGTGGGGTCATGGAATATTTCAGATCATAAAATGGGGTCAGGAATAGAAAAATACAGAAAAGCCCTATTTTAGATGTTTGTGGGTTTAAACTGTAAATGCCATTATTCAGTTCAGAATCGATACCTGCTTATCTTTTAGAGAATTGAAAGCTAAAGAGATATTATGGTGAGAGTGATTTGGTGAAATCTCTAAGGGTTTTATGAACTCCCTGGACATTTCAGGAAGTTCATGAAATACATAATTTTATAATCACTATAGTAGTGGTTAACAAGTTTATGGTGCTGACCATAAATATTGTAATTAATACGATCCTAATTGGGTCTCCCACTACTCTGTTAGTGTGCCTAACTAAAACCACAGTAGTGGGGCACCTGGTGAGGATCAAATTCATTACTGTTGTAATGATCAGCATCACAAGATTGCTAATGATTACTACATTAATCATGATTTTAAAATTCCCAGGGATTTCACGAAATCAATAGTTACACAATTCTACTGTAACATTCCTTCAGGATATGTAAGGTTATTCGATATTGAAATTGTTTTAGATGCCTTTGCGTTTGAACTGAAAATATCATCATTCGGTTAAGAATCGACGCCTCCTTGTCTTTCAGGAGATAAAATAAAAACAGAATATTCAACTGTAATCAGCAAAACAATGGCAACTTTCATAGCATATTGTGTTTAATTGAGAGGCTAATCGTTAGTCTTCACAATTCAGCAAAATCCAGGTATTTAGCGAATTGACCCTGGCGAGAAAATCTGATGAGATATTTTCTTGATCTATCGAATTGTTACACACAAAATGTCGTGTGTTTTTTATATCATAGAAAAAGTAAAGCATTCGTCTATTTAGATCTAACGAACGGTTAACGGAGTCCAGATTTTCTTTGCAGCTAAGAGATCCTTGCAAGTCTCAAGTCTGGTAGAGACCAGGAATTTATTCTTAGAAGTATTTATAACCAACTACTTGGCAGGAGAGATGCCCCCCCCCCATTCGCCCTAATAATGATTTACACACGCATCACTATTTCCAGGAATCTAACCCGAGACGTCCTACGTGTGAGACAGGCGTACAAACCATCACACAATACAAGTGAACTTTACATCATAGGGGAGAATGCAAAAAGTGAAAGATTTACTGATGTAATAAAGATATAATTGGTTATTATTGGAGATTTGTAGCCCATAACAGAAATGGTGTCTCCTCAAGGAGATAAGCTCATTTTCAAATACGATTTCAAATTATGACTCAGTGCTGCTCAAGTCGCAGATGGAGTCAGCGAAGTATTTAGAGTTAAAACTACAAAAGGGCAAATTGTTGAGCGTTGCTCCAATAGGTTTAGGTCAGCAGGTTCGGTTACCAACAACAAACAACAGATGAGGCTCAAACCTGTTCTTAATGATGAAGAATTATATACAAGCGTGGTCAATGATCCATGAGCAATGGTTTGAGCATTTTCGGTGACTTTGGGACTTTAACAACGGCCATATCACGTCATATCATGGTGATGAAAAAAGTTAAGAAGTTAGAAAGATGGGTCCCATGAGGAACTGAATGGAATGCTCTATGTCACTGTCAGGTCACTAATCTCTCAGCTAACTGTGTCGAAGCTTAACGAATTGGGATATTAAGTTTTGCAGAATCTTCTACATTAAACAGATATTTCTCCTACAGATTATTAGTCTCTCAAATATTTTGAGTTTCATACCCGTAATAAAAGGTCTAATAATAGAAAAGCAACAATTGGTGCTTTTACCGAATTCGTGACAACTAAACCTAAAATGAATTATAGAGATTGTTTATAATCATCGAAGAATCGCTTAGAAAAGGTTATTGTTTGAAATATGTCATATTTTGATCACTATTTTTTTGTTGTTTGTATCATACTTCATCATGTTATTCCAAGAAATGACATTTCATATGTAACAACACTAATACCACACCATCAATTAATTGGTAGTTTTCCCACCCTCAGTACGTTTTATGGCAAAATTACTATTTATTCATAACAAAAAGGCCGACTGTGTTGAACTCTTAGTCCAATAGAACAAAGAGAAGATGAAAGAGAAGAAAAAGTGGAAGAAGGCCAGAAAGAATCTTTTCTCATCTAAATTTGCTGTCAAGATCTGATCGAAGATAAAGAGAAAATATTTATTTAGAAGAGAAAAGGGGATAGAGAAGAGAGAGAAAAGGAATATTTACGTAAATATAACAAAATAAAAAGGAAGGGTGGACTCATGTAAGCATAAAAGAGAAGGATGAAAGAAATAGAGGGAGGGGGAGAGAGAAAGAAAGAAAAGAAGGCTAATATAAGAAAGTGGGGCTAAATAAAGCAAAAAGAAAGAAAATAAAGTAAGAAAGAAGGAAAATAGTAAGAAAAGCTGGGTGAGAAAGAAAGAAAAAAAGAAAAAAGAAGAAAGCCTACGCAAGGAAGGAGAGGTTGAATTTAGAAAAAGAAAGAAAGAATGGAAATTTTTTAAAATGGGTCAGAAAGAGAGAAAGATAGACGACTAGGTGGGAAAGAAAGAAAGAAAGAAAGAAAGAAAAAAGGAAAAAGCTTACCCAAGGGAAGAAAGATTAAATTTAGAAAAAGAATGAAAGTAAGAAAGAATGGGTCAGAAAGAGAGAAAGAAAGAAAGAAAGGAAGAATGAAAGGAAGGAAGGAAGAGAGAAAGAAAAAAGTTCACGCAAGGGATGAAAGATTAATTTTTTCAATAGGAAAAAAAAAAGAAAGAAAGTAAGAAAGACTGTGAGGGGAAAAGTGAAAGATTGGGTGGAAAAGAAAGAAAGAAAGAAGCTTATGTGGTTAAGGAAAGTTAAAAAATCAAAAAGAAAGAAGAAAAACATGAAAGTTTCTTCCTTCTTTCAGACTCTGCCTAAGGACGTTTTCTTCTGGACCATTTCCATGAAGAAAGAACAACATGAAAGAATAATCACTGTCCTTCTACACAATTACGTTTCCACAAGTTCTAAGGAAGGGTTTTGAAATCCCGAAAGGAAAACTTCATTTAAGTACTTTATCATCAATTCAATCTTTTAAACGGTTTTGCTAACTACTTCAGTCTAACTGTCCTAACGAGTTTACACAAACATTCATCCCTGCCTCTCTCTCTCTCTCTCTCTCTCTCTCTCTCTCTCTCTCTCTCTCTCTCATATGTAGAGAGAAATTATAAATTGCGTTATATCATTATGAGACTTATTAGAAATTATATCCCATGATTAAATGTTGGATGTATCATTTCGCCTAGACAGCGTATAAAGAATAAACAGTTGAAGTGAATTGGGCTGCTGCAGAAATTATTTTCAAATAAGAGTTTCAACATAATACAACGCAAATCATAATTATTCTATTGGATCGTATATCCATTTCTTAATGATATATATGTATACATATATAGTTCAATGGTAAGAGCAACGCTACGTTGAAGCAGCTAGCCTATCGGTTCGATTCCTGCAGGAGATTCATCTGCTTAATTGTTTATACTATTCACATTTATATATATATATATATATCATTTTGTTTTGTTTTTTTAACGCAACAGTTATGTGTTAAGAAATGGATATATATGATCCGAAAGAATGGTTATAAATTGCGTTATATTATATAGAAACTCTTATTTGAAATTATTCTCAGTCGTTACACAGTCAATGTATCACTCGAACTAGACAATTTAAATAGAATAAACAATTAAAGAAATTGGGCTGCAGTAGGAATCGAACCTGTGTGCATATATATGTGTGTCTAGTAATGGATGCCCAAAGGGATATATGTATCGTTACACTTACACACACACACACACACACACACACACACACACACACATTGAGAAATAAGTGACTGAAATTATATTAATTCTTTTCAATTTCTTTTTCAGTTTTTTTATGCATTTAGTGTTTGATTATAAAAATCGTAAAAAATAATTGTTTATATTGTTATTTGAATAGATAAACGTTTGATCAGATCGAAACGATCTATCTACTTTTTTTTAATTTGATTTCACAAACTTTTAATTGTAAAAAGATATTTGTTTTTATCCTTGCTTTGATTGAATAAACTTTCGATTAAATCTAAAACTAAGTATTTATTTGTTATTTCCTAAAAGAAAAGTTAAAGTCCTCCCGGTCTGGCAATTTCACAGAATTTGCGTAACATATATAAAATTACATTAACATATGTATGTACATCACTTGCCATAAATATCTGAACGAATACTTTGTTTCTTATCATTTGGTTTTGAGAGTTAAAAACGTTGAGCGTCATACAAGATGAACCAAAGTCTGTTGTAATCAATATAATAACAGTAATGTTTCCTGGTTCTGAATGCCAAATGTCTGTGAAAAAAATTTCTAATAGAATTAAATTGTCAATTGATGAAAAGAAAACAAGTTTTTTCAATCCTTCCAAGATTTTGTTCAAAATCGATTAAGGAGATTGGAAAAGCGAATTCACATTGCTATATGAAAGTTAATTTTGATCTCCTTGTTCAAAATTTGTAATGGCTTCTACAATCTTTGGCAAAAGACGATAACGGATTTTGTGCTTGTTCAAATACTTATGAACAGTACTTTTTATAGGGACGATGAACACCATCTTATTGTTTGTTCCAAAACGTGAGGAAGCCAGAAGTGTTCGGGCAACTTTACTTGTGCGGCAGTGTATAGAGAGGACAACTAAGGCGATTGCAACTGTTGTAATTGCAATCGGAGGGTCAAAACGAATCATTCCGTTATCTGTCAGCGCGAACTGGGTTTTCTCCAAGGAGCTGAAGTCGTATTCTTCACCAAAATTTGCACTTGTGACTCCAGTTGATAGGGAATGTACATAAGCAAAACTGTGCGTTTTGGTCACGGGAAAATATCGAAACACAACGTCAAAGAAGACTGCATCCCGTAAATGTAACCGTGATGTTGCTCTGCATGGTATTGTTGGTGGATTTTATTATTGGGTCCGTATTTCTCCAAGGAAGACAAACAGACTTCAGCTGTACACTCGTAATGTTACCTACCCATGTTGCAGCATTTTTTCATCCCAGAAAACGAGCAAACAAACGTAATGCTTGAAGACATGTAGTTCCAGCAAGATGGAATCACTCGCCTCAAGGATTTTTTAAGGACTGTCTTCGGTAATGGTTCGCAGTTGGAATAATCTCTCGATATAGTCAGGTCGCCTGGACACCATCCTCTTAGATTTAACGCCTTCCGATTCCTTTATTTGGGGGTCCATGAAGGGCGGAGTTTATAATAAACAATATCGATGAATAGAAAGCAAACATTACTGCAACCATGCATTCTTTTGATCAAGGGACATAGCCTGTAGTAATGAACAATATGTCGTGAATGGAAGAATTCAAACGGGGCACATCCGTCTGAGGTAATATTCAAGAAATAACGAATGAGAAATGAAGCCTTCATGTCACAGGGAAATCATAGCGTCACAGAAATCACAACTGAATCTCCTATCCTTATGCTCTCCAGCTATGTACTGTACATACTAATCATCCCTTTTACTAATATTTCATGACTCTTATACACTAAGATGGCAAGCCTTTGGCAGAGCAAGCTCAACCTTCAAAAATAAGAAGATCCCATTAATCCTAAAGAGAAGGGTGTATAACCAATGCATCCTCCCAATAGTCCCTTATGGTGCTGGAACGTGGAACCTAACCAAGAGATAGATCCGCAAATTGAGAACTATGCAACGTGCACATGAAAGAATTATGCTGGGCCTCACATGGAGAGACCACAAGACAGCAAATTATATCAGGTAGATGACAGGAGTCCAAGACTTCATAGAATCCATCAAAAATCTCAAACGGCAGTGGGCTGGCCATGTTGCAAGAATGACGGACAACCGATGGACATCGGGACTCACGACATGGATCTCCTAAGATCACATGCGCAACCGACGCTGGCAGAATATGAGATGGAGAGACGAGCTTGACAAGTTCAGGAAGTACTGGCTCCGCGACGCCCATGATAGAGAAGTACGGCAAATCCTTGGGAAGGTCTATGTTCATCGACTGACTTTGAAAGAATGATGATGATGATGATGATGATGATGGTGGTGGTGGTGGTGGTGATGATGATGATGATGATGTTGAATGTGTAGGATAGAAATATTCCATACTCGTGTAACTTTGTCAGCAATATCAATCTACTAAAGCCGGTTCTAATTATTCGTGAATCTGTCTCTTTCACATCTTTTTTTAAAAACATAGGTATACTTTTCTCTATGCATCATATTACTTCGCTTTTAAGGAGAAAAAAGACACCGTAGTTTTGAACTGTGTCGTTAAGTGGCTGAGCTTCATCTCGAATATTAGGCATCTGTTAGCGAGATGTGTACCGAGGTAGCAGAAAACAGGGCTCGTAACAAGAACATAGAAGAAGGATCAGAAAGTTTCGCTATACATATTAATGACAATTGTTTCTCTGCTTACAAAAGGTTCAGTTGGTGCATCTTACTTTCGGATAGCGACAGAAACCTTCATTAATCAATCTAGTCTACCCTAACTTCCATCTTCTTTTTTTTCTCTACTACAAAATCTGCTCCCTATTTCCGATTCTCAAATCCAATTGCATACATGATGGCACTGAGAGGACCTTTAACTAACCCTTGTAGAATTGTGTCTGGTTCCTGTGATCAGATAACGTACCCAAATCCCATGAACCGACACACATCGATCAGAAAAGGTGCAATGATTTACGGTTAAGTTTTTATTTATTCATGATTTCCTCCAGCCCACACAGAATGCGGTGTTTTTACGTGTTGTTGTTGGCAAAAGTGAAATTGAGGTCATGATAAATTCCATGACTCTGTAGAAAATTCTGGGTAGGCAACAATAAAACAACTTTTGTTGAACAGGGTGTAATCAATTGTTTACTTGAACCCGTAGAATTATGATTTTTTTTTTCGATGTACTAATCGAAAATGAATAGTCGACATTAATATGATTTTTATAAGAAGCACACTGTCACCAGAATTACAACTGTGCAATGTATCCATCGCTGAAGATGGTGTTATGTCAATCTTGTATCCTAGTTCATTCGCGTTGTATATCAAAGATTGAAGGAAATACCAACTGCATCGGGAAGGTTAACTTACGAGTCCCGTTAGGCCATTGCTAGGACAGGGAGTTGGATCCTCACCAGGTGCACCAATGTTAAGTTTCTCTACCTGACTGACCTCAGCTAACTGAACATCATTATCAAATATTGTTATGCAGTAGTTAGCTACGTAACTCTCCAAAACCTTGATATATTTTCTCTCGATGAGTTTAAGATGACAATTGTGTTACTTCATACTCCTGCTTTTATTTTCCTCTATTTCATTTGAACAATTTATAACTATCCACTTCCGGCATGAGTTGCCCATCAGAACTCTCCTTACTCCGTCCTTTGCTAGCCTTTAATGATGCTGAACGAAGATGAGCTTTCCCGGTTTGGAATTCAGACTTTTTTTTTATTTTTAGACTGGTCCACATCCTAGGATAAAATCCCAGTCTGCCCTGCTATTTATCAATAACTGGGGATGAAGAAATGGATTCATGCGTTTCCCATGAAAGGGATGAAAGGTTCATGAAACTCAATTCCTCTTTACGTGCTGCTAACTGTTAAGCTACCAGCATCTCCTCGGCGTAAGAAAGAAATCTATCCAAGATTTGACGAGACGAAAAAGAGTATAACAATTTTTTCCCAAGTTTTCTTTCTTTGGTAACAAGTGTCATTACGTAGAACGGAGCCTCGAATTTCTCAAAACCATTACTCTACCACTTGACCAGACTGCTAGTGCCTCTTCACCTGTTGTGGGTAAAGTTCAACATTTTGGCAATGGTTCTTTCGACTTGGCCTTATTATAAGCTACTTCGAGGGCCAAGCACGTTTAAAGGCCCGAGGAGGTGACGTAAGGGAGGTCGTGACGATTGAGGGGTTGGGGCGCCAGGATAAGTTGGGTGTGACGTCGGGGAAAATGAAAGTTAAGAAAGAGAGAGTAAGAAGAAGTCAGATTTGGTTAATTATCTTTATCTCTCTCTCTCTCTCTCTCCATCTTATAACTAGTGATTCTATTGGGTCCGGTTCATTGGCCGATGTGTCTCTATCTATCTTTCTCTCTCGACTAGTTTGGGACTGTAGACCCAGACGCAACCTTTCGTCATCGGGCAGGGACGGGTCGCTCGCGTCAGCTTTTTGTATTAACACTAATTTAACCATATCTGAATTGGCAGAGAACCTACTCTTCCTATTTCTCTTCCTTTCCCGTCACTTTTTTTTCTGATCAACAGATAGATATAAACAGACAGGGGAACAGACTAAGATAGATATCAACAGATAGATAGAAATAAACAGACAGGTATGAACAGACTAAGATATCAACAGATGGATATCAAGACCGATGCGAAAGACTAAGATCGATATCAAGTGATATATAGATATGGACAGACAGATAGATATCAACAGACTGATAGCTATCAACAGATAGATAGATATGAGCAAGGAAATAGATATGTACAGACTAAGGTATCAACAGATAGATAGATATGAGCAAGCAAATAGATATGTACAGACTAAGGTATCAACAGATAGATAGATATGAGCAAGCAAATAGATATGTACAGACTAAGGTATCAACAGATAGATAGATATGAACTGTCAGATGAACAGAGTAAGATAGATATCGACTGATAGATATCACCAAATATATAGATACGAACAGACAAATAGATATGTACAGACTAAGATAGACATCAATATGGATACGCACATATATACATACCTACATACTTCTATGTACATATGAATGGTATTCTTATTTTAATGCACCCCGTTATTCCTCAGTCAGCTATACTCTCTCTCTCTCTCTCTCTCTTACTCACTCTCTCTCACTCACTCTCTCTCTCTCCTCAACTCTTGTCTACATACCTATCTCATCCAATTTTTTTTACTCCCCTGCACACTCACACTATTCATTCTCTCTCTCTCTCTCTCTCTCTCTCTCTCTCTCTCTCTCTCTCTCTCTCTCTCTCTCTCTCTCTCTCTCTCGCCATACCTTTGCAAATACTTTTTTGCCTTTTATTCTCCTCCTGTGTTATTGACATTATGTGCAGTTATTTAAGTTCACAAATCCTGGCCAACAGAGCAAATAAATTCTTTATACTTTTACGCGCATGCGTAGACTGGCAAATACACAGGTAACTGTCAGAACACACACTCACACACATTACACACGCACACACACACATATATATATATATATATATATGTGTGTGTGTGTGTGTGTGTGCGTGTGTGTGTGTGTGTGTGTGCGTGTATGTAAATGCCTGTCAGTAAGAGACCGAAAAATAAAGAGAAAAATATACATACGTATCGAAAATGGTAAAGTACTCACTATTTCATCAAATCTTACTCAATACTTACAAGGAAGTCCACACATGCACACACACACACACACACACACACACACACACACACATGCATAGTTATCTAGATAGTTAGAGATAGATATATAAGCAGATGCGTATGTACGTATGATAGATAGAGACTGGGAAATAAGAACCACAGAGTCGCCGGAACCACGGGGGTAGCTCCAGGAAAAAAAGGAAAGTGCATGACATGGTGAATCAAATATTTATCTTAATCACCAAACTGAATGAAATTTTTCTCATTACTCTTAATCATATGAATGACAAATGTCTTGCTTATTATGTTTGAGTAGTTTTTGCGTTCATTGCTTTAAACAGAAATACAAGTTTTGCCTAGTGAATGAGAGATTTTATTGGTTGTCTCAGTGTGGCCAAGTATGGTTTACTCTTTGCAGCAGCAACAGTTCCCTATTCTTTCTGGTAAAAACATTATTTAAAAAGTACTTTTTTACTTAAATTTGTAGAGTAGTTAACATCTGTGTATCGTCGAATTCATTTCTTCTCACGTTCTGAAACAATCAATTTCGTCTTTTAATCTTTAACTGATAAGTGATTAAGTGGACAAGGGGTTGGTGAGCCAAAGAATATGACAAGATGCTCTTGAATGAACCTGATAGAAAAGTCACATGATTCATCATGGACAGCAGAGTTTTTCGGCTAGATCTGGCTAATTATTTCCAATTTATCCGATAGAAATCCACGATAGCCAAAAAGCGGGCCATTTTTTTTTAATCAGTAAATTTAATAAAAGTAATCGTTTGTTCTGAAGTCTTTGTTATTCTATTTGACAAGAGTACTTTAAACGAGTGTATGAAACATTTTCAGCATAAAAGTTGGCCGGAAATGAAAAACACTTGAGCCAATTTTGGACGTTTTTAAAATTCTTTTGTCATAAGCTTGAAACCTCACAATAAAAATGTCGTAAAATGTTCTTCCTGAAAAGCTTCTTCCACCCTACCCCAAATAGCTTCTGATGAATTGGAATGGATAGATAGATAGTCAGGGTTGTTAAAGCATGATACATTAACAGAGTATTTGGTTAAAGATCGTTCCGTTCCTCTTATTTGGTTTCAGAGGTTTCAGCGAGGAAATAAGATTCTTGAAGATCATGAACTACCAAAATGGACGTACTTTTTTTGACTAAAAATTGCTTCCGTTTTTGAGAATCTATTGACTCCACGAGAAACAACCATTTTCACAGTATGGACAGAAATAACATTGTTACACGTTGCTAAAAGTGTGTTCGACCTCGTGGAACATATTTTGGTTCAACATGTTTTCCATCATTTGTTTGTTTGGGGGTATTTTTCTTTCGTTTTTTTTTTTGCAAACGTCTGATCTTATAATAAGCCATTATTTCCCCAAAAACAATTTATTAGTAAATGCTTGCATACACGACGTGGTGTGAGATACAGCAAATTTCCATTTAGGGGGCTCCATTTGTTCACACAGAGTGTGTTTATGGCACTTATGCATATAAAAGGCTAACGCACACAGTCTTGTATCAGAATTTTAAATCACTTCCTTCTTTGTAAATAAATTGTTACTTCGTTACGGTCAACGTTGGACAAAGATCATCGTCAGTAATGATGATTTTCTAACGGAAGCATTGCCAAAAGTTACAGCAATCAGGTTGTTGCACATAAAATATTTCAAGATCATTAAGCACTGATTCCCTTATTGTGGGCAGCGACATCTTGGGGTACCACGTTTAGCTCTTAGGGGCACGGCAGTATATTTGAAAATTTTGGTAATTCTGGGCAGTTGTGATTCAGTGCGTCGGTGCAAGGTCACAATGATAGGGAGCGACATCTAACTTGCCTATCACTCTGTCAATCTAGTGCTAAACTTTCAATTGAAACCCTTTCAACTGAACTTTCAACTTTCGATTGAACCATTTTATCACGAAATAGCTCCCGATTGTTAGATAAACTCAAAATTATTTTGTTACCTGGAACTTAGTATTTTTATATAAATAACTGTAAATTCACAATTAACATTGAAGATAGAATCTACTGAATTATTATTATTATTCACAATCTCACACCAATTGCCTGGTGGTAACCGCAGGAGTTTGAGTGACAGCAAGTCTCCTCAAGTCTCCAGTCCCTCTCTCCTAGTTCTCACAGGCCACAGTAATACTGCAGTTTACAGTTTTACGCTGGTTGCCCAGTGGTCATTGCTGAAGGCTGAGTGACAATAAGTCTCCTCAGGTCTTCAGCTAACATCTCTTCTCTCTTTCGCCTATCATGCCAGTGCTGTGGTTTACGTTTCCGCTTTTATTTCCCTTCCTCTGTTAGGACGCTGTTTAACAATTCAGGGTGCCGTGCTTCAAAAAAAATTTAGAACCACAGTCATAGAGGATAACACTGAATGTAGGATTTACTGTTGTAATAGCACTTTTGAGAATCAACGTAAATAAGAATATAATCATTGAAGGTTTTCGAGCCCTTAAATGCAATGGTGTCTCCAACGCAAGAAATTACACACATTTTCACGTACGTTTTCAAATTAAGACAATATCTTGCTCAAGCTATTGATAACGTGAACAAAGAATTTAGAGTGAACATTGTGACGATACGAACTGTTCAGTGTTGAGTCAATAGATTCAAGTCTGAAAATTTAGATTCTAATGATTGATTCCCAGGGAGCTCCAGTTATTGATGATGGGGTATATCGACAGCAGTGGCCAACGACCAACGGTTGGAGCACTTTCTGGAGACTTTAGGGCTTTGTCAGCTGAGAGTCTACGTTTATACAATTGATATATAAGTATTACATTTATTGTACAAATTAATATCTTTAAAGCATTTTGAATTCCATATCCGTATTAAAAGGTTAAATAATAAGGAAGCCATATTTTTCTCTTAATGAATTTGTGACCATTAAACGTAAAAAATTTCATAGATATGGCATATTATCATAAAAGGATTGTTGGAAAAAGGTTATTGCTTCACATTGGTCATTACTGTTTTTTCTTGTTTATGTCATTCTTCATCTTACATTTTTTTTAAAAACAACATTTCTTACGTAACAACCTAATACATCTAAGACTTGGGATATGGTAATGGACCCTAAAAGCACCAACAATGCAAGTACAATGGTCATACCATGCATAAGGAGATTATCAACAAATACAAAGTATGTGTAGACATTACAACATCAGGGTATCTATCAATAGCACAACCACTCTTTAAAACTGTCTTACGAGAGTTTGTCTTCCACGAGAAGGGTAAATGGCAAAATATTGCATCTCATGTAAATGAAATTAAGATTATCATGGTGAAACCTGCCGTCCCCATAAAAGTCAGACTCGAGGAACGTTGGAAAGCCATATCTATGGATGAAGTCTGGTATGCGAGAATATATCTGGATGGAGAAGAGGTCATACTATCCTCAATGGGATGAGATCCAAGGGAAGATCACTGGAGAGTGAGGAAAACGGCATATAATAACCTGAAAAGAAATAATTGGAGAGCATCTCCGTTTATAGAAACATGGAATCGTCTATGTTATGCCAGTTACTAAGAATGAGACTGCCTGCATTAGGCGCTCTGTTCGGAATTGGTTGATCCAATCGGTATATTTTGTACCATATCTTGACCAAGTGATCTCGCTTTTTTTCTTTACAGGGTTATACACATGAAGAAGGCTGTTGAATGGATCGACCAAAATGTTGTGGTTATAGCAAAAGCAAAGAGGGATGAATTCAGTAGACCTACCAATTGTAGGAATATTAATGAATTTGAAGACTTTACCTGAGATATATTTGCTTGTATGTATGAGGGAGTTTGTCTTTTGTTTTTTGTTTGTTGTGTGTGTGTGTGTGTGCATTTGTGTGTGTGTGTGCGTGTGTGTGTGTGTGTGTGTGTATGAACGGAATCTCAAGCGAAATACGGGAAATACCAATCAATCTCCTTTGGGGTAACACCTTGTATAGATAAAGGTAAAGAATTCGCAGGTGTTTATTTTGTGCATATACGTACGTGTCTGTATGCATGCGTGTGTGTGTGTGTTTGTGTGTGATTTTTGTTTGTTTGTTTTTCCTTATTTGTTTATGTAGACACGCTGTAATTGAAGATAAGTACATTTTGGAAACTTGTACGAACATACGTGTACGCAAGTAAAGGAAGCTAGAAACCAACTCCATACATCTCCTTTGTGTCGTTTTATTGATTTTCTGGTGGGTAATTGAAATAAAATCGATGCAAATAACCCTCTCTGTGCATATATATATATATATATATATATATATATATATGTGTGTGTGTGTGTGTGTGCATACTTTTGTATTCATTACACATATATTGTATACAGCAGTAAACATACTTTTATGGAAATGTACACGAATTTTTTTCTTTTCATTCATTATAGGTATATTAACTCATATATACTTAATTGTATTTCATAATTGTATCAACATATGCTTTCTTTTACATACATACATATTTACATTATGTTTGTGTGTGTGTGTGTGTGTGCATTTATATACGCAAACTCATCCCTCATTCGCATATATAAGCAGATGAACAGATAGATAAACCTCTCATTCGTTTCTGTCCTTGGCGTTTAACCATTTATAGGCACCCCAAGGTTAGAGTAAGAGTTTGGATATATATATAAATATATATATATATATATATATATATATATATATATATATATATATATATATATATATATATATATATATATATATATATATATTCTCTTTCTTTGTCATTTATATATAGTATATAGACAAATAGACTGGGGATAAACGAAATGAGAATTTGGATCGAAAGTAGTTATTTGGCCTTTGAATTACCGGTGGCTCTTTAGCTCAGTGGTAAACGGCAATCAAAACAGCAACCTTATTGATGGCAGTTTCGATTCCTGCAGCATTCTCTTTAATTGTTATTCTATTTATGCTGTCTAAATTGGATGCTTTATTAATCGTATAACGACGGAATATTATTTCAAATAAGATTCTATGTGATAAAACACAATTCATATTTCATTCAGTCGGACAAAAACATGTCTATTCATAGAATATATATATATGTATGTATGTATGTATGTATATATACCCAGAATTTTGCTGAGGCTGTTTGTTAAGTTAGCATAATGAGGTATGAATCTAAATACCGTCTGCATCATCGTGTTTTGACAATAATATCTTGTCACTACCACATTTGACAGGAAGGAGAATTTGCATGTGAGCTCTTGGCTAAGCCCCTCTCCCATTACTACCATCTGGGCAGTAATGAATGTATGAACTCATTGTATTTAGTACCAGCCTTGATAGGAACCGGCATACTTAAAAAATAAATCTGTGTGTATATACATATATATATGTGTGCGCAATATATATATATATATATATATATATATATATATATATATATATATATATATATATTTATATATATTTATATATATATATATATATATACATATATATATATATATATATATATATATATATATATATATACATATATATATATATATATATATACTCATACACACGTATATACAGTGAAAATAAATTCTCATATTTCAATTGAATATGTTATTAGTAAAGCAACTTGAAGAAGTATCTTCCGTGTAATTATTATTTTTGAAGACTATATCATAAGTTGGTTTGCATGTAGCCTGAGATTAAAACAAATACAACGGTTCCAATATTCACAAGGGTGAACATTCAATAGAAGTGACACAAAAAACAAGTTACGTCTGTTGTTATGATTATCGATCCTTCATCGACAAATACGTTTTTTGGTAACCTATGTAAATGATGCGTACTATAAAAGAACATCTATATACAATATATATTTTGAAATATAACAAACTACATGTTGTATGATAGAAGCTATATATATATTGAAACCATGGCTGAAAGGGTGGTGTTTGATCAACACTGTTTGGAAGCAATGTTAATATAACTGTTTAGTTTTTAAATCCCCGGAATTTACATGATAAACGACTGATGATCTCAACGAAAAAATTCATACATAATACCATACTATTAAATTCTGAGAAAAATTTTGAGAAAAAAACACCGGAGAAAATTACATAAATTACTTTAACAGATATTTGGAAATACTTGACTGAAATAACATAATTTTTTGGAAAAAGGTTATATATATATATTGTGTTTAAAGTTGTAAAACTTTCTAGACTAAATACATACTATGTATGTATGTGTGTGTGTTATACAATACACTTCTGATCTGTATCAGTCTGTTAATGTTCATTGTTGAACAAAGGCCTTTTCAATGTAAGTGTAAGATATTAGGGTGCTAGGCCTTGCATTGCCACACTGGGTTAAGAAGTGGTGGCTGAGTGGAGGGATGGATACATGCCTTTCCTAAGGACCTTACTGCCAAGGACCAATTGATCACAAACTGTCTTAACAGAAGTTTCAATTCGGTTTGACCGATGCCACTAGTACTTCCTTATTTCTAATAGTATATATATATATATATGTGTGTGTGTGTGTGTGTGTGTGTTTGTGTGTTCTGTTTACCACTGTATGTCCTGTTACCATCAATATAAATGCGTGTCTATGGTTGAGTCCAACTGTATGGGCAAAATTATGTTCACGCTCAAATTCATATAGACTTTATTGTATTCAATTAGCGTTTATACTTATATAAACTCCAGACTACGTATATATTTGTTTACTTATGATTACAGTGTATTTTCGATAGCTAATATATATCCGCCAACATATTACCTATATATTTTTGTGTTTCTGTATATTCGATGTGCGTGCGAAGACTCACGCATGCGCTCTCAATACTTTTTAGGCGCCAGGGAAGGGAGGAAGGGGAGTGACGATCTTGATTGACGCATGCGCACCAAAATCCTGGCCCTCTGCCCACAACACTCGCTCGGTATCGCTCTAGAAAAATCTGGATGGCGTCCAGCTGTTTTTCAAGACTCCCTCCTCACCTATGACCCCTGAGTAAGGACGCCCATCAGCCAAAACTATTTCAGATGTACCTTGGTCTATTACGTCCTGAATCCGGCTTATTTATCCTTTTTCTATGCCAGACCACCATTTTTTTTTTCATACCTTATTACCAACAATGAAACCAAACTGATATTTCTATACAAAAAGATACACACAGAAAATGTGGCCACTAAACTTTCCCGGACGCCATTATTAGACACCGTCCACCAAAACTGTCATCAAAACTGTCGACATGGATTTCTTCAGTTTTTGAATGGCTCTGACTCAACTTGTCGGCTATCTCTGGCTTTTCATGTATGTGCCACGCGTACAGGCTTTATCAATGGAGCTAGAAGGCTAAAAAGAATGTTAACATTTGCACATTATGAGTTCAGAAAAACACTTGTTTTTTTTTAATCTGCCCACCGATTAAGTTTTTCATGCGAGACATTTCAATTTGTTTTTTGGGGGTTTTTTTGTTGTTTTGTTTTTGGTGTTGTTTTTTGTCACTCATTTAGTGTCTGGCAGCATTTACGCTTATTGTTCGTAAATTCAGACTTTTTTAGTGATCACTGCCCAACAATGGGCGAGAGAAGTGACTCATTCAAAGATCACTCTTTTTTTATTTTCTTTCAATATCTCTTGAGTGACTAACAAGACCTGTTTCTGTATAAAAATACGAACACGCAAAGTGGTTTCAAAACACACATCAACGCAAAAATTATCCCAGCTGCTAATATCACTAATAATTAATACACTTCTGTAAATACAATCAAAATCAATGACATCGTGATACATTTTTATACGTATGTGATGGCCGCTGCTCCAAGGAGATCACACTTGTTATATTTTGTCCAAAGGCCAGCGTTTGGTTGAGAAAGGACCGAGTTCACTTCCTGGTGCCTGCATGGCGAGATTATCTGTTAATCGTCAGTCGAGTATTAGCTGAGAGGATCACAGGACTATCACGCAGAAATATGGACTCTGGTATTCCCAGACGGTCTTCAATCTGAATAATCAACAGACTCGACGTCGCTTTACTTCAGTCATCGTACAAGTACCGATGTATCCGATGTTGTTTGACCTTATGCAAGTGTATGTTGCAACTATTAGTGATATGCAAAACTAACAGTACCAATTAAACTCCTGCAATTACTATTACTTCCGTTGGTGTTTTTGTTGTTTTGGTGAAAGTCGTTTCCTTATGACTTACTTGACTGATACTTTTATACAAAAACAAAAACGTAAGCTTTCACGATGGCCACAATTATCTCTACTGTTAATGTCGATAACAATTTGATGTAAATTGACACAATTTCGTAAGTACTATCAAAATTAGTAATATGTCGTGAATATTTTTGTAATTCTTAAAATATAAACTGGATAATACCTACCTCAGCCAATGACGTAAATAGCCATAAACTAAATGAAAATAAAATATTAAAGAACAGGGAAGAGAACATAATTCTTGCAATATTTGAAGATAGTTAGTTACCCCCTTGAAATGTAAATTTAGTTGACTGTTTGTTTTCACCTTTTTTTCATACAGAATAAGAATATCTCTCAATCGAAAACACTCCTGGAACCGCTGCCAAGACTCACTATTCCACAAAACTTCATTAAAATTGATTAAGAACTAATGGTTATATCGTGTGGACTGACAGAAAGACAGACGGAGAGATTGAAAGACATAGACAGGGAAATACATATACCTCACCAACTTAGATCATTGTGTCTCGAAAAAAACAAATATTTCCTTGCATTTTCAACAGATATTCAGATTTTTGTATATCTAACTCTTATTAGTGATACACTAACTGCACTGAAAAGATTACTTATTATTAAACTACAGGAGTCCCCACTTTACGACCTAGTTCTGTTAAAACGTTGATATGAAAAATTAAAGCAAATTCTGTAAAAAAAACTCAGAAAGTGTACGATAATCATGTCTTCTACTGTCAATAAAACTTGTTGATTTTTTTTGTTTTCTTCTGTTTGTATTACACCTTTCTCCTTTTGATGTCTCACCACTCAATCTAAAGAAGATAAGGGTTTAGTTGCTGGACAGAGATACCAATGTTATAGTATTTTAAAAGGCATCAAACGTAGTGTAAAATTTATCTATAAGATAAACCTCTTACAACAACGGTGAACTTTTTATCGATGATAATGGACTCCACAATTGACTCAACCGTATGGATATTTTCGTCTTGAAAGACGTTTTAGTAGCTTCAGGACTTTAAACTGTTATGCCTGGTTATCTAGTATGGAGGAAGTGTCATTGCCAAAGTGTCATGATCCAATCCTACCGATAGGACTTGTTTTATTTCCCTAGATCGAATCAGATATCGAAGCCAATAAGAAGGGGGTGAAATAATTTACGTCACTTGCTTTTCAACTAAATGAAAAATAAAAATGGTGACCTTTTCGCATCGTCTGGAGAAACTTTGGAGGATACATACAACTTATTTCCATTTTTTCACATTATTTTCAGCCAAATTCAGATTTTCTAAAATAATTTCTGCATCATTTTTTAATGCAAAACTATGACACACTGGTGTATTTCGATAATCAAAGTTATGATAAAAGTAATTTTTGAATTAGAAAAATTGCTAATGAATAATTTTGCATTAAAATATGTTTTTTTCAATCATTTTTTTTAAATGGTCTAGCTGGTATTTGAAAGTACCAAAATTTACATCCGAAAATGGTTCTATTGATTCTTGAAATATTCGGCTTCTTCGGTGTTCTTTTTTTTAAATGTAAAATGAATTTTTTGGTGTAGTTAACTTTGTTGTGTATAGATTGAATTAAATCGAATTCCCATTAAATTATTACTATCTTTTTATTCATTTCTATTTATATATCATGGCCATGTGGTGCCACACTTTTCTGCACTTTCGTAATGACATGAGTATTGAACATCTCGATCTGCAATAGAAAATGCAAATCGGTGACATTTCGCGAAAACCGACCTGAGTTCAACGCGCGGTTCGATCGGCGATAATTTGATCAGATCGGAGTGCGACCTAATCATAACTTTAAGTGAGTGTTGATAGGAGGTGCTTCTTACAATGTTTTGCGACAAGGATTATGTCATAGGGACTTGACTTTTGTCTATATCATGGGGCCTTTGGAAAATTGTCGTTTCACTTAAAATCGTGCTGTATCAACAGCGTTAAATGAGGAGCAGCTGTACTAATAATGATGACACCTAGCGTAGGTTAATCTTTAAAGGCAAATCTAATAGCTATGCTCCTCACAAGATGCCCCCAGTAAATGACCCTTGACCAGACTGATCTAAACTTACTAAATTTCAACTACTACTGCTACCAAAAGTAATAAACTTATACATTTGTATAGTTGTGCCAAATGTCCAGTGGTTGTTGTCAGGGTTACAGAGACAGCAATACTCCTCAAATCTCCGGCACATTCCTCAATATTCTTATCTTTATCTGAACAGTCACAAGCTTTCCTCAGATATGCGGCACGTTTTCAGTAATTTTTGGCACGATTCCCAGTGCTCTAGTTATCATGGGCATGATCTTAAACACCATGTTCCATAACTTTAGTTCCTGGGCCATATCCGGATGTCTTTCTGTCTTCTTTTTCTCTTCTTTTTCAGAAGTCTCCATCTTGTGATGAGCCAGAAAAGTCATGACAGATCTTCTTATGCATCAGGAATAAATAATAACGTTAGTCACTCTATACAAATTACCGCATGACCAACGTCTTTTGGCAGCGTGCTGTGTTTGGGATGATCAATCAAAATTCGAAAAAGGGGTGATCAATAAATAATGTACGATCCCTAAAAAGTCCGGTTTTTT
Source organism: Thysanoteuthis rhombus (assembly GCA_963457665.1). Classification (NCBI taxonomy): domain Eukaryota; kingdom Metazoa; phylum Mollusca; class Cephalopoda; order Oegopsida; family Thysanoteuthidae; genus Thysanoteuthis; species Thysanoteuthis major. The sequence continues at coordinate 43,380,415 of OY735229.1, forward strand.
TAATAAACAAGCGAGAATGCTGCCGGACACAAATTAAGGAACCAATTTAACATATCTTAACATTGTAAATAGAACTCCCCCTCATACACCCACACTCTTGAAAATGTTATTCAAGAATTAATAAATTTTCAGCCCTCTAGCTCTATTGGATCGGTCTACGCGATTGGTACACAGATAGCCGACCAGAATCACTTAAAAACTGAAGAAACTCATGTTGACAGTTTTTGTTGACGGTTTCTTATACCAAGAGAAGTGTTGGGGGATGCTACGCTCTACCAGGCCTCGTAGAGCAGAGCGGAAGTTATTATTTTGAGACGGCGTTGATTCAATCTGCGTCGTGCAGTTATTTCTCAGTGCTCCTACTTGTTAGATGAGTCTCAGTTGTCCGAAGAATTGTTTTTTGTCTTTGAGGACCGTGAAAATGAACAACTATTTGCAGATTACTCAATGGGTAACAGTGAGAAGCAAGATTGGAAACATCTCTCATTATCGATGGCACATTCCAAGATCTGAAAAATTCCAAAATCTAAAAACTGTCTGATGCCAAGGGTTCCAGATAAGAGAATTTGCACGTGTATATATATATATATATATATATATATATATATATATATATATATATATATATGGCGCTGATAATGGCTTGAGTTCGGTACCAATGATAATCAGGTCTTTACAAAGCTAGTTTCGTACGACCTACTAGTGTGATTAACAAGGCTGGTCCGTTTTATTTGGTGCAAACCTCTTTTATAAATACGACACATGCACACACACACACGCATATAGATGATTGGTTGATTTTGATCATATTGTAGTGATCATATCGATAAAGGCTTATTTAACGCCAAATGATAGAACAAGAAAAAAAATTGAAGAAAAAAGTATTGGTGGGGGTTGAATAAGAAGAAAATGAAGCATAAGGTGGGGGTCGAATGACGACTGGTCTCCTAAAATCTTCATCACCTTCTTTAGTATCATGACTGACCCTAACACAACCTTGTCTCAACCCTTCCTCGAATATCGTCTCCAGTGTTTGTTACCACTCTTCAAGAATCCAGGGTGGTGTAGTGGTCCTCCCCGGTCATAATGTGGTTTGTTACTGCGTGGCTTTTTACTACAAAATATTATAAAGCTAGATTTTGCTCCAAAAACCTGAATATAGCTCCAAAATAACTAAATTGGCAACCCTGGTTATTGCTGTTCGATTATAATGTATCCACATTATAGCACAGCTTTCATGGATCCCAACTCCTGCGTTACAACGGGGGTGAATGTACTATGAGAATATTGATCTTTTGATATCACTAAACATAACAGAAACATATGAACACAGATAGATTGATAGATAGATAGATAGATAGATAGATAGATAGATAGATAGATAGATAGTATTACATGAAACAAATTCTACACAAGGTCAATACAAGTTCAAATGCGTACATGACAGAAGAATTAAATAGGCAAATGTTTAGTTTGATGGACTGAGGAGCAGACAAATAGCTATTTAAATGCCGAATAAAATGAACATTTCAGTCATTACTGACCAAAGCAATTGGCTTCTCCTGTATGCAAGGAAAGATAGGCTGAGATAAAGAAGTTTTTCAACCCGTTTGACAGGCTTTAGTGCAAGAGAAGATGAAAGGGGACTGTACCAATAAAACCATAAAGAAATTGCGAGAAAAGCAAGGCCAATGAGCTGTTAAGAGTGTGTTATGACCGGCGGTCTGTTTACGCTCGGACTAGCCGTTTGGACGGAATTTGGTCAAGCAGACGATTCGAGTTAACTGACCGACGGCGTGATGACACATTTAAGCTGAACCATCTGTTATTACACACCAACTACTATAGGTATTTACCAAGTAAAGCTTAGTTCAGTAAATAGAAAGATAGACAAGCTGAGAATGGCTTAGGCTCAGGTTCAATCCCGACATGAGCGGAGATTGTGAAAAATCGTTTGGACAAATTTACCTGTGCTCTCAGCAGCTAATTGAGCACACTTTAGGCGGTGTGATTAGGATGGGGGTATCCTTTCGATGGACTTACAACTTGCCAAGGATATGGCCATAAAAACATTATAGGATTACTTAAGTTTTGCTTGGACAATTAAGCTGAGGATTTTTTCACCGACTGATCATATTCTAATGAGAGTTGTCTCCTAAGAGATAGATGCTTTACCTTTACAGATCTTCTAAGTATGGAGGGATATCCTGTCTTGAAATTCGAAAATTTTAGCTTTTTAACTGAATTCGGAGCCCAACCATGGACTAATTCGTGGCAGAGCTAGTTGAGAATTTTCAATTGGCCCCAATCGTCAGTTGCTGAGTTCATGCAAGGAAAGGACAGGATAGTGTATGTTGATTTTCAAATCAGGAATGCCTTCTTTACTTGGAAAATTGGCACTACCCGCCACCATAGGACAATTTCCCCTGGATAAGTACCACCGGATAAAATACCCTTGACTAATGCCCCGCTGACATTTTCCTCATTGATGTGATCATTTACATGACCAACTATTTCATTTCAACGAACTCAAACTTAGGCTGCACGGCAATGCTATTGCCGGGGGGGGGGTAATTATCCGGGGGGAGGCTGCCTTGGAACCGTTTATTTAAGACATCGTCATCATCATCATTAGTCTTTCAATATCTGTCGTTGGACATAGACCTTCCTCAGGATTTGCCACACTTCTCTATCATGGGCGTCGCAGAGTCAGTACTTTCTGAATTTGTCTAGCTCGTCTCTCCATCTAATACTCTGTCGGCCTCAGTTACTTATCTTATCTCTGGGGATCCATGTCGTGAGTTGTGTTGTCCATCGGTTGCCCGCCATTCGTGCAACATGGCCAGCCCACTGCTATTTGAGCTTTCTAATGGATTCTATGATTTCCCTGACTCCTGTAATGCTCTAAAGGATCCCCTTTTTGCGTTCATTTTCGTTCGTTGTCAACCAAGATCTGGGTTCAACTCTGTTACATCCGGGCATGGTGATATAACAGTATCGAAACACAAAGAGAGATATGTATCACATTTTCCGCTTAATTCAATAATAACTAACCGACTGACCGCTTTCATCAGATCAAGATCAATATGGTCAAGAAGGCCAGAAGTAAACAATCGGATAAACAGCCGCCATCTTTGATACAAATAAAAGATAAAGGCAATAGTGTGTGTGTGTGTGTTTACTTTTTGTGGTCTCGTCGAAAGGCGGGAAATGGGAGTGACTCTTTGATTGGTTGCGTAAGAGGCGGAGAAGAGGCTTTGGTTGATGGATTATTATTTGGCTGAACGTGATGAATATGATGTCTGACAATAAGAAGTCAAGAAGATAAAGAAAAGACAATAAATTCATATGGAAAACAAATAAATACGAATCAAGTGTTATAAATGGATATGAACGGATTGAGATGGATTGACTGGAATAGACAAGGACGGAACGAGATAATAAGGAATGAGACAAACGTTAATTGACAGATGGGGACACAGATAGATAGATAGATAGATAGATAGATAGATAGGGACAAAAAATAGATAGATAGATAGATAGATAGATAGATAGATAGATAGGGACAAAAAAATAGATAGATAGATAGATAGATAGGGACAAAAAATAGATAGATAGATAGATAGGGACAAAAAAATAGATAGATAGATAGATAGATAGATACATAGATAGGGACAAATAGATAGATAGATATATAGATGGATACATAGATAGGGACAAAAAAGATAGATAGATAGATAGATGGATAGAAACACAGAGAGATTCAGATGAATAGATAGATAGAGATAGATAGATAGATAGATAGATAGATAGATAAGGTCAAACAGATAGATAGATAGATAGATAAAGAACATAGACATGAACAGACGGATAGATATGAACAGATATGGAGAGAATGAGGTGAACAGACATATATGAACAGATAGATGGATAATGAGCAGAAATAGATAGATAAATAGGCAGAAAGAAATACTGATATGAACATAAATAGATAGATAGATACATTGATAGATAGAAACACAGAGAGATTCAGATAGATATATAGATAGATAGATAGATAAGGTCAAACAGATAGATAGATAGATAGATAGATAGATAGATAGATAGATAGATAGATAGATAGATAGATAGATAGATAGGGACAAATAGATAGATAGATAGATAGATAGATAGATAGATAGATAGATAGATAGATAGATAGATAGATAAGGTCAAATAAATAGATAGATAGATAGATAGATATATAAAGTCAAACAGATACATAGATAGATGGATAGATAGATAGATAGATAGATAGATAGAAACACAGAGAGATTCAGATAGATAGATAGATAGATAGATAGATAGATAGATAGATGGATAGATAAGGTCAAACAGATAGATAGATAGATAGATAGATTGATAGGGAAGAATAGATAGATAGATAGATAAGGTCAAACAGATAGATAGATAGATAGATAGATAGATAGATAGATAGATAGATAGATAGATAGATAGATAGATAAGGTCAAACAGATAGATAGATAGATAGATAGATAGATAAGGACAAATAGATAGATAGATAGATAGATAGATAGATAGATAGATAGATAGATAGATAGATAAAGTCAAACAGATAGATAGATAGATTGATAGATAGATAGGGACAAAAAAATACATAGAAAGATAGATAGATAGATAAGGTCAAACAGATAGATAGATAGATAGATAAGGTCAAACAGATAGATAGATAGATAGATAGATAGATAAGGTCAAACAGATAGATAGATAGATAGATAGATAGATAAGGTCACACAGATAGATAGATAGATAGATGGATAGATAGATAGATAGATAGATAAGGACAAATAGATAGATAGATAGATAGATAGATAGATAGATAGATAGATAGATAAAGTCAAACAGATAGGTAGATAGATTGATAGATAGATAGATAGATAGATAGATAAGGTCAAACAGATAGATAGATAGATAGATAGATAGATAGATAGATAGATAGATAGGGACAAAAAAATAGATAGATAGATAGATAGATAGATAGATAAGGTCAAACAGATAGATAGATAGATAGATAGATAGATAGATAAGGTCAAACAGATAGATAGATAGATAGATAGATAGATAGATAGATAGATAGATAGATAGATAAGGTCAAACAGATAGATAGATAGATAGATAGATAGATAGATAGATAGATAGATAAGGTCAAACAGATAGATAGATAGATAGATAGATAGATAGATAGATAGCTAGATAGATAGATAGATAAGGTCAAACAGATAGATAGATAGATAGATAGATAATGAACATAGACACGACCAGACGGATAGATATGAACAGATATATGGAGAGAATGAGGTGAACAGACATATATGAACAGATAGATAGATAATGAGCAGAAATAGATAGATAAATAGACAGAAAGAAATACTGATATGAACATAGATAGATAGATAGATAGATAGATAGATAGATCATCACTTGGATTCTCTTATCATGGCTGTTAACCAGTTTAGGAGATTGACAACTCTGATTCCAAACCAGGAAGTGGAGCCTTCTTAGAACGGATGGATAACTAGCGTGACTTCTTCCCGGTAGCCTCAGCACTTAAACATGCAGAACGCATTACTCCGGTTTTCGCTGGACAACAACAGTGGGGTAATCCCAGGAATTTCGAATACTTAGGCCAGGCTTGTGCCCTGGAGAGATCCCTTCAGTTTCATAGTCTATCAAGACAGAAGGGGATCATCTTGGTCATCTTGTGATTGAATAAAAATAGTTTAAATTAGGACGACGAATCTCCATGAGACCCTCAAAGAAGATCAAGCCAAGAATCACACTAGGATGGCAAGCCTTTGACAGAGCAAGCTCAACCTTCAAAAATAAGTAGATCCCATTAATCCTAAAAAGAAGGGTGTATAACCAATGCATCCTCCCGATGGTCACTTTTGGAGCTGAGACATGGAAGCTAACCAAGAGACAGATCCACAAACTGTGAACCATGCAACGTGCACATGAGAAAATTATGCTGGGCCTCACATGGACCACAAGATAGTACAGTACATTCGGGAAAAGACAAAAGTCAGGGACATCATAGAATGGATTAAAAGGCTCAAATGGCAGTGGGCTGGCCATGTTGCACGAATGGCGGGCAACTGATGGACATCGGGACTCGCAGCATGGATCTCCCGAGATCACATTCGCAACCGAGGCCGGCAGAATATTAGATGGAGAGATGAGCTAGACAAATTCAGAAAGTACTGGCTCCACGACGCCCATGATAGAGAAGTGTGGCTTAACCTGGGGAAGGTCTATGTCCAACGACGGATGTTGAAAGACTGATGATGATGATGATGATGAGAGTGTAGTAACGGATGTATGGGTGTTATGGAGAGCTTGAGTTTCATTTGCTTGTCATGAATCGTCAACCAAAACTTTCAATGAAACTGTCAACATAGGTTTCTTCAGATTTCAAGTGGGTCTGGCTGACTGGCTGATTCGTCATATATGTATGTATTACGCCTGCAAGCTGCAGCAAAGGAGCTGGAGGGATGAAATTTTTTACATCTGTTCCTTATTATATCAAGACAATAAACCGGACACCCCCCCCAAAAAAAATTGATTTTTAGTATGGGGGTCAATATGCTAAATCAATCTTTTAGTTTGTGTCCGACAGCATTTATGCTTGTCTATAAATAAAATTCGGACTTTTTTTAGTGATCACCGCCAAACAAAAGACAGGAGAAGTCACTTCTTCGTTGATCACCCCTTCTTTTTTAAATATTTGATCCACCATCACCAAACACGATATTCTGCCGAAGGACATTGGTCACGTGACGATTTCAATAGAGTGACAAACTAGACCTGTTTGTTTTCTGGTTAGATTAAAGTTGCCGGGGGAGGGCGTTTTTAAGGGAGCTGTTGCGACCCCCATGGTGTATTTTATACAAAGGATGGAGAAGAGGGGAAAAAAGGAAAATGAGGACGAGGGAAGTTCTGGTAATGCAATGGTAAGAAAGAAAAATGCAAAGAAGGAGGTAGAGTGGGGTGCAGGAGGCTAGAGTAGTAAGAGAGTACAGAGGGGAGATAAGAGGGGGGTTGAAGAGGGGATCGGAGAGAAGTGGAGGAAGAACGAAGGTAAAAGGAGGTGAGGACAGGAAGGAATGAGA
>OY735229.1:43392583-43407583 GCA_963457665.1 Thysanoteuthis rhombus
GAACCAAACTAAGATATACAAGACTGACCGTTCAGGGGCAAGGTTGAAATGTTTTGACTAAAATATTCAACACTGTTTCGAAGAAAATTCAATCCTTTATGTGACGAACAGACAATTTGTAATACCGTAGTCACACCAATATCGAACGAAAGTATTGGTAAAAAGTTCTTGCTATGAATATCAATTACATTTCACTTTGTGTGTCAATACAAACCATTTTATTAGAATTTTTATATTAATTACTTTCAAATCATTTTATTTAAAAACTGGATAATAAACAATGACATAATTGGGATCTTGCAGGAAAATCTTGTTCATTTGTGGATTAAATTCAATACTGAAAACATTAAAGCTTCAATAAAGGCAAAAGTTTTTATACTGTTAATTCCATACCGTTCAGTTGGTATTCAATTTGCTAGCTGTCAGAATTTTTTTTTAAAAGTTTCAAAAATTTAAAAAATACTTGAAAAAAATTGTACAACATATGGTTACGGTAACCTAACAATGCAATTATGATACAACAAATCGAAAGTAAAATTCTTCAATCAAATCTTCAATATTTCACTTAAAAACTTGGTAACAAAAAATACATAAACTGGACCATTTTATTCGGTAACTTATTGAATTCATGGGGAAATGGGTGATTATCAAATATTGAATAAGCTTTAAGTTGGATGAACGAATTAAGGTTTGAAAACTGTTTTGCAATTATAACGCAGAATGAAAACTTTGAAAAGGGTTGAGATTTGATCAAGTCGAATATTGATATAAAAAAGCATATGTATATATATCGGCGATTGTTATTTTTTTTTGCGTTAAATTCAAAATATTCCTGCATTAGATTCCGTTGCACAATGTTTGAGGGTGTCAGAACATTTTTCCTTCGAATTTCGCAATTCTAATCACAATTGACTTATATAACCAGAATCACTAAACCCTAAAACTGTTAGGAAATAAATTCAGAATTTGTAAAGAAAAACGCCGTTCTGATGTTCCTGGATAAATAGTACAGCGAAATCCAACGCGGGTATATTTCTATTTATTTATTCAGGAAACGGTTACAATCACCGATATTTTTTTGCTATAAATTTTGTGCTTTCAATACACAAAACCTTACCGATTAATTTTTTCAGTTTTGAGAAAAAATATTTAGGATTCACGATGGGGTTTTAAATTACAATACAACCGTGATGCGAGTCGTAAGATACCGTTTTTTGAGGCTCTACTTAAAAGAAATGGTGGATTGGAGGGCTTACTTCCGTACAAATGGTGATAAGTACGCACCCAGTTCGGCATCAGTTACAAATAGAACCCCCCCCCCTCTTCCAAAAAAAGAAATCCCCATGACTAACAAATGTGAAGAGGTGGAGTATCATGCATTAAAAGCACTACGATGAATGCGAAAGAAAAGGTTCCTATTTTCACCGAATATTCCACGTAAAATTTAACCCCCCCCCACCATTTGAAACTTGGATAGTCCAACGAAATAGATTTTAATATGATCTTCCAGGCACGAGAGCAAAAATCCCTGATGCCGAATGTCTTAAAAATATGGAAAGTCATAACGAAAAAGTTCAAAAATTATGGAAATGTTTCAACAATGGTATGGGAAATATTTCTCGACGATTTTGACAAGATGAGTGTTATTGATAAGACTTGTGATAGAAAGCCTCCGATCTGGTTGGACTTGGAGAGTCCAGAAGATTATGTATCGTAAGTCCTTCCGAACGTTTGGGCCCAGTCTCGGATAAAAGCCTCGGAGGAGATTGTCAGCGTTTCCAAACGGCTTCTCCAACATTATCATCTCGTACACCATGGCCCCTAACGACCAGATATCAGTGGCGCAGTTGTAAGGACGACACGAAAACATTTCTGGTGACATATAGAACATGGTTCCGGCCAGGGTCGTAGCAAAAGCATTCGCGTAGTTCAACTTTCGGGCAAGGCCGAAGTCACCGATTTTAACGATGCCGTCCACGCGCAAGAACACGTTCTGCGGTTTCAGGTCACGATGGATGACGTCCCGGCTGTGGATATAACGCAGGCCGAGACATATCTGCGCGAGATAGAAGGACACTTTGGATTCACACACCTTGGTCCGTTGAAAATGACGAATGAGACCGCTCAGATCACCACAGTCGCAGTATTCCATGACGATACACAGGCTCGGAAATGAGTAGAAGGTGTCGGTGTGAGCTACAACAAAAGGCGATCGCAGTTCGCGTAAAAAACGAGCTTCTTTCATGCAGATCTTGAACTGATCCAGTGTCTTGATATCATAGATTTCTTTCAAAACATATCTTCGTTTCGTCCGATTTCCAAGGACCAAGTAAGCCGAGCCGTACGTACCCATACCGAGCTTTGCAATCTTTTTATAGTATTCCATCTTGAAATTTTTTCTTCACTTTCTATTCTAGGTCAGGATTCTTCAATACTGTATTTATCAATGATGCAAAATTCGATAATTACTGTTTTGGAAAGGATTTTCTAGTTTTACTATAGAAGAATAAATTGACAAGAAAAAAAGTCAGAAAACGGAATATTCTTTCTCTGTATTTTATCACGCTAGGGTTCAGCTGACTCGGCTCTTTTTACGTTACTGGTTTTATCGTTGGTACCGTTAGCCACGCCAAAATCGAAACTGGATTCTAATCAATTTTATAACTTTTTTTTTTAAACTTAGACTAGGCCAAACCTGTGCGTAAATCTGACGTAAGATCATTCAGTATTTAGGTAAGGAAGGTAGGCTACCAACCTGCAGTATCTATCTTAGCTAGAACCTTTCTTTGGTTTAGTCCACTGATTCTAAACGTGGAGTGCACGCCCCACAGGGTGGAAATGCAGATATATAGGAGGGCAATTCTGAATTTAAGAGCGGAAAAGTGAGTTGTATTAAAGCAATTATGGAGCTTAACTAAAAGATTGACCTTCAAACTAAGAACCATACAACATGCCCAGAAAAGAATGCTCAAGATTACATGGAGATATCACGTGACAGCAGGTCAGTTGAGAGAACAAAAACAGGAGTCAAAGATATCATTGAATCGATTATAAAACCCAAATGGCAATAGGCTGGTTTCTTCGCAAAAAATTCAGAAAACCGCCGGACATCATGACTCCCTGCATGGATCCAAAGAGATCATATGCGAAACTGTAACCGGCAAAACATGAGATGTCATGACGAACTGGACAAGTTCTGAAAATATTGAATCTGCGGTACCCATGACAGAGTAGTCGGGCGAATTTTGGAGAACGTGTTTGTCCAACGATGGATGCTAAAAGACTGCTGATGCTGTTACAATATTATTAATTGCTCATTTTACTGAGACAGTGCCTTTCAAAAGGTTCATGTTTGTAAGGGGTCAGACTATGGTATGGGGAGCAATCTACCATAATTGTCATGTGATTTTTTTTTTTTCATATGTGGTCACCAAATGTTACGTGATGCACATCCTTTTTTCTAGTCAATCTGAAACTAACTCCACGTCATCACATACATCGGAAATGTATGCAGAAGCAGTGAGATGTGAAGTCACATGAGCTGACTCGCAATGTCTCGAGATATCATGTGACTTGCAATCGTTACAGTAATGGGTTTCCTAACTTCTCATTGCCATATGATTTTTCAAATGGATTCTATGAGATCTCTGACCCTTATAATCTCTAACATGGTGTGCAGTTTTGTGGTCTCTCCATGTAATGTTGAACATAAACCTTCCTTGTGCACAATGCATAGTTTGAGAACCAATCTTTTGGTTAGGTTTCATATTTCTGCTCCCTTGGTGACTATTGGGAGGACGAATTAGTTGTGGATCATTCTTTTGAAAACTAATGGGATCTTTTTGTTCTTGAATGTTGAGCTTTCTGGCAAACGTCTCTGAAATAAGTACAAATTAAGATACCGCACACCAACCTCAGGCAGCGTCAAGTAATATGCAACTACCTCAATCACAAGATAAGCCTTACCAACTCTCAACGATGTAATTAATCACCACCAAAAGCTAACTCGTGATTTTCAAGAACGGAAACCTAAAAAAAATATTCTTTAGTAAATATCTTATCGATGTGTATACCGTACATCAAACATATTTTAGACAAAAGAGTAACTGGAAGCTTTTAACAAAATGGAGAATTTTTCCATACTGTCAGAAATGCGAGCTGCTTTCATAATCGTTGGTGCGTTCGATCCTTACCCGCTGTGACGATCGAAAACACCACCTGACATAACATGTTATCTGTCTTCTTCAGTAAACAAAATTGGTGATTATCGAAAATCGAAATTGAGCAGGTTATCCATTAGAAGTTGTAATCATGGTGTTTTGGGGAGCTATCTCTGGTAACACTAATAAAACCACTGTTCACTGCAAAAAGTAAAGGTGATTTTACAGAATGGAGAGGACAGATGATTTGTACATAATGCCTGTACATAGTGATCAATTAAGCATATGATATACTGATACTAAAGGTTTATTTTCCTCCGCTGTCTCTCTCCTTCTCTCGCAATGTACATATATATATATATATATGTATATATATAATTAGTATACCCTGCATCTCAAAGATGCTCTCCACATTTTAGCGTTTGTTTTACGGCAAGTAGGTCCTAAAAAATAACTCCATATAAATTAATAGTAATTGTCTCTTCGCTTCACGCCATTTCGACCCGCAAAATGTTTTAATTATCATTCATAGAGAATATAGGATTCAAAATACAAAAACCTTAGTATTGCAGCTCTAATAACAAAGAAAATATCGATAAGGGGAAAATGGTTCGTTTGGCGTGGCCTATATATATATATATATATATATATATATATATGAGAAAGAGAGGAGGTGCGATTTTAGGAATTTTTCTTTTCGCGCATAATTTCGTAATGATAACAGTCCATCCCCAAATTAATTGAGCTGAGTGGCCCTCTCTGATGAAAGATTCATCTTCAATGAAGCTGAACCTCTCAACTTGTCTGGACGCAACTCAGACAACCTCAAGATTACATATTTATGGAATCTAATTGACTTTCCAACTCACAATTGTTGATTCGCTCCATCAATTTGCCCACTTTATCTAATCAGGTCGATGCTCAAATGATTTTAATCAATGGTTTATATGTTAGGATTCCACTCGCATAGTGTAATGGTTAGCACTTCTGTCTCGTACGTAAAAGGTCCCGGGCTCGATTCCTGGTATGAGCGAAGAATGTTCATATGCTGTGTGATGAGGGTGGAGGTGTCTCGTTCTTTGATTTGTATCATGCCACGCGGAGAAGTCAAAAGAAATCGTTAGAATTAAGGGCTTGTCTCGATGGATTCGACAGAAATTGAGTCTTTGTTGTCGACCATCGAACTCCACTGTGGCGGTCTCTTAAGAGATGATAATTCACAGCAGTTCAACAACTTAATATCCCTGAGGTGTCATTATATTTTATAAGTGATTCATTGCACTTTTGTATTGATAGAATTAAAGCAGTTATAAGTCTATCGTATCCCGCTCCCCGAATATTAGTGAAAATAATTAGGGAGAAAAGTTTTTGCTCAACACAAAATTGCATCACCCTACAATGCACAGGTACAGAATCCTGCATAAAAAACTGAAATAACAGGTCCGCTTAGTCACTTAGCGAGAACCGTCACGAGACCAACGTCTTTTTTGTCGTCTCTTGGATGATCTATTTTTAAAAATTGGGAAAGGGAGTGATCAATGAATACGTTACTTTTCCAACTTTTTGTTGGGCTGTGGTTACTAAAAAAATATGAATGTTAAAAATAAATAAGTCTTCCCCCCCCTCCATTCACCTATTTTAAAGCCTCTTTAATTACAACTAGCGCCAAGAAGTGGTGATAACCTTGGGCAACATTTTCAGTCTTCCAAACACCACAAATATAACTGCCAATTAAAAAGTGTCAACATCAACATCAGCATAGTTTCCTAAGTTTTTAAGTGGGTCTGGCTGGCTGTTTATGTACCTGTCGGAAATTTTTTTTTTTCACCGCCACCCCCGCTCAAATAGGGTTCAGTGGGTCTTCAATTTACAATGTTAGTTTATGCTGAATTGATCCCTCAGTTTATGTCTGGCAGTGATCACGCTTGTTTTGTTGAAATTTGGACTTATCAAAGATCAAAGGAAGGCGAAAGAAGTAACTCTCCCGATTTTAATCGAGCACCCCCAACACAGCATATTGCCAAAAGACATTGATCACGTCAGTTTCCGTTGAGTGACTAACCAGACTCTCTCTCTCTCTCTCTCTCTCTCTCTCTCTCTCTCTCTCTCTCTCTCTCTCTCTCTCTCTCTCTCTCTCTCTCTCTCTCTGCTTATTTAGAGTAACTCGAGCACTTATAAATAAAGCTTAATGATTAAAGCCCAGGATTTGACAGATTTGTATTGAAGATAGCCTTATTTTTTTTTCTATCTAAAAGAACCCCTCGACTTTAAGAGGCTGGACAAACTTCCGAATTCCCTAAAATTTTCCCTTATCTCCAAAAAAACTATAACGAGAGAGGTTCAGAAATTAATGGCTCCGCGATGGCCACGATCGAGTTGTCTAACGAATCTTGGGAAAGGTCAAACGACGGACGTTAAAGGGATGATGTTGATTCTATGATCTCGGGGGAAAAAACTCTGAATATTTAAACAGACGATAATAAAGTTGGGATATTGCTACGTATTGAGGATGCTCGAACACTACATGTGTTAAGCGCCACAAATATAACATATCGTATTCCCCGGTTGGTAAGACGTACTTTCTTCGTGGAAAATATTTGATAACAGGTCAAAAATGAGATAATTCGTTGTGACAGGAAGATTAATGACAGCGTAGAGTTGGCGACTTACTCACACCAGAATGGTAACCGCTTAATCTTAAACTATTTTCTGAAAAATATTTAGATGATCATAGGATTCGTCTCACCACTTGCAGCATTTTACTAGCCAGGAAATACGGTATACAAGAATATTTCAGGATTTTGATATTTTGAATATATCTATGCGTTTTGCATAATATAAGGTTTGTATCTTTTGGTCATCCATATTCAGCCGTCCCATCAAACCTCGTATTCGAACCTGCGACTGATAGTGTAGCTGCTCCAACGTACTATTCCTCTTACCATTGAGCTTGACGGCCGCTAGTAATACAAACGCCCTATCGATCACAGGTTCGATTCCTGCGATAGCCGCATTTTCTTTGACTGCTTATTCTATATACGTTGTCTAGGCCAAATGGTGCATTCAAAATGTAATAAAGGGAGACCATATGGAAAAAGTGTTTCAATATAATATAGCGCAATTTATAATCAATCCGTCGGATCATGTATCTATTTAGGATTAGGATTTGTCAGTTTGGCTCAGTTGGTTAGAGATCCACCTAGCAATCATTTGGTTGTTTACTATCAGTTACATCAGTTGTTTACTATGTATCTGTTTCAGTGATTTTATATATATATATATATATATATATATATATATATATATATATATATATATATATATATATATATATATATATGATTCATTAAGGGATCCAAATATGAAATGTGTATATTATCTACAGACTTGATACTTATAGCAACGGAAAGCAATGACTTGATTAAGAGGGGTCAGTTTCGAACTAAATACCAATAGAAAACTGCCCCCCACTTTATGGCCTGGGATATTTTACGTTTATTTGATAATCAGTGGGGGAATCATTTTATTACTTAATCACAATAGAAAACCGATCCCCGACTTTATAGCCTGGGATACCTTACGTTGATTTAATAACCTCTGGAGGGATCATTTTATTACTTAATCACAAAAGAAAACCGATCCCCGACTTTATGGCCTGGGATACCTAACGTTGATGTAATAACCATTGGAAGGATCATTTTATTACTTAATCACACCAGAAAACCGATCCCCCTTAGTTGATCCCCCAATTTTAGAACTTGCAAAAAAATGCAAATGCGCAAATCTCTTTCTTCTTATACTCTTTCATTCAAACGTATTTTGGGACGATGTGTCTAAATATCAAAATTATAGCTGGTCTAAACACTTGAATACGAACAAGAACATAGCGTGACCATTTTGGTGTTACAAAGCAACATACACTGATGTCAGATGCGAAATACATTGTTATTCGTTGTTTATTAATATATAGAAATACCAAATTTGGAGACAATATTTTTTGAGAAATCAATGTTATGCTGGTCTAGAGGGATTTTTAAGGTATATATGTAGAACAATGCTGGTTAATGAATAAAAATTCTTGACGCCAACTCTCTTGTTTCAAGCTCGGGACACCCACCAAAAAAAAGAGGAATTACGCATTCACCAGAAATCCCACTTCGGTCTCTGTCGGACGATTTTTTTTGTTCGTGTCGAAATATGAGTGCAAAAAATCGGCTTAATATAAAATCTGTCTGTTCAATTTTCGAGTGGGGAATATACGAGAACAAGAACAATGCGTGGAAAACGTGATATACAGGGTTGAAGGGAAGGAAGGGAGGAAGGAAAGGGAGAGAGGGAAGGAGGAAGAAGAAAAGAAGGGGAAAGAAAGGAAAGGAGTGGAGAAGGGGGAGAAAGGAATAGATGGGAGAATGGAAGGGAGGCGGAGGAAGAAGGGGACGGAGGAAAGGAGAAGAAAAGAAGGGAAGGGAGAGGGGGAGAATGGAAGGGAAGCGGAGGAAGAAGGGGACGGACGAATGGAGAGAGGAAGGGAGAAGAAAAGAAATGAGGGGAGAGAAAGGAAGGGAGGCAGAGAAAGGAGGGGAGGGAAGAAGCGGAAAATGGGAAGGTAAGAGGGAAAAGAAAGGAGGGAGGAAGAAAGAAAAGGGAAGAGGAGGAAAAC
Organism: Thysanoteuthis rhombus; assembly: GCA_963457665.1. Classification (NCBI taxonomy): domain Eukaryota; kingdom Metazoa; phylum Mollusca; class Cephalopoda; order Oegopsida; family Thysanoteuthidae; genus Thysanoteuthis; species Thysanoteuthis major. The sequence goes on from OY735229.1 coordinate 43,401,404, forward strand.
GGGAGGAAGGAAAGAGAGTGGAAGGAAGAAAAGAAAGAAAGAAAGAAAGAATAATATGAGAAAAGCAAAAGAAAATAGGGTGAAAGAGATTAGAGAAAGATGGAAGGCAAGGAATGGAAGTGAGTGAAGAAGAAGATAAAAGAATGAATGAAAAGAAGGCAGGAGAGAGGGAATGAGTAAGAATAAGGGAGAGAAAGATTGGACAGGAGGATGGAAGGAAGGAACAGAGAGAGAGGGAAGAAGAAGAAAAAGAACTAGAGAAAAGGATGCAACGAAAGGAGGGGAAAAGGTCCAGTGGGAGATAAGAAGGATGGTAGGAAAGAAACTAGAAGAGAGATTAAATGAAGGGAAAAAAAAGAAGGGAAAAACAGAAAAGTAAAGGAAAAAGGAAACGGAATAAGATGAATTTTTAAAAAAGAAGAGAGAAAAGGGGTAACAGGGTGGAAGTATAAAAATACACTGGAAGGAAGGAAAACAGAAGAAAAGAAAGAAGAGGAAGGGCTGAGAGGGGAAGGGCTGAGAGTGGAAGGGCCAAAAGACTGTAAGAAAGAAAAAGACAAGAGGAAGGAAGTGAAAGAAAAACGGGAAAGAAAGAGGGGAAATGGCTTGCCCATGACAAGAACTAGCTGAGAAGAATGACAAAGGAAAGTATCTTCGTGCCTTTCCCACTGGAATTAGGGAGAATGTGTCAGTGTTGCTACATCGGACGATCCCTTTCTTAACGCTGTATGGGTGGTTAGAGGCGAAGTTGAGATATTGACCAGTGAACGTTGGCATACGATACACAGATGTATTGAATATCAATAGAAATAAAATCAAAAATAGAGTTTAAAAAAATCTAGATGATATAAAAAAAAATCAAATTAAGACCCCCAAAAAGGTCAAATAAGCCTTTTTGCCAAAAAGTCTAGTGGAGTACCGATGCCAATGCTCAAGTCTGTGGACAAAACGGTATGGCCAAAGCTCAAGAACACACACAAAAAAAACGAACACACGTTTATATAAAATATAGGAAAGGATAGAACCTTTGATCATTTTTGATGGCAACGATTGTTCAGAACCCTTTGCCAACATTGTTCAACAAATACGAAATGAAGATATACCAGAAAATAACCTTGTTGAAGTGTACGGAGGAAGATTTTAATCAGTCAACTAAAGAGGTTCATTTTTCTTTTCCCGTAGAAAAGGCAACTGTAATAAAAAGTTAATGATAGATATCGTGAAGGAAAAAAGAAGGATACAAAAAGGAAGGAAGAGGAGGGAAAGTGTGTGTGTGCATGTGTGTGTGTGTGTGTGTGTGTGTGTGTGTGTGTGTGTGTGTGTGTGTCTGTCTGTCTGTCTGTCTGTCTGTCTGTCTGTCTGTGTCTGTGTGTCAGTGTGCGTGTAAATCAGGAAGAAAGGGAGAGAGATAAAGAATCTGTGCAAGGAAGGGAAAGCTAAAAAGAGAGAAAGAAAGAAGGAAAGAAAGAAAGAAAGAAGGAAAGAAAGAAAGAAAGAAGGAAAGAAAGAAAGAAAGAGGGAAAGAAAGAAAGAAAGAACAGGAGGGGGGAAAAAAGAAATAATCTACCTGAAGAATGAAAGCTTAAATAAAAAGGAAATAGAAACACCTACGTAAAGAAGGAGAGATTATATAAAACAGAGACAAATGGAAGAAAAAGAAAGAAATCAAGACAGGAAACAAGGAAGGAAGGGAGGAAGTCGTGAAAAATTAAAATCGGAGTTATGTGTCATCGTCCATTTGTTATATGAGAAAACTATTTGTCTTTAATTGTTGCCGTCAGCACCGGTTTGCGCATGTGCGTTCCCTGGCGTCGTCGTCTGCGTTAGTTATTACCAGTGTTTCTCGTAAGACTGCCAATCCGATCAACAGAAAGTAGTTGTAACTCCATAAGACAATCCGTTCTCGCCTTCCCTCCGTCTACCCCTCTTCCGTCTTTGAGAGGAAGAGATGAGTTTGTTTCTCACCCCACTGACCTCGACTAATGTTCAAGACAAAGACACACCGCCGGCCGAAATAGTTTGGGTTTTTTTTTCTTACTTTGTTCTTGACTTCTTTACTTTTAGCTGAGAATTCGGTGCCGTCAGCGATTTGTACACATTACACTTCACATCATTCTTCTTTTTTTTTTTTTTTTGTCAGGAGATTCTTTTTTTTTTTTTTCCTAATACTACCCCACCCAACTCTGGTTTTTGTTTTCCTCGATTACCCATGCTCATTCCTACTGACTTCTCAGCATTCTTTCTTTTTTTTTTTACCGTCTCATTGTTCGAGTATCTACTCTTCATTGTTTTCTTTCCTTTTATTTCTCCTCGTCTGCTCTCGACAGATCTCGACGGCACAAAATCCTTCATCCATTCTATTCTTCCATGCCTCTCTCTCTCTCTCTCTCTCTCTCTCTCTCTCTCTCTCTCTCTCTCTTCCCCTCTTTCTCTCTCTCTCATACTCTCATATGCACACACACGTGACTAGCTCGCCGATCATTACATCACAACGTGACTCCCAGTTTATACTAAACCATAGGAATCTGCGATAATTACACGAATAAATATTCTTCCCAACATTTTTAATAGTCAAAAACAGTTGTAGTAGCTCATTGCTTCGCACTCACGCTTCAGCCGGACAGCAACAGCTTCGAATTCTGTAACGAAGAAAACAGACGACAGAAAGAGGGGGGGCAATTAAAGGGAGGTAATTGATTTCCACCATTCAAACATTTTAGATGTTTTTTCATCTAGATTAAAAGCGTCGAGGTGTCCGAAATTGCTATTTGAATGGAAGTTTAATGAAATAACGGTTCATTTATGTTCCTACACTATTTTAAATGTAAGTCTGACGATGTATTTCGCATTAAAACTGAAAATGAATTGGGCATTTCACTCAAGTGATCTATCAGTTTAGGTGAGTAAGGTAGTAATTACGCTGCGGAAATAATTCATCAGCGAAAATATTTTTTTTCTTTAACGGCCATCGTTGGATTTAAACCTTCCCCAAGATCTGCCAGACCTCTCACGGTGCCAATATCGTATGAATTAGTCCGAATTGTCAAGCCATCTTATTTTTGTTGGCCTCAGTTTTACGTATGATTTCTGAGCATTCACGTTGTGGGTCGTGATGTCAAGCGATTGTCTGACATTCTTACAATATGGCTTTTCCATTGCCTTCTGAGTTTACTCGTGGAATTTATTAGGTCTCTGACTACTATTTTTATTTTTGCTAATATAGTGTCCTCTTATGTGGTCTCTCCATGCGATTTATTCATTCTTTATTGAAGAATCAATGTGCAAGTGTTCAAACGACGATTCGGGCCGTCGTCTGTCATTAGAAACGGAAGTCAATTTCCAAGTTCCAAAACTTCGCCAATTGCTGCAAAAATACATTGGAATATGGAGTAAATGCTGTTGGACTAATGTGTTATGAATCAGATGTCCAAGTGTGGGATTAGTCACCATCATGTCAGCTCTCCCTGATTTAGCTCCAAAGTTTACTGCAACAATTCTTTTTCATTCATTGTCGATTCTGCTGAACTTAAAACTACTTTGAAAACATGTAGCAGGCATGTTCTCAACTATTTGCAAAACATCACTTAGAAAAAGATTATCAAACGAACCTTTCTCTTGAGTTACGCACACACACACACACATATATATATATATATATATATATATATATATATATATATATATATATATATATATATATATATCAATATTAGGACCGTAATAGTGGGCTCTTCCACCTGAAGGTGGCTATTTTGCTTATGAAATTGTCACTAATCCTCCTTTTAAAACAATGGACTCTTCAACAGTAATGGGTTTAGTTACTTATAAATGATTATAAATACTAATAAAACCTCAGATGGACTTGATCAAACGTTGAACATTTCATGTGTATATGAACGAACACTAAATGCATTATATAGTCAGTAAAACTGAAAGACACAGACCGAGAGTGAGTTCGCTTAAGAAAAATCAACTCATAGAAATTCAAATATATCCGTGATTTCTTCAACGAGTACACATACACGCACACACACACACATATGTATATTATTTATTTTTATGTATATATATATATATATATATATATATATATATGTGTGTGTGTGTGTGTGTGTGTGTGTGTGTGTGTGTTCTTACTTTATACACATATATATCCTGATTGGTTTAAGCATATAAGTATATCTAAATATGACTTTTCCTCCTTTCTTCTTCCCCCCTCTCTCTCTCTCTCTCTCTCTCTCTCTCTCTCTCCTGTTTTTTCTCTGTTTATCCCTTTCATTCCCCCCTTTCTCTCTCTCTTTCAATCACATTCCTCTCCTTTTCTCTCTCTCTCTCTCTCTCTCTCTCTCTCTCTCTCTCTCTCTCTCTCTCTCTCTCTCTCTCTCTCTCTCTCTCTCTCTCTCTCTCTCTCTCTCATCGTGTTTCTTCAATTCTATACGAACACTTTACCGGCCTCTTTCTACACATTATTTAAATAAATGCCGCTACGAAGGCTGTCCGGAACGTCAATCCTGCTTAAATTTTCTTAAGCACATCAGCTCCATTGGACGCTGTTTTTATTTTCTAGTTTCTTTTTATCGTTCTTTTTCACAGATAAATCCTCCAGCGTTTACTTTCCTTCGGGTGTATTTAATATTTCAATTAATTTTTGTCTCTTATTTTGTTACTCTTCTGCGATTTAATATTCCATTATCCCAACTCAAAAACAAGCGATGGCTCTGTGTTTACAGCACTTGGATAAACACTTTCTTCTCTTCGGTTCAATTAAATGTGTCTTCCTGGTTACTGAAATCATTTTGAGACTTATTCTTCGGACATTGCAATTTAAATATCTTCACACCAGGTCTCAAATTAGACATGTTCTTGCTTAAGTATGTATATTTTTTTATCTCCGGAAACGTGTCCGCAACGAAATCGAAATGACGTTAAGCGAAGAAGCAAGTACCATTTAGTAACATTGGGAGAACATTTGAAGGTTCTTTGACCCCAAAAATGGTTATATCAGACTGTCATCTGTGGTCGTAATGCTAAGGTGTATAGGAGACTGGGGTTTAGAAGAAAGAGTAAGATTGTTGAGCTGCTTCTATAAGGTTTGCAACAAATCAAAAACTGAACACAATTTTTGTTTTTCACCTTTTTTCGAAAAAGTAAAAAAAAAAGTAGCGTAAAAGAAACTTTCAAAAAGCGGGGACAACCTGTATTCGAATTCTGTTTGATAACTTGTTTAAAGAAACTAAAACTCTTTTCGGTGGAAAAGTCCATCGTTCAGAATGGTGGTTAGAAGACATTTTATCAGAGAATTTATTGCCTTTCAAGTGGGAGAATTCATGGTTACGAACAAAGGAACAAGAAAGTCACACTGTACTTACAACAGCACCAGTTGTCTCATACTAGTAAACCAACTGGTGGCTTCACATTCGTGGTTTCAACCGATGCTTCATACTCATGGCTTTATCGACTGTCTCATACTTGTGGCCGTTTTGGGGACCTTATACTTCTGGCCCCAATAGTAACCTCATGACTGTTGCTTAACCTAGAGTCTCATACTTGTGACCTCATTGGCTGAATCATACTTTGTAACCTCTGTGTCACCATCATACATTCTGCCTCCTGATGGTCTCATACCAATGGCCTCACTTGTTGCCGTATACTTTTAGTCTTTCTGGTTGCTTTATAATGGGTGGCATACTTTTGACATCACTTTTCGCTTCATTCTTTTGGTGACACAGGCCATCTCATGTTTTTGGCCTCACCTGCTGCCTTCTACTTATAACCTCAGATTGCCTCACGCTTTTGGTCTCTGTGGTCGCTCCATACCGGGTGTCTCATAATTTAGGCATCACTGGCTACTTTCTACAAGCTGTTTCACACTTGTCGCCTTATTCTTGTGGCCTTGCTGGATGCTTCGTAAATGTAGCCTCACCTGTTCTCATACTTTATTCTGTATTCAGACATCCCAGACATTCTAGAGTCTTTAGTGGTAATGTGGAGCTGAGACTTGATGAAGAGCAACTGAATTCAGGATAAAGTAGTACCAACTGGTTAAATAATTCATAATGCTCCATCTGAGAATTTCAGAACATAACATCATTACTAATACTAATTACTAATACTACGAGTCTGTAAAAATAAAGATAACGCCGTATCAGGCTATGTGATCAGACTTAAATGATTGCAGCT
>OY735229.1:43412583-43432583 GCA_963457665.1 Thysanoteuthis rhombus
ATGAAAACATTACTTGGGAATAACAACATGGAATGCAATTCCTGGGTAGTGTGTGTTATTCTTTAATTGCTTAGTGTAAGAAGTATAGAAAATGGTTATTGTTCAACGCAATTTTCACTTTTCTGACCAGAACAATGATATTCACCTGTAATTGTTTTTTCTAAAGGTTGCTGGTCTATCAAAGTCAAAGGTTTAGCTCACTCTAGTTATTGGATTTATTTGCTTATATCCCCAACAAATCAACAGGTAAGTGAATAAGTGACATTCGAACATTCAAGGTGATCCTCACTTCTATCGCCTTCTGCTGATTAAGTAAGGTTTAGTAATTTCAACTGTCCAGGTATCCGTGTACACTTCACCGTAGTGGAATGGTTAGCAAGCTTGTCTCGTAGACTATTAACATTATAGTGATTTCGATCCTTATTTGTGGTTTTGTACTGTACTTGGCTAAGCTTCCAGAATATTTAGATCGTCGCCATAGGACAGTAGTTAGCGAAATAGCCTCGTCAAACTTTACTACTGTAGTATGTTCAATCTACACCAGGTATACGCTCGTGCGACTTAATGATAAATTCAATCAATACTCTTTACTCTTTGCCATGAAGTAGTGGTTAGTAAGCTACGGTCGTGACTTTGATTCTGAGTGTCCGGAATAATATCCTTTTCCCTGGCTAAACTTGTTAATATCTATTGAACGTATTGCCGTTGCGTAAAGGTTAGCTCACTCGTTTCATTGACTATTACTTCTGTAGTGTTTGGTCTTCATTTGATGTTTCACTACTGTGGCCGAGTCTTTACCCAAGCTAAACGTAATTAATGCTGTGTTTGCAATTTGTCAAGGTATACAAATATTCGTCTGTATTGTGTATTTGAATGTGTTGAGCGAGGAGAAGGGGGTTCAGGAAAAAACAAAACATGGTGGTGGATCGGCTAGGGCCTTCCTGCTGTCTGACGTGCAGGGAGGGGGAGGAGAAGCGATTTCCAGTGTTCGTGGTGCTGTCGAATTGAAGACAGACACGACCCGATGCGAATGACGTTTGATTCCAAAAATTTGGCCCAAAACACGCCAATAACTTTGTTTTGGAATTCTTAACTAACCTTTCTTGGGACAGTCTCAATTTTTTCCTCTTTTCTTTGTCTTCTCTTTGTTTTTTGTTTGGTTGGAGGTTTTTTTTTTGGCATTGCAAGAAAAGTTTCACTTAATATTCGTGACTCTCTCCTTCTCTCCCTCTCTCTCTCCTCTTTTTCTTTCCTCATTCTCTTCTCTCTCCCTCCTTCTTTCTCTCTATTTCCCCCTCTCTCTCTCTTTGTATCTATCTATGTATCTATCTATCTATCTATATATATATATATATATATATATATATGTATATATATATATATATATGTATATATATATATGTATATATATATATATATATATATATATATATATATATATATGTATCAGCAGCAGCAGCAGCAGCAACAGCAGCAGCCATCGTAAGTCCACGACTAGCCACAGGTCTTTCCTATCTAACTCAATGACAACCTCGATTGCGCGAATCTCTACCATGTCTGGTCTTTTACTACTGCGTTTACTGCCCCAAAGACACCTATCGGTTGGTCTTTCGCTCCAGCTGTTCTTGCATTTTTTTTGCTCCATTTTAATGAATGAATTATAAATTGCGTAATATTATATAGAAACTTGGCAAGTGCATCGCTCCGTCGAAGCGGCTACCCCATCGGTGGCAAGTTCTATTCCTGCTGCAACCCATTTTCTTTAATTTTTTATTCTGTTTACGTTTTCTAAATTGAATGATATATTAATCTTGTAACGACGGGAGATCATTTCAGATCATTTCTTTATGATATAATATGAGTCAATATATAATCCATTTATTCATCCCCATTTCCGCCACTTTGCCTTGCATCTCACCAAATTAAGCTTAGTAAGCACTTATGCACTCAAAATTATATATATATATATATATATATATATATATATATATATATATATATATATATATATATATATATATATATATAAGCTTAACTTTTTAGTTTGGGTAAAATAATTTTTAATTAGCCTTAACTGGTCTTCAGAGGGTTGATGTGATTCTGTTTCTGGACGTTACTTTCCACTGTCCAGTAGAGGGATTACATTCAAGTCATTTGTACATTGATATATATATATATATATATATATATATATATATATATATATATATATATATATATATATATATATATATATATATATATATATATGTATGTATGCAAAAATTAAAATAGAACATCAAATTTAGAATTTTAAATCTAGTATACATGACAGTAAATATCGCAAAAACAAGACAAAATCATAATAATTAGACTTGAGTGAACAAAAAAAAACGATGAAATTGAAATTAACAAAAATGCGATTCGCAAATAAAAATGTAAGGGAAGTAACTAAGAACCAACTAACAAAAATGAAACCATCTAATTCTGAGTAAAACGACTCCACTTCAAAAAAAAAATCGAGTTTGTTCAACAAATTTGTTGAGATAACCATTAGTATAAAAATTGATGCTAAAATCCTTCTATTTTTAGTCAATATTTATATTCATTGAAACCGAAGATCCATTCACTTATATGGAAACAAGAAAAGATTACTAAACGATTAAGAAGATGCTTTTCGTCTGTCATTTTCAACGGAAGATGTATTAGAGGAAATTTGTTGCAAAAATATACTATGTATATGTAAGGAATGGATGTATAATCTGACAGAAATAATTACAAATGCGTTATATTACTTCGAAACTCTATTTAAAATGACCAATCGTTAATACTCGGAGAATGTATCCCTTGGTCTAGAAAGCTTAAATAGAATAAAAAAATCAAAGAAAGTGGGCTGCTGCCGGAATCGAAATGTAAATTTTCAATAGGCAACCATCACGACTACGAGGAATGTTTAAGTCAACAGATGTCACTCTAAGTAACAAGGGTCCTTATCGCTTGACAAACGTTTTATTTGTCTCTCCCTCTTCCCTTGTTTCGTGTTCCATACTTTTCACCTGAATTAACAATTATTCTCCAGCGACCAACGTTGGTAACGGAAGACGTAACAATGCCATGAGAATCAATAAACTAAGATATTCCTGATAGATTTTTTTTTTTCAGATTGAGATGTAAAAGTTTTGTTTGGACTTTTGTCCCCATTTTAGTTCATTTCATGAACACAACGTTCCGGCCGTTGTACCCTACGACTGTCTCCAAGTGATGAATGGGCGTATTTCTGACCATGAGTACGTTCTAGGCAATAGCCGAGATGAGTTCCCCTGTGTCGATGGTCAAAATTCATCACCTGAAGACGGTCGTGATGTACAACAGCCGAAGTGTCGTGCGCAGAAAATGAACCAAGATGAGGACAATAGTCCGAATCAAACTTTACATAAAACATTCCAGTTCATTTTTTTTTCTAATGCAAGCCGATATGACAGCTGAAGGAATACAATCAAAGGCGATCTTAGATAAAACTAAAGGCTTCTAATTCTATCTAACGACGACAATATAACGAACTTTTGGAAACACACTATGGGTATCTGTACACATACGATTCCACTCCTGAATATAGACGGTTATAATTGTTTTTTATATGAATAGCTGTCCACAGTAAATTAAATCTATGTGTAACACTTATAATTAAGACGAGATACAATATAATAGATGACGGAGGCGAGCAGAAAAAGCAGAAGCCAAAAACGAAAAGAAAATCAAGTTTACAAATATCTCAAGAGACAAAGAAATGGCCTCGGGAATAAACAAAACAGATTACCCCGCTATCCGAAAGTAGAACAACCCTATGGAACCTTTGTAAACCGAAGAGTCATATAAGCAACGAGGCAATAATGATTGAGTTATATGGAAAAATATTCCGAGTTTTCCCAGACCAAAAAATTACCTTCTGTGAGGTTTATGCTATGATTGGCAGTGTTGTAATGATTATTTAGAAGTACGTCTTTAATTTTGAATGTGTAAGTTGATCTAGGGTACGTTTTCTGGAAACGCTGTGAGAATGTCCACATAAGTTAATGTCAATTCCTTCTTTGCTTTACGCCATTTCAGATGGCGGGGTAATCTATAGACGCAGCAAGCACCATATCCCACCTCTCTCTCTCTCTCTCTCTCTCTCTCTCTCTCTCTCTCTCTCTCTCTCTCTCTCTCTCTCTCTCTCCTACACCCAAGTCTTTTGTACCTCTCACCACCCTAATCTCCGATGACTTAGCCAAAGATGCCATCATCACTAGGAACGCTGAAAATATTTTTCAATAAAAACTGCTCGAAATTGTTTCTTCGCTTTACGTCATTTCGGCTTACGGAAGGTTTTATGGTCAGTACTTTCGGATTGTGGGAAAAACTAGTAGTTGTTTACTGAGCTTAGCTTAATATGCCAAAATAGCACAATCGTGAAGTACCCTGTGAGAATTAACCTCAGATATTGTCTGCAAGACTTGCTTGCTCTATGACTGGCTCCTAAAAATGTACATTGGGGGGGGGGGGGAAGAATCGACCTCAAAGAAATAAAATTCAAGTTTTCTTTTCCGGAAAACAAATGTTACTAAATGTCCAGAAACTTGTACCATTTTTTTCAGGTAAAAACAGTATTTATCATTTATCAGGTGATCACCAATAAATAGGAAAAGAAACAAGTAATATCAGAGCAACCATTGAAAACACTCGGGCATTTTAACTTCGTAGGGGTCTTTTTTATTATACTAATACATCCAACACCACCTCCAAAGAAAGCTTCCCAAAAGCCCACCAATACAGAACATCGTGGCCAAAACACGTTCTCATTTGGCTGTAGTTGCAAAAAAAAAAAACTGTTAGTGGACAGAGAGAGGGTTGGCGAAGATATTAAATTAAGGGATGGGGTCAGTAGGTAACAGGTTGTTTGTTAGGGGTCTGTCTGTGATGTTTGAGGGCGGCGGGGGGCAACTCAAACGAAAACTTTAAAAAGCAACCGCTTCCGGTTTCCGTTTTGCAAATGGCCCAAAATTATTTTGGTTAAACTCTGGAAGACCACCAAGATTACGGCCTTATTTCACCACGGTCAGTTACCCACAATCAGGGTACTCCGTCCCGCTGAACACTGAAAAGCAAACAAAGGAATTCGTTTATGAATGAGGGTGGCTATCCGTCTGCCCAGTCCCCTGTCTGCGCACTGTAACGGCTAATCAAACATCTTGCATATATATTTATTAAACAAGAACAAGAAAAGAAACGGCTATATGTATATATATATATATATATATATATATATATATATATATATATATATATATATATATATATATATATATATATATATATTGATTTGTGTGTGCTTTTGATGGCCAAAGAATGGAATCATTCAGCCTTTATGAATTACTTTCTTGTATATTTGTAATCTCCGACCTACCGAGAGAATCTCCCCCGCGTCCCGACAACACAAAATTTCCAAACAGTCCAATGACTTTAGCACGGTGTTAGAACATTAAAATAGAGTCCAATAGTTTAACATATTAATTATAATAATCTCATGATAATCAGATATTGCCTTGAAATAAAAGTAACTCTGGAGAACATCTCAAATTGAGCATTATTCAATATGCAAAACTAATTTCTGCCAGATATGTAAGCAAATCTAAAATGTACTCGACAACCCTGTGACCCATTGGGTCACTGATGGGGAGAAAGTTACAGCAATCTGATGTGATCAGAATGAGCCTGGATTTTTCACACATTTGCAGATGAATAAACAAATAAGAGAGACCAATATTTGATAATCATTCAACCGATATAACATTTGACAAATCGGTCATTTCAATATAGATAGGGGAATGGGCGAATGCAGACCCAACACTATCATTATCAGACACCAAACCATGTTCAATAAGATCCCAAAAAGCGAGCAGACCGAGAGCAAGTTGGGCCTCTACTAATGCGATGATCATTTTGATTTTATGCCATTTTTTTATTATGAAAAGAAAAGGTGAAAAGTGAAAATGCCGTTCACTGTTCGCCTTACAGCAGGTCGTTATAGAGACATTCTCTCTCTCTCTCTCTCTCTCTCTCTCTCTCTCTCTCTCTCTCTCTCTCTCTCTCTCTCTCAGTAAACTACTCTCGAAGGTCATCATTACTGAGTAGTGAGTTTAATCTTCATTGTGTACTCCACGCTGGTGGCCTCATGCCAAAACCAAAGTATCCTCAGTAAATAACTAGGCACATCGTTGTGTAGTAATGATTAACTAGCTGGTTCCATGATCATTTTTAGTAATGAACTCAATCCTCGCTGGGTGTCCTTGTCTCCTTTTATGAATGGCGATGGTATCGTCTCGATATGCTGTGAGCCTTGTTCGCGTAAAATCTGTACTGATTTTCAAGAATGTTAAATGACTCAGCATCGCAGTCAATAATTGAACAACCGTAGCGTCTAAATTTGAAATCATTTAAGAGAATTCAATTGAAGAATAAGTACGATCAAAATAAATTCTTACATTAAAAAAATCTAAAAATATCTAGATTCTGAAGAATCTAACTGTTATTGTAAAGCCTGTCAGAATAAAGCTCCAAAAAGATCAAAATAGCAATTTTTTCCAAAATTAAGCAAAAAAAAAAAATTTTTCGGTGGAGTATAGTAGAGTAGCGAAGCCAATTTTCAAGTCTGCAGCAAAAACTATATGGCCACGAGCTTTGAGATACATAAACAAGTAAACAAACACATGCAAATATATTTTTTTAAAAGGATAGGACCCTCCGCCATCTTTGATGGCTACGGTTCTTCAATTGTTTTAACCCTAAAGAAATTGCATAGATATTTTCTCAATTGCATTGGGGAATAGGAAATATTAATTTTAGACCAGACAAGAAACAAGAAGGGAAAATTTAATCAAAAAACAAAAGGGGAAATAACTACGTATTCCTTTTATAGCATTTTTTTTTCCATTTAATTTGATTCTTCTTTGTCTTGGGTGAGCTGGGGGTCCTCTTGTTTTGCTTGTTTCTTTTAGTCTAAGATTTGTAATTTTGTTTGTTTTTTTTTGCAGAAGTATGTTTACTTGAGGCTTTATCTTCTGTTTGAGTGATTTACCCGTATTCGATCGAGATAATTACAATATAATTGCTTGTTACTTACAAGCATAGTATCCATAAAAAATATGACGGTATTATTTACGTATAGACCGAAATTTCTGCCTCTCATCAGTGTATCTGTGCACTCTGCCTAGTGAAAAAATGTCGTTCACAGCCCCACCACTTGGAAGTCTCCCTAAGATCAGAGTGTAGTCCCTGTGCCCTCATCGAGATGCATTCAACACAAAAAAATATAGATACATGAATGACCTGATACTTCTAGTCAGATAATTTGAAAAGTGTGCGCACATCGAACGTCCCACAATCATTCATTACTCAGTCGCAGTACTTTACCAATTTATTCTTCGACATAGCGCCCCTCTGGTGACCGCAGAAATTAAGCGTTAAGGTCTCACGGTAAAACCTTTGTGTAGTACCTGACATATATATACACACACATAAACACACACACGCACACACACACACACACACACACACATATATACATATATACATATATGTGTGTGTGTGTGTATATATATGTGTGTGTGTGTTGTTTTGTTTTTTCATTTATCTATGCATGTGTGTGTGTATATACTTGGTTTTTCTATCTTTACATTTATGAGTGTTTGGGTATTGTTGCAATTGAGGAGTTGATTTATACATACATATATATATATATATATATATATATATGTGTGTGTGTGTGTGTATATATATATATATATATATATATATATATATATATATATATATATATATATATATATATATATATATACAATGGATTCCGTTTGATAAGAACAACGGTTATCAAAACCAGCCACACAATTGGGCCAATTTTGTAAGAATCTATTCAAACGTGTGTAATCCTCGCTAATTTGCTCTCTTTATTATGACCAATGCACCATTCGTTTGGACCAAGTGACAGTGCAACCGAATTGACATAAAATCTTATAGAATTACTAAATATCATTTTTTTGTTCTCAAAACGACTATCTTATAAATATTTTTGGCTCGTGACTCAAGTCAAATGTGAAACTTGAAAAAGAAAGAAAACGTAGCTGTAAAAGGGATTTGAACTGTTGTGGTTTTTATGCAAGTTGTCCCCTTTGGATTCAAGAAAATTTGGAGTTGGCTTTTGTTTTGTTTTGTTTTTTTTGGGGGGGTGACTTAATAAATAAAGTTGTTTGGATTACCAGACCAACTAGTTATTGGGTCCAAAATTGTTGGTCCCGATGTGGTCTTATCAAACCGGATACACACTCTGTACGTGCATGTGTGTGTGTGTGTGTGTTTGTGTGTGTGTGTGTGTGTGTGTGTGTGTGTTGGATATCATTCAAGGATTTCCAGTGGCAATTTATATCTGCAAATGGCTGGAGAATGGATCAACTGAAACGTTGTGACTAAATCAGTAGAGATGTGGATGTCAGTCCGAATAAATCACAGAATAACAAAATATGATATTTGTCCTCCCAATTTTAGTTGGACAATCCTAGCACAAGGTTTCGATTTCATCATTCTGCCACCTTCTCCAGATGTAATACGTAATATCCGTGCGAAAAGAGAGTCCCTTTTTCCCCTCCCTTTCTCCGGTGGCATAAGCCAAAAACAAGACGGCCCCAAACGGAAAATTTAAACGTTAACAGCAACGCTTGTTAATAAATGATTCTATTCTGGCCACGCGTACAGTACAGATTGCTTTATACTTATAAGCATAGAAATATTCCCAGTCCTCTTCTTTGTTGAACGAAGGATCCCATCTCATGTCTCTGTTGAGCAGAGAAAGAAAATTAAGGCCATTAATATATCAGCACCGCTGGAGAAAGAGACAAGAATTATTACCCTTAAAGAAGGTCATAGAATCAATCAACCGAAATTGGAAGAAGAGATTGAATCGTCTGAACAAAAATTGCAATGTTAATGACTTTTCTCAAATTTACAGACACGCAATATTTTCCCATACAATACTACTTTTTATCTCTGTCAAGACCGGCAACGGATTTAGCAGCAATTTCTTAGGGAGTGATAATGGATTCATCAACTGTACCCTTCTTCCTCCAGTTTCTGCATGCTGATGTCAAGATTGTGATTAGGGTGACTAGTAACTGTAAAGGATAGAAGGAATATTAAATGCATTTTTTTTTCAAGAGAGCTACGGGACACATGGCCTGGTTGACATGAGCATTAGTTACATGCATCTGGTAACATAACCGGCGGTCGTGAGTTCAGTCCTCCAGTCAGGTAATGCAAAAAAAGTCATGTATTCTAGTTCAGTGGAAGGGGTAGACAAAAACCATTGCAAAAACAAATTTACTGGGAAAAAGATATATTAGATATCCTCTGATATGACCAGCGGAAATAAGAATAGTTCGGTTCGAAATTCTCAGTGGGATACGGACTAAGGCAAATACCTGGAGAAAATCGAACGGTACAAAAACCGGTGATTATAAAAACTGAGATGAAAAAACTAGTCCGTGTAAATCAGTGTAATAATAACGATAATTCCTCTTCTCAAGAATTCGGATTTTTAAAAAAAGAGCATAGAACAAAAAAAAGTGACATCACTAACTACAAACAGAATTAAAACTTGTTCTGTCGACTGTTTTGCTTTTCGTTTTTTGTTTTTTCTCTTTTAGTTTTGCCACTTTTTGTTTGGCTACTAAATAAGCCAATTAGTACTTCCTGTCTAAATCTGCTCACAAAAATCCACGCACGTCTTTGTAAATAAACGATGTTACATAAACTGGACACCTACACATAACTTGTTAACATTTCATATATGTATATATACGTGAAGTCTCCTTACGAACATAACTTATAGCACGCAAATAACTCACTCAAACAAAGAACTCGTAAATATATACACTCATACACAAACGTGTACATACGCTAACGTACACAATATACTGAGTATTAGCGCATATATGAATATAAATACGAGCTGTTCAAATGTCACGCATGCATGCACGTATGTTGAAAAGCCTACCTGTCTATATTTATTACCAGATTCTCGCCCATCGGCAAAGATCCAAGCCAACAATCTGTCCAAAGCCAATCACGCGGGAAGGCCGCCCATTTCCCGCCGGCGCCAAAATCGCTAAACGCCACGAGATGATATGTTGTCAGCCATATTTAACTCTCCGGTCGTCATTTTTGTTTGGGGTGGATAAAGTTTCGTGTCGCGTGCTTTGCCGATTGTCCGTTCGTACAGTCTAATTTGCATATCGTTAGATAATAAGATTTTTTTTCTTTTTTGCTTCTTTTTGTTAACCTTAGATATTTTTCTCTTTTGTAGTGTATGTATGTGTGTAAGTGTGTGCGTGTGTGTTGCTCTTTGGTATTTCTTTAGACCGAAATGGGACAAGTTTGATACTAAATATAGGTAATATAAAGATTTGGTACTGAAGGAAACTTCACGAAAGATAACAATCCTCACACATGAATGAATTGATACGATATTAGTATGCATGAACGATAGATTTTTTCAGTCGTATTTTAATCCTTTTTTTCCAGCAAGCTTAGTCTGATTGGGGATTTCAAGTGATTCGAGTGGTTTGGTATTGAAGTAACTCTATTTGGTCCCAAGACCATATGAATTTAGTCTTTTGTGGTTATCAAAAAAAACTCATGATAATGTCAAAAGTAAATAATAAATGTGAAAATTAGTCTCTTCAAAAAAAACTATAAATATTGGAATGCTTTAAGTCATACAATTTGACCAAAAAACAAATCAACTACTAAATACAGTCAACACTTGATAAGTTATTTTAAATTGATAAATTTTATTAAAATATGTTCTGATTAGTCGAATGAATAATAAATTCAAGTCAATAAATTTTGTATTAATTTTTATAGCGTAAAGCTGTGTGTAACAATGAATTTAAATTACATAACACTGAATTTATAACAATGAATGTAAATCGTTCCTATTTCTATCTAAATAACCCTGTTCCGAAGAGATTACTCACTAGACGTCTTTCACTATAATTATAAAATTAGTGACGAAGATAATTAATATAAATATGACCCCTTACACTGGCTACGGCAAGCTGTCCCTGCCAGGGTACTGCATATCACAACTTTTATGTATATTCCGATTGGACTGACGAAATTCTTCGGTGCTTGTGATATGAGACAATTGACTCAGCGGCAACAAGAGAGGCGTCATCCTCTTCACTCGCTATTTATCCATTGTTGGGGTGAGTAAAGATGGATCCATGCCTTTCCCAAGGTCATCTATGCAAATAGAACGCTGATTACCTTAGAGTTTAAACTCAGCTCCCTGATTCTATTTTCCGTGCCGCTAATCGCTTGGTCACCCAGAACCAGGACTTCGCACCTATGGCAATGGGGTTTGAAAGTTGAAACCTTATTGTCAATGAAGGATAATTGGTCAGTACAATCGTTCAATGAAACCCCAACTTGATGTATCCTAATAAAAAGATGGTATTACTCTTTGCTGGTGACAGAGTCGCCGCTTAGTTATATCCTGAATATATCCTTTTACTACCCCGGGGAATATATGTTTTTGCACACACACACACACGCACACACATCCAGGAAAAGTGGCAGCGGACACCCATAATTGTATGCGCATGCGCAATCAAAGAAACGGATCGTATTTATGACACGTCACATCCAATATTGATGCTTGTAAAATCCATTGCTTGTAGTCGATAGTTCGGGCATCTTCTTACAAGAAGGCTTCAAATTGTTGCAATTTGGAAACCAAGCCCCGTCGCGAGGTTCGTATAGCACAGGCCTGAACATCAACCTCCCCCTCGTCGCTCTACATGCCCCAACACTGGATCTCAAAAATCAAAACCCCCTACCCCTACCCCCTCTTTGCACTTCTGCCTCTTTATTCATCTCTTCTATGTAGCCTCCCCCATTCTCTCTCGTTCACTCTCTTTACCTCTCCCTCATCCCTTTCCTCTCACTCCCTTTCCCCTCCCTTAGCTTTCATTATGTCTCCCCTTACTTTCCTACTGTCTGTTCCCCCTTTTTCTCTCTGTTTTCTTTTCGTTTCTAGTTTCTTTCCCTTTCTTTCTCTCTCCCACACCCTCTTTATCTCCCTTTCGCTCGGTCTCCCTGTTCTTTCCCTCTCTCTCTCTCTCTCTCTCTCTCTCTCTCTCTCTCTCTCTCTCTCTCTCTCTCTCTCTCGATATATATGTTATTAAGAAGTGGATATATGATCCGATAGAATGATTATATATTGCGTTATATTATATTGAAACTATATTTGAAATGATTTCCCGTTATTACACGATGAATGTATCGATATACGTTTCAATATAGTACAACGCAATTTATAATCTTTCTGTTATTTCAGTTATTTGGACCCTTACGATGCCGGCAGCTGTTGAGCTCAAGAGCGACTCTACGTTGAAGCGTCTACCCTATCAGTCGCAGGTTCGATTCCTGCTGCCGCTCCATTTTTTCAATTGTTTATTCTATTTAGATCATCTAGGCCAAATGTAATATTCATAATGTAATAGTGTAATAGTGGGAGATCATTTCAAATATAGTTTCAGTATCATATAATGTAATTCATAATCATATATATGTATTTGCGTGTGTGTCGGTACGAACCAGTGTATTAGTTATTTACTCAGCTTAGCTTAGGCTGGCAGAAGGCTTAAGCAGTGGGATTCGAAGTCACTACACTAACCATTTGGATTCCCGAACGAGCTTGCTAATCATCCTGCTACAGAAAGCATTCTAGCAGAGATGTGATAATATAGTCTAGCTTATAAACGATCCTTTTATACACCCTAGCCAATGCTTCCATTGACAAATCTATAATGTGTATTTAATTAGATGAGTTTAACACGTGCGTGCACACGCACATATATATCCAAACATAAATAGCAATTTGAATAGTGCAGGTGGTGACTCTTTACTACTTGTTTGGTTAGTTTTTTTCTATCACGCTTGAGGATGAACATCATTAAAGGTATATAAAGGTATATAAAGGTATATTTCTCCCGACTACTTATATGGTGAAGTGCAATCAATCATAGACCATTGTAACTATGTAAAAAAAAAAAGATCCCTGTTATCCATTTTATAATACCTATATCCCTTTGCATAACATCTTCAGTTTGGTTTAGTTTTCGTCGATCAACTATCAAAGTAGTTAAAACGTTAATTAACGTCCTTAACACAGAAGCCTGGGCACAGGGGATGACATTTGGCATTTGCCTATGATTTTGAGAGGGACTACTTCAGGGGCGTAGCGAGAAGGGCGATGCGAAGTGCTGCCCATCTTGAATAAAATTGGTTGCCATTACTTTTTATTCTATTCTGTCAGCTGTAACGTGAGTACATCCAGTACACTACACACAAATGTATATAACCATGAATAAATCATATGTATTTATCACTAATTACAAAAATTCTTGAGGTTGGGCGTCTGGTCTGGACCTATCATCAGCTTTGTCCGGCTCTGCATACACCTCATGTCATATCTCTCTTCCTCCTCCCTCTCTCTCTCTCTCTCTCTATCTATCTATCTCTCTCTCTCTCTTTATCTCTCTCTCCCTCCCTTCTTTCTTAATTTTTCTCTTCCTAAGAACTATACCGCCTTTCCGACATAACATCATATATAAACTAACATACTTGTGGTATGGTTTTGAGTATTCTTCTATAAATAGAATGTCTCGGTAAGAATAAAAAGGTACAAGTCCTGTTGTCCGGTCTTCATTTAATCCGACGAAAATTTGATCAAAAAGTTTTAATCATATTTCGTGTTTTTATCCATGGATAGATAGATAGATAGATAGATAGATAGATAGATAGATAGATAGATAGATATTCTGTTATGTTTTCTAATCACTGGCGTTATTACCTTACGTAAATGTGCAGAGACGTTTAATTTCGTCAGAGCAGACAACACAAAAGCGGCTCCGAAGGAATTAAGTCGTCAAGGAACCAGAAACGTCAAAAGTGCCGGGAAATACTAAAAAAAAAAATGGTGAATAAAGGTAGACTGGATAGAAAGTCTCACGTACTCTTGACGTCAGTTCACAACGAGAATTGAAACGAGAGGACGAGAAATGAAATATGGCTGCCTCAATTGCTTTAGCGGCCCGATAGTCGAAGTGGGAAGTTGGGATGGGAGAGAGGCTTTTTGTTCGCTGCGCCAGAGTGGGGCCTGTTGCACAACCCACCACCAACAACCCTTTCACCGTATCTACTGATCATTATGTCTCTGCTGCTGATGCTGGTTCTGGCGAAGTTCAGACATTAAAAGAAGGTGTTATTGATCTTGGATCTTTACCAATATGAGCCGAGTCACCCACGTCCGAACAGGTTTTTCTTTCTTTCCTGTTAGATTGGATTGTTTGGGCAGAGGACGCCGAATATGTGTCGACGGGGAAAGTGAAAGTGAAAGTGAAAGTAAAAACGAACTATCGTATAACATATTATAATATAATACTTGCCTGCTACGCCAAAGTTTTAAATAACAGAGAGCAACGCCAAATAATATTGTGAAATATTGGCTGGTATACTCAGAAGTCAGTTTACAGCTGTTTCGGTCATTGTTTTCCGTGTATATATTTTTTATTATTATTATTATCATTATCATTATTATTATTATTATTATTATTATTATTATTATTATTATTATTATTATTATTGAAGAATAAATGTTTCATCATATTTTCAGAAAATATCTAATAACGAAGAAGTCAATGGTTTCAAAGTTTTAAATAACATAGAACAACGCCAAATAATATAAAATATTGGCAGGTACCGTCATAGTTGGGAAATCAATCTTTAGCTGTTTCTATTTTCTGTGTATATTTGTTATTACTCACCCATGATCTGTCACTCTGCTGACAGTTATCGTAAGTGTACAACAACTGGCATAACTGATGGCTGCTGTTGATACTATAAGTGTGACATACCAGGTTGGAAGATAAAAGGGATGAAAAGACAACTGAGTTGTTTAATAAGAGAGTATGGAGAGAGAGGAGAGAAAAAAGTTGGCGATTGTCACCTTTTCTGCATTAAGTTCATAACATTTCCGCGTTAGATTTCGCTGCAGTATCTTTGCCTGGGGACCTCAAAACGGTATTTTTCTTCAAAAATTTCTCTTGTTACATTTGGGGGCGGTTCACTTTTTCTAACCTCATCTCGGCTTTTATCTTTTTTTAATTCATTTTCAGATGGAAGCAAAAAACTTAACCATTCAAAACTGTATTTCATCAAATTTAGCTACAAAGAACATCTTAGATTTAGTGTTTAGGGTTAGTATCTAGGCTCAAGATTACTTGACTATTACGGAACAAATAAAAGCAACAAACTTGTCGTTATCGCGATTGTAGTTACGCCACTGAAAAAATAGTTTACGCTGTTCACATGTTTTGGATTTAGCGTGTAACAATCACCAAAAAGTTAATATAATACTTGCCTGTTGCGCCAAGGTTTAAGTCAACATTGAACAATGCCAAATAACATTATGAAATATTGCCTGGTACATTTATAATTCAGAAGCAAGTTTGCAGCTGTTTTTCGTTATTGCTTTTCTGTGTATATCTATCGTTGTTATTACTAGTCAATGGCCTGTCGCTTCGATGACGGTTATCACGATGGCTGCTACTGTTACTATAAATGAGACACTGCAGGAAGGGGAAGAAAGCTGGGTAGTTTAATAAATGGATAGGAAGGAAGAGAGGAGAAATGAAAGTCGGGTAGTTTGATAAGAGGGTCTGAAGGGAGAAGAGAGAAAAAAGTTAATATAATATTTGCCTGCTGCGCCCAAGTTTGAATTGACAGAAAACAACGCCAAATTATATAATGAAACACTGACTGGCACACGTAGAAGTCAGTTTACATATGTTTTTCGTTATTCTTTTCTCTGTATATTTATTATTGTAACTTGTCCATGACCCGTCGCTTCCCTGACGGTTATCATAAGAGTACAACAACAGGAATCGTTGGTGGAGAGCGGGGGACATGGAAAACGAACCATTGGATAACATATCATAATTTAATACTTACCCGCTATGCCAAATTTTAAAATAGCAGAGAACAACGCCAAAATAATACTACAAAATAATGGCTGATAAATTCATAGTTCAGAAGTGGGCTTACATCCGTTTTCGTTATTTTTCTATGTATACGTTTTTATCATTATTAACAGATAAGTGTTTCATTTTATTTTTGGAATATTTCTAATAAAGAAAATGTCAATGGTGACATTAATCAAAGACCTGTCGGAACTCTTGCCTCTGCGTCAAAATTTTCGAGCGTAACAATATTGTGAACATTGGAAATCAAGAAAAATTGAAATAAAAAGGCTCTTCGCTTCAGGATCAAACTCCGCTCTGATTGAAGCTTAGACAATTTAGCTCATCAATTTTTAAAATGTTCTAACTTTTGTAAAAAAAACAAACTTCCCACTTCAACTATGAAATATCTTCGAATTTGACCATGGAGAGAGACTTGATAAAACAGTATCTAGATATTTTTTTGTAGATAAATGACGTCAAAATCTACATTATTCTAGATATAATTCTGGCAATTCTAGATATAAGCTGGGAGAAATAAGGTGCTCTGTAGGGAGAGGGGGGTGTTTGACCCCAATCTCTCGTATTTCTGGTCCCCTTCCCACCTTTCACTTTAGGTGGGTTTGGGATTGCCAAGCTTTTAGTGAAATTGAAAAAAGGTTGCATGTCAAATATCAGCCTCTGCGGTGGCCTTGAACGATTCTAATTTCGGTGAGGGTCATTGTTGTTGTCATTTTCGTTGTCATTGTTGTTACCTGGGGAAAATAAAATCAATACTAGAGTAGGAGTATGACAAAAAGAACGCGTACTACCGTGCTATTTATTATAGAGTATTCATCATAAATAGTTTTACTTTTTCGATTACAAAAGTATCTCTTTTATTTTTAAGAAGTTTTGCTTGTCACCTTTCCATCTTTTGCATTGGGTGGGTCGGAGTTGATAGGTTGGAGAAGGGGGTATATCGCGGTGAAAGACTGGATTTAAGGGAGGAAGATAGTAAAACATTTGAATGTGACACGCCATCACAGTCAATAATTGAATGACAATAGCGTCAATTTTTTTAAAGTCAAGTAGGAAAAGTTCATTGAAAAATAAATGATGGTTAGAATAAATTCTATTTATGAGATCACTGGCGTTTTCCCTTACGAAGCATCGAATTTTTTTTAAATCTAGGAAAAAGTCCTTAAAAGTTCAAAAGACATATATATATATATATATATATATATATATATATATATATATATATATATATATATGGATGTGTGGTTGTGTGTAGTATAAAATGGTATCAATATACAATACACATGAAACCTAGTATGAAATGTCAAACTACATATATGGCATAAAATAAATATAGTAAAGGGAGGTGGCGTTTCAACATTGCGGGGTACTATCTTAATATAACTGTTTTATTTTTAAATCCCCGAAACATTTGCATGATAAACAACTGTTGTTCCCAACAAAAGTCAATTTATACATTCTACGATATTAACAAAGTATAAGGGAAACAGGGGAAAACACTTAAGTATTACATAAATTGTATTGACAGATATTTAGAAATGGGTGACTCAAGTGACACAAAAAATCAATTGAAAAAGTTTTTTTAATGTTTAGTGTAAAGTTGTGAAGCTTTTTAGACTATATATATAACCCAATATATATATATATATATATATATATATATATATATATATATATATATATATATATATATATGGAAGGGGTTTAGTTAAAGGTTTAGTTGAGTCCTGATATCAATTTTCATGTCCATGACCAGAAATATTGAAACATCCGAACAAATGCATAAACACGCCTACATAAAAAAAGCATAGAACACTTGGCCACCTCTGATGACTACGGTTGTTCAATGGTTTACAATATTTCATGTAATAGAAAATTAAATAATAATAGGCGAATCACAAAATCAAAGGAGAGGGGAAGCAAGTGAGAAAAAAGTCATCTGGAAAATGAAGAAACTCAATCAGTTAGACGAAAGAGAAAAGAGAGTTGGGGGGGTGTTGTGGAAGGGAATAGGAAAGAAAGGCGAGACCGAAGAAGGGGAGACAATCGAGAGGAATAGGTGCGTTCGAGATAAGATGGAACGATTTGATGTGAGATTTCTTCTTTCTTTTTTTTTTTTAAAGATCACAAACTAATTATGTGGATGAAAGACAAATAGAAACACATCAGACAATACAATCTAATTATAGGGTGTATTAGCTTTTATCTGTGATTAGATATTTTCATATCACTTTTCTCACTTAATCTTATTAATTATTACTTTACGCTCACGAGTTTGTTCCATCAACCATTATAACAATTAATTTCTTGATTAATATATCAGAAACAGGTCTGGTTAGTCACTCAATAGAAACCTTTACAAGACTAACGTCAGTTTGCCATGTCCGGGTTGATCAATAAATTAGTTACTTCTTTCATCTTTCGTTGGGCAGTAATCATCAAAGAAGTTTGAATACTAAATAGAAAAACAAGCATGAATTCTACCGAATACTAAGAGACCAATTCATCAGATTAAAATTTGGATACTCCCACTGAGAGTTCATTGGGCAGGGGGGGGGAAGAAGAAACTTTCTTTTTCTAGATATAATAAGGAGAGGCCTGTACGCATGATGCATAGCCAGTCAGGTGGACTAACTTGAAAACAGAAGAAACCTATGTTGATAATTTTTGGTGACAGTTTTGGTTGACGGTTTCTGAGACAGGTGCGCACGCGCATACAAACGCGTGAGTGTGCATAGGTGTGTCAGTTTGATTAAAGGCCACGAACATAGATCGTTTTACTTACACTACGCCCTTGTCATTCATCATCAGACTTCATAGACCCACCAGATCTCTCGATCACGGGCGTCACGGTGCCAGTATCATCTGGACTTATCTACATCTTCTCGCCATTTTGATTTTTAGTGGTCGGGATTTTGCATATGATCTTGAGGGGGATCAACGTTGTGAGTCGTGATGTCCAACAATCGCCTGACATCCTTGCAACACCGTGTATTTGAGTTTTCTCGTGATTTTCATGGTATCTCTGACCCTAACCCTAACCCCTAATCTCAGTTCTCAAATACATTTTGCTGCCTTATGATCTCTCATATATATGAAATGACGTGATGTCAAACATGATTGTATCTTGTACTCGTTGCATGGTTCTCAGTTGAAAAATCAATCTTTTGGTTTGACTCCGGGTTTAAGCTCCGTAGGTGATTATCAGAAGGATTTATCAATTGTAGACCCTTCTTTTCAAAACTAATGGGATTCTTCTTTTTCTTGAAGATTGAGATTTCCTCCTATCAAATTACAGGGATTTTGAATGTAATCAATCACTTTTTGGTACATTCTACTCGAAAAACTATTTCACTTCGGTTTTGCATCCCCAATAACGCCATCACAACGCACATACACCATAATGTTCAAAAATTGAATTTTAAAAAATAACCTACATCAATGATCTAATTATTTGTACCCCATCATAGAGTTTGGGAATTTTGATAATGGCCAATTAAATGACTGAATCAAAAACTTCCCAAACGATTCTTACATGCACTAACCACTGACCTGTGTTTACTTACATCGAAATCAAATTTACCAGAATTTAGACCAAAGATTACTGATTCTTGTAGACAACATTCCAATGTTCTATCTCGTTTCAATATTCATTTGATTTTTTCCTAATACATGTTCCAAGTTCTGTCAATTTTGAAGCTATGTGAGAATGTTAAAATGAATTTTTTGAAATGCATTGGTTACATTTTGTGTATAGTGTATAGTAGGTCTTCGTTGAAATTATCTAACCACTTAATATTAACGTAAAAGTATCTTACTTAAGGCAATGTCGCCTTAGTCGTCTTCAAAGTAATCTCCTTGAGACCTTGTACATTTTTTACAGTG
>OY735229.1:43437583-43485083 GCA_963457665.1 Thysanoteuthis rhombus
AGTTTCCAATTAATTGTCCTTATCAGTATCATATATACATTATCATATATATTTTCATATATATATATATATATATATATATATATATAAATTTCATCTTCCGACTTCGTCAAAATGGCAATTCTAAATGAAAGAAAATTCTGAAAATTTCAGTGCATCATTGAAATAAATGGACGAAGTTTATTTAAATTTAATCTTAGCCAGCCCATTGCCATTTGAGTTTTCTAATGAATTCTCTGATGTCTCGGACCCCTGTTTTCCCCTAATGTATTGTGTTGTCTAGTGAGCTCCTCATGTGAGGTTTAGCATGATTTATCGTGCACACGTTGGATGGTTCTCAGATTGAGGGTCAGTCTCTTGTTTAGGTTCCATGTCTAATACTTCAGCACTCACCGACTTTATGTAAGCAAGATTTTGCTCCGAAAATTTGAGAAAATAGGGATTACCAGTGATCAGTAATTAGAGTGACTGCTACTCGCAGAATAGGGCCATTATGAGAATCAAATCAAATTATCCCACGACTTCAAGATATCTTTTGGTCCAATAGTGGTCAACTGATGTGTGACCATCTCCCCCATCAAATAGCATGAGATAGGTTATACCATTATCACCGTCAAATCAAATCAACATGCTATGATCTAAAAGATCATTGGAGTATCATGCTGGTTCTTCTTTACTTGATGATATTCTATCTCCGCCTTCCCTAGAAAAGTTTGAGATGGGAAGAGAATTGAAATCTACAATGTTTTCATCTATTTAACTTCGTTTTCGAAGTCTTTGGAGTTTTAAGTTCGGCTTTTTTTTTCTTCATCCATTTGAGTCTACTCTTTGAATTATTTCCTTGAGGATGATTTCAGAAGAGAAACAACTCAAAAATCAAAAAGGCAACAGAACCTCCACAAAAGGAAGACATTATTCTTTGTCTTTAATTTTCTTCTTTTACTTTTCTGAAACTTATCTTTCGTCTGGCTTCCAAGCGTCTTAGAAGAATGGACGACAAAAAATATACACTTCCGCTTCTATATTTACTTACTTATTTCTCTATAGTCGTCTGTCAATACAGACATTGACATTTTTATGTGTATCTACCTACCATTGTTTACGAAGTCTGTCCGAAAGTATCGAGCTATATTTTAATATCTCGAGAACAGGTTAGGCAGCCTTGATGTAATTTGGTAATTAATCAAAAGGGATCCTAATGCGTATGTGAGAGCAGACACTCTCCCATGCAGTCACTCTGTCGGCAGTGATACGCCATTGAGTGAGCCCGTATACCGTGTGAGCGTCGTATTTACAATGACTGAGCCTGTCTATCCTTCATATCTCATGCTGTGCTTGGCTTTTTGAAAAAAATATCACATCATGTAGTTCTGTCCAGATTTATCTCCCTGTGACTTCTGGCTTTTCCCAAAGGGATTTCAGAACTTGGAAAGGATTTAGGAAATCGTGACGAAAGAAGTTGATGATGATCCTGAAATAGGACTTTGCAGACTGTTTGGAAAAGTAAAAGGGATTCTGGGATTAGTGTGTGAGGTACCAAGAGGAGTAATCTTGACGAAAACTAAGACACCATTGCCGCATGCTGGATATTTTTCTCGTCAATATCCAACAGCTTGATACTTTCCGGACAAACCTCGTACATGAATAGTGACCTCAGTTCTTTTCTTTCAGATCTTAAAAGTATCTACTTGAGGCCGACAGAATACGAAATGGAGAGACGAACTAAACAAGTTCAGAACAGTATTTGCTCCGCAGCACCCATGATAGAGAGGCCTGGCAAATTCTGGAGAAGGTTTATGCCCAACGGGCGATAAAACACTGATGATGATGATGATGACTTGTTTTTCAGATCGGGAATTAACGTTCGGTCTTCCTCATTCTCTAAGGTCTGTTTGACGTCAGTCCTTTGGGGGTTGGAAGTTAATCTTCTTAGTAACATTTGCATTGGTACTGGTAAGTTTGGTTTAGTCTGTCGAAAGGGGTACTCAGGGAGGGGTTCGAACTCACAACAGCGGTAACGGTCCGCTTGTCTAAGTCACTAACCATTACGTCAGTGTCCTAGATATAGGTACTCACGAAGCTTAGCTTAGTCTAGCAAAAGCTCACTAATGTCGGACACACGGTGAGGAACGTTCTCACAACAGTATATATGTTTTACCATTAAAACTTGATCAGCATCACTTCAAGGTCTTAGATATTGATATAGATATAACTAACCTCACCTTATCTGACACAGAGCCACATGTTTGGGAGACTTTGTATGGCTCAAACTCACTTTGGCATTAATGGCCTACCGGGTTAGCTTGCTGACAACGACTAAGTAACCAAATATATTGCCATTTGCTTAGCTTAGCACGACACAAACTTACAAACGGCACGCTCTTTGTGAGGATTGAATTCACTACATTACAAATAGTTTTTTTTAGATTAGCTCTATAGGCTAGTAACCCTTGAAAGTTTCGACAAAAATCCTCATATTTCTCATCATCTGTTGCAGCAACAACCGCCATTTAAAGTCCACTGTTCAACATAGGCCTTCTCCATTTCTGTTTCTGGGCGTCACGGCATCAAAACATTCTAGAGTCGTCCAGATCATCACGCCATTTTGATTTTTGTCGGTCACGATTTCCCCTATGATCTCTAGAGATCCATATAATGAAATCCTTGTAACATAACTTTCCCATCGCCATTTAAGTGTACCAAGTAGTGTTGTTTCGTAATCTTTCCAAGTTCCGTGTCTCATCTCCGTGGGTGACTATCGGGAAGATGCACTAGTGTAAACCCTTCTGTTTAAGACAAATGGGATCTTCTTGTTCTTGAAGGTCGAACTTGCTCTGCCGACGGCTAGGTAACCTAGGTTGATTCTTCTTTTAAGCAGAAAGAAATCACGTTGTTACAACTTTTGATAAATTCCTAGAAGCTACGATTTGTTCATCTTAAAATTTAAATCCAGCGTAAACAAATAAAAATGCATTCATGTTTCATTAGATTTATTTTGTTTCGTTTCGTTTTTGCTTTGTTTCGTTTCGTTTCTTTTTTTTTTTAATGACGTGTGAGAAAAATAGGTTGGAAAACAGGAAACGGGGGGGGTAACGGGTTGGCCAGATATGAAGAGGCGTCCGAGATGAGGGAATATTTTCTCCAGAATGGGTTGGAATCGAGTAGGTGGGAAGCAGTAGGGGGAGAAAAAGGCGGGATTTTTCAACCGGTCTTAATTGGAATATCAAAAGAAGAAAAGTTTTAGGTCGGGACAGGAACTGGCGATTAAAGAATCAAAGAAATTTGGAAAGAATCGAAGAAGATTTTCAAAAAATTAAATGAAAGAGTTTTTAATTTGAAGAAGAGGAAGAAGGGTTTTTATATTAAATAGAGAAGAACATCATTTAATCGGGAGGAAAGAAAGGCGGAAAAGGAACCATAAGACGAGGCAGAAGATTTAAAAGAAATGAAATGAAATGAAAAAAACGAACAAGTTTAAAAAATAAAACAAAAATAATAAAAAAATGTAACTATGAAGAATTAATGTCTCAGTTTGTATGTGTGTTACATATGTTCACAGAGAGATAAAAGAAGGGGTGTATTCAAATGTTTCAATGGAAGTGAAACGGTTTGTACAGAACACCTTCCATAAATACAGTTAGATGATACGAGAATTGTATATACCAACGTATAAGTTGACCTTTTAAGCATCAAGTATTTTCTCTTACGGATCATATTAGTCTGTTTTTGACCCAACCAACTGGACACTGATGGACAAAATGCTGCCTTATGTTGGAAAATAGACTTATCCAGCGAATATTGGACTAAACTTGAATACAATCGTAATTTTGGGGTCGTACCGACATATGCGATATATATCATTGCATTGTGAAGAAAAATATGACAAGAAAATTATCAAACCTAAAATACTGATTTATTATACAAGAATGTATATGTACAGGTTCTTTCTGCGATGTATCTGCCCATTTGTATATTAACGAAAAATAGCCTACCTAGGGCAACAGTGCCTTAGTTCCCTTCAAAGCACCTTCTTCGTACCACTTATCCAAGCGTCTGTTCCACTTTTCAAAAATGAAACTGCCTCGCCATTAGCTGCCTTGTCACGTACTTCTTAATCACGTCCGTCGTCAAAAATCTCTTCGCAAAAGGCCAGAGAACTGAGTGGGGTGATGTTCTGCCCCAAAACTTTACAACGTAAAAACGTAAAATAAACTGGTCGCTCGGTCATTGTAAACGCAAGGGTCAAACAATATACAAGCTCCCTCAATGACATCCCACCTTAGACTGAGTAACTACATGCATAGTAAGGTTCCTTCTAATTGATTGCCAAGTCAGATCGAGGCCACGCAACTGGATCTCGAGATATTCAAAACGGCTGGATACTTCCCGAACATTTATCGTATACTCCATCTTAGAAATGTGTATAAAGATCTTGAATGAACGAAGTATCAGTAACACATCACTAATATTTTCCAGGTATATTTTTACTTCATGTAGACATATGATGAGCTTATATGCAATTTTTTTCTGTTTATTTACTTGTTTATTTGTTTGCACTCAAATGGGATGATCCCATTGGTTGATTTAAGTTCCTATCATGACATAACAATAAAAAAAATATGCCATAGTAATTCATAAGACTTCATATTTGATCACACATTAAAATAGCTTGAGATGAGTTAAAACTTAGAATTAGGATACTTGAATTATTAGAAATAACTTACTTAATTAAATAGCTTTAGGCTCTTCAGTGCTGATCCATACATTAATAAACCTGTACTGTACTAAATTTTTACTGGTATATTCTAGCGAATGTATTTTTTTTTTTTTTTTGTGGATGATCAAAACATTACATCACGAAGATGACAACAAATTCAGAAAAAAGAATTTTGCATCGTTTTATTCAGTTTGAAATCGGCAATGTCAAAATGTTACAAACAAATAGATAGTGAGATCGCCACGAAGAAATATATATATATATATATATAGTTATTGTGTCATCCACAGACAGCTGTTTCGATGTATTACATCTCTTCAGTGTGACTATAGACTTTCCATTATCCAATCCAGACCCGTAGGCCGATATCCTACCTCTGGACTACGGAAATGGACAGACAGTAAGGCTGAATTTAAGCGTATAAATTACACAGAAATCCCTCATCCACCAGAGTGCTCAATTATATATATATATATATATATATATATATATATATATATATATATATATAAGTAGCATTGAAATTATATATATATATATATATATATATATATATATATATATATATATATCATTTCCATGCTACTAATGGTGTCACTAAAACAATTAAAATAATTCTTAGTTCATGTAAACGAATGCAGGAAAGAGGGGAGAGACAAAGAAAAACTAGTTTTGATTTGTGTCACATTTTCTCACAGAAATAGTGAAAGAAATTCAATTAAACATATAGCTATATTAGCTTGGAATAATTTCATAAAAGTTTTTCCAAGAATAGATTTAATAAATTCAAGTAGACATAGTTTCGAAAGCATCCTCAAAGAATGCTATATAGATATTTATTGTAATAACTAAATAATCAAATTGTAAAACAAACAACAATGAGTTAAGTTCTGTTCTAAAAAGAATATTGTTATCTAATTGTAAATACAAAAAAATTGAAAAATTGGTTTATCATAGATTTTTTTTCATTTATTTTTTATTAAGAAAATATATTTTTTAATTGATAAATAAAAAATAATCTGTACATGAAAATATATAGATGGGTACTGCTCATAAGGCTTTAAGCCTAGTTTGAACCCTCTTCGCCAAATGTTGTATAATGATAATTCATAATAATTTTATGATTGATTTATTGTTTACTTAATGAAATAAAACGTATTCCATTCTATTTTTTTCTATTCTATTTAGTTTTTGACCATAACCTTTTCCAATAATTTTTAGGATTTTAATCGTCTTCTCTTTCCTTTCAACGCGTTTTTCTTCGATGAAATTGTAGTTATACAATTATTTGGAGAAAACCCTTATTGCAGATACGTAGGAAAGCCAAAAAGCATACGAATTCTTTAAGGTCATTTAGAATAATGCTTTTTAAATACATAATATCTTTTGATGAGAAGCAATAACTCATATGAGGTCATTTATATCTTTAACTGGTTTTTCATCCCTTTTAATTTGTTGTTGGTTTAATCCTTATAGAAGTAATAGACATTATAGTCTTAAGTTGTCTGAATTCATTAGACCAGGGATCGGGGAAGAGGGGTTAATAACCTAAAACTTAGAGGGTAATTAATGCTAGAAAAATACGGATAAAATCTACTATAGTATGAATGAGTTTACATATATTGTTCAAACGTACGTGTGCAATGAATGTGACAGTCGCTATTTTAAATCCAGTGGCGTACCTAAGAGAAGGGGTCGATTTTGAATCGCATCCGGTCGCCCGAAAAGATGTATGAATAGTAGTTCGCCCATTGCATTTCTACAAATATTATATAATAACAAATCTCACAAACTGTTAGAGGGGATGGTAAAGAGGCCAAGTCCCTAAATCTCCAGCTACACCCCAGGTTATATCATTTAGTATCTTGGCGCCATCATTTCCAGCAGTGTCGTCAATATTTTGGGATATTACATTAGTTTTACTTCAGTTCAAATGTTTTAATTTGTGACTCCTTATTAACGGCACACTTTCAAGTGTTAATTACTGTATCCATGGCAAAGTACGAAAATATTAGAAAGCAATTTATGCGTTGAAAAAAGCCGTTCAAGTGCACTTTTAGCTTTGCGCTGTCCCATGATTGCAGAGTGATTTAATTTCTACAGGTAACCCACAGTTGCTTGTATGTGACTTTTTTTGTGGCTAAAAATGTCTTCAACGAAATTCTTCGGTTTTGAAGTCCCGCTATTACCAATTATGTACGCAAAGATATTCGTGATATAACTTATGCGGCTTTTAAAGTCTTCAATTAATTTTCAAACTTAGAAGAAGTTTATTCTTCATTTTAAGAACAATTAGCTTGTTTTTGATCAGTCTGGATGGACAATCATCATCTCTGTTGTCCGTGTGATCTCTGGGATCCAAGTTGTGAGTCGTGGAGTACATTTGTCGTCTACCATTATTGTGACATGACCAGCCCATTGCCATTTGAGTTTTCTCGTGGATTCTATGATTTCTTGGGCTCCTGTTTTCTCCCTGATATGTCGTGTTGTCTTGTGATCTCTCCATGTGAGGTTGAGCATGGTTCCTTCTTTGAGGGTCAGTGTCTTGGTTAGGTTCCATTTTCAGCTCCATAGGTGACTATCCAGAGGATGCATTGGTTATATACCTTTTTTTTAAAGCTCATGGGATTTTCTTTTTTTTTTAAGCTTGCTCAACTGAAGGCTTGCCATCCAAGATTGATTTTTCGCTTGATTCCTTCTTTTTTCTGAGGATTTCATGGATATTCGTCGTCCAAGGTAGATGTAGTTTTTTACTTCCTCCAGTTCTGCGTCTTCGATTTTGATCGTTGTGTTCTTATCTCTGACAATTTACCCGACGCCTGAACAATCATTATTATTTATTTCACTAGTATATATATCATCTTATTTTTGTTGATTATTATTGTAATGCTCTGGTCATTTTTACTCTCTATAATCGCTGATCAAGCAGGATGGATCAGGAAATAAAGAACAAGCTCCCGACGAGACAGGTTCAAATTCCTTAGTTGAAGCGAAGTCATTATCATTGTTTAATATTGTATCATCATATCTGTTGTTTGTTTACGCCTTGTAGTTATAAGTAGAATAGTCCTAAGTTGACGGAATTTTTTGGATGAAGTGTTCTCAAATCTATGAATTTATACCAGGTTTTCATTCTTCTTGTTTTTGTCGTCTGTTTACCTCAAGTGGTAGTAATGGACGTAATAACCCAATGTAACTTGGATTTTTTTAGATGAAGTAGTGTCATTGAGAACTTGCTGCTGGGGTATACTGAAACCAAAAACACTTTAATTCTTAGAAAAAGGATATTTGAAAATGCTCATTTGATTATATCGATTAATGAGACATGATAACTTGTATTAGGTTGGTAATAATTTTTTCCTGTCTTTTTTTTTTCATTTTATCATTGTTGCTTGTTAACACTTAGTAGAAGTAATAGACATAATAGTCTTGAATTGCCTCCCTTTCTTATTTCTTATTTGAAGCACTGTCATTATTATTAATTTCTGACAAGTATTCGTTTCATCTTATTCCAGTTTCTTGATTACACTTTGAAATTATAAACCTAATGGTTTTGAGTTGTCCGAATTTCTGAGATCAAGTATTCACAATTTTATGAATAATTTACCAGTTTTTCATTCATCTTATTTCTGTTGCCTGATTATCCCTAGTGACATATTTGATAGTCATAATTATTTAAAGCCTTTCTTCCATCTTATTTTTGTTGCCTGATTATCCCTAGTGACATATTCGATAGTCATAATTATTTAAAGCCTTTCTTCCATCTTATTTTTGTTGCCTGTTAACATTCAGTAATAGTAATAGTCGTTAGTCGCCTGAATTTCTCAGATAAAGCCTTCTCATTTTTATCAATTTTTTTACCAGTTTTTCATTAACCGTATTCCTGTTTTCTGCTTACATCTTGTGATAGACCTACCAGCCCTAAGCAATCTGAACTTCTTTGATGAAGTATTGTCATTATTATCAATATTTGACTTGCTTTTTTTTCATCTTATCTTTGCTGCTTGTTGACAACAAGTAATAGACGTAATAGAAATTTGTCCAAATTTCTTGCATAAATCTTCCTCATTTTTATGAATTTGTTGCCAGTTTTTTTTATTCATCTTATTTTTAGATGCTGTAGTCGTACCGAAATGTGGGATACGTCCTTTGCTCAGTGTTGCCAATTTAGATATTTTTTCATCAAAATCTGAATGGTTTTCCGTTTCGTCTGGATGTTTTTATAAAAAAAAAGGAATACAATTATTTTATCTACACGTCATCTATAAGTAATACATTTTAATAAATTTGGTAATATTCTGATGAGATAAACTTTGAAAATTAAAATTTATATACATATATATATTCCATCAGTCTTTCAACGTCCATCGTTGGACATAGACTTTCCCCAGGATTCGCCACACTTCTCTATCGTAGGCGTCGCGGAGCCAGTGTTTTCTGAACTTGTCAAGCTCGTCTCTCCATCTAATACTCTGTCGGCCTCGGTTGCGCATGTGATCTCTGGGGATCCATGTTTGAGTCGCGATGTCCATTGGTTGTCCGCCATCCTTGCAACATAGCTGGCCCCCTGCCATTTGAGATTTTTAATCAATTCTATGATGTTCCTGATTCTTATCTTTCCCGGATGTACTGTGCTGTCTTGTAGTCTCTCCGTGTGAGACTCAGCATAATTCTTTCATGAGCTCGTTGCATGATTCTCAATTTGGGGAACCGTTTGTTGGTAAGGTTCCACGTTTCAGCTCCATAAGCGACTATTGGGAGGATGCATTGGTTGTACACCCTTCTTTCTACGATTAATGGGATCTTCTTATTTTTGAAAGTTGAGCTTGCTCTGCCAAAGGCTACCCATCCTAGTGTGATTCTTCGCTTGGTTTCTCCTTCTTTTGAGGGTCTCATGGAGATTCGTTGTCCTACGTAGATGTAGTGATCTGTTTTTTCTAGTTATGTGTCCTCGATTTTGATCTTAGTGTTTTTATTTCTGATTTCGTTGCTGCACATGTGATATATGTATAGTTCGGAGCAGACATCTGGCTACGGGCTGTGAGTACAATCCTTACCGTGGGCTTGCTTTTTATTTTCTAATTGTGCTGTTTAATCATTACCGTAAAAACGCGGTCCAATTCAAAGTTGAGCAGCTGAAAGTTAGGAAGGAGAAAAGTTAGTCAAAATTAACAATGAGAGTGTTTTAAGATTTTCGACACAATTTTAAAT
This sequence comes from Thysanoteuthis rhombus, assembly GCA_963457665.1. NCBI lineage: Eukaryota > Metazoa > Mollusca > Cephalopoda > Oegopsida > Thysanoteuthidae > Thysanoteuthis > Thysanoteuthis major. Next base: position 43,447,512 of record OY735229.1, read on the forward strand.
GTAAACTTGAAAAATAAGTGGGTGAGATTGCTAGATCTCCACAGGATCAACTTGTCCTGATTTCTTTCACCAAGTATTGTCATTATGAATTTTTCAATTACTTTTCTTACCATCTCGTTTTTGTTGCTTCTTTATCGCAACACTCAGGTATTTTCATGTCCTATGATCGTTGAATAAGAACCATGGATGAGAAAAATGGGCGTCCGTTGGTGGCGGGGAAATGGGACATTCTCCAACCACCCCCTGCTGATCACTAGAGGCGAAAGGCTTGAAAATTGGAGCTTTACAGTCAATAAACAATATCGGTGCTTTTCCGTCAACAAGCACCTAAGCGCATCATCTGACATTCAGATAATACACTGAGTCGTACTTGTTTGAACAACAGTCAGCGGGTGGAATATTTATCGTGTAACAGGTTTGCCACAAAGAATTATTCAAAATACACCCTTTTGCCCCTATACCCGGAATATACGTCCCTGTCCTTACTCCTGGGATGTATAATTAGAAATATATCGGTTTCCGACAAGATTTATGCTCAAATCCCCAATCTTATTTTTCATCTCCATCAACTGAGTTTGTTTGTTCGGGTTTTTTTTTTGCATGTATTAATCATGAATAATCTAGCTGTTTTGGGGTTGTTTTTTTTCGTCGCTGTCAAACCCCAGGGCTAAAATTAACCTTGTTGCTATCAAAATGGCCGTGTATAATACTGCGCAACATTTTCCCTTTTTCTTTTTTTATTTCTGCTTAATAAGTGTTAGTTTCTGATTGATTACGTCACAAAAATTAAAGGGTATCATTCTCTTAAATTAATGCTTTTGGGCCTTGGACAGTGATTGTTTGATATCTACTAATTACCAATTGGACAACGGGCAAATTTGAACATTTTTAATCCCATTTAGTGAGAGAAACAATAACACATGGATATCAATGTCTTGATCACCGAAGCAAAGAGTTAAGGGATTAATAGTCAGTTTCTATATTTTGTACACATAAGTAGTCAGAAAATAACATTTGCGATCGAGAAACAAAAATCGCTTTGCCTGGTGTAATCTAGCAGGGTTTTCTGTCACTGTCTGGCTTCGTCGACCTCTTACAACTGACCCCAAGGCTAAAATTATCGACTAGGTTAAAATCGAACCGGTCGTGTATAATCTTACGTAACTATAAGTCTCCGATAAAGACTAATTATGTTCTTGAAGAGAGTACGGGGCCGATTAATTCCAATTACGTCTAGACATTATCTCCCGAACAATTAAGCCAGAATTCATTCATTCATTTCGTGTCATTCGTAGCCAGGCCAGTCAGTGGGTTCAGGAGTGCAAATATGTTCGGGGACATTTGGATTGCCTTAAGGAGCATAGAGTAGAGATCGGTTTCCTCCTTTGGAGGATTACTGGGATCATCATGAAGGACTCTGTACGTGATCCCCAACTACCTCCAGCACTTTTGGGGTTGTCATAACACAATCCTCTAATTTCGTTTCCTACCGTTTAACTTTGTACAAAACTCAGCTTAGTATAAGTCTGTGCGTTTCGTAGAAGTAGTTACCAAGTTGGTTTTTCAAACTACTACTGTAAAAGCGCTCCACAACTGTGGCCTTGTGCGAAACTAAGCTATATAGTTTTTTTAACTAAGCAAGGTTTTCAAAGTCAAAAGTTCTTAGAACGGAGGAAACTTCGTATTAAGACCTATTTCCAAGACGGTTAACAGCGTTTGTGAGGAATCAAGTGACCTGAAGAGTGAATGGTTGAACAGTAAGATAGTGTTCAGTTTTTGATCGGTTCATAGTGTTGGTAAAGATAGAAAGATAAGATATTGAGAGTGGGTAAAGAAAGAGATTTTTTTTCTTTCTTGCATCACACTACGTCGGATTATTCTTTTTTTGTTGATCAATTTTCAAGACGAAAAATAGAAAGTACAGGGAAGAAAGAAAGAGAAGATAGATAAATAGGAAGAAAAAAAGAAAGATAGAAAACAGAGATAGAAAGGAAGATGGAAAAGATAGAGAGATAGGAAGAAAGAGAAGATAGAGAGAAAGAAAAGATAGAAAGAAAGAAAGAAAGAAAATATATTGGGATGGGAAGAAAAGATGGAGGGAAAGGGAGAAAGAGAAGATAGAGAGAAAGGAAGAAAGAGAAGATAGAGAGAAAGGAAGAAAGAGAAGATAGAGAGAAAGGAAGAAAGAAAGTGGATGATACAGTGCTTACAACTAATGTATACACTTGATATCTATATTTATCACTTTTTCATTTGCCAATGAATTTTATGGCATTTGGACGATTTTTTTCGTTTTATTTTCAATGCAATCATTATCTTCTGTCCCGGACTTTTTTAAAAGCATTTAACTCAAAAACTCAACTGGAAACAAATAGTTTTATTACAGAATCAAATGTTGACAAATTCTTTCAAAAAGTGCTCAAACAACGTCATAGCTTTTTTTAGCAGAATCTATTCTTGTTCTCGTTATAGTCACTTGAACTCAAGTCGTTGATCCTGTCATCACGTGACAATAAGCATTAAGAATTACGTTTGACGTTCTGTGTTGACTGAGTTAACATGATTAAAAGATTAATTTTGGAATCAATCATTTTTGAATTTTCGATCCCAAACTATTGCTTCATATCAAAAGTATTTTCGTTTCTCAGTCTCGCGAGAGTTCCTCTGTGTTATTGGAGCTGCTATAATGCTCTGCGTTCGGTATCTCCCGTTGATCTTACTTTTCCGGAAAGTTGGCCGTTGGGTTCTCCTACCTTGCGTTTTAAACAATCAAAGTCAACAATAATACGATAATCGTCAATTCCAGGGATTGTTCTTCATTAGATAAGTCACCAAACTTGAAATAATCAAACTTGTTCTTTTTCCTTTCTCTTCGAATTCCTTTCCCTTTCTTTTTTCCCTCATCAATCACTTTTTGCTGACTATCGTATCAGCACGCACGCACAAATACAACAAATATTGTTACATAGGTGTTGCTTAAGATGAGCTGAGTCGAGCGATTGGTGGGGGGTATCCAGTGAGAATCTGACTCACTATACAGTGGTAATGGTCCGCTAAACTAGATTGCTAATCATTGCACTGTGGTGATATGTCAACAACCCAATATAAATCTGCTTGACTTCCAGTGTAATAATTTAACCAATGGGCAAACTGTTGGGTCTGATAGTCAGCGAAAACCTGTAGAAAATATAATAGCCTTGAGCGATATCATAAAAAATAAAGAAAATGCGAAGGGCGTGAAAATAAGGAGGGGCTTGTCACCATGGTGAAGGGTGTCGCTTTGAGGATGAGGAATAGGGAGAGAAGAATGGAAGAACCGGAAGTTGGGAAAGGAGAGGAATTTATGAGAAGGATAATAAAAGGAAGGGAAGAAGGAAAAGAAGAAGGGAAGAGAAGAGATGGGGTCAGAAAACGGTGAAGAAAAAAATAGAGGAACAAAAGTAAGTTAGGGAGTAGGAGTACAAAAGTGGGGTGAAAGAGAGAAGAAGGGAATGTGGAAGAGAAAACCATAAAAATAAGAGAAAGAGAGAGTAAAGATATTTTTAGGGGTGGGGGCTAAGAATACAAAGAAGAAGAATGCGAGATGAAAGATAGGGCAACGGAAATTGAAGGGTAGGAGGGTCAATAAATGATGGTGAGAAGAAGAATGAAAGAAAGAAGGGAGGGAGCAAAACAGAAGGTGAGAAAGGGTGTACAAAAGTGAAAGTGGTATTGAAGAAGCGAACGAGAAAAAGAGATAGATGGAAATAAAAAAGAGGATGAAGAGAAATGAGACGGTGCTAAATGAAGGAAAATTCAAGATGAGGGGAAGGGAGTGATTGAATCAAAGAGAGAGGGTACAAAAATGTTAAGAAGAAGAGGAGAATTAAGAGAGAGAGAGAGAGAGGGAGAAAATGAGTGAAAGAAAATGCGGGAACAAAACGAAAGAAGGTGGTGAGAAAAGGAGAACAAGAATGATGAAAGAGAGAGAGAGAGAGAGAAAGAAAAAAGAAAGAAAGAAAGAAAGAAAGAAAGAAAAAACATGGAAGAGGGATCGAAAGCATAATAGAAAGAGAGAGTGGAGATAAATGAGGGGATGGAGGTGAAAGAAGGAAAGAAAATATCCTCAGCTCGATTAAAAAAAAAACTATCGCAGAGGGAAATGAACAATTGTGTCAGAATGGGCGGAAATGCACTGAGAGGAGAGAATGTTAACCACAACACTGAAAACTGATCTAAAGAGGGAGAGATAGAAAGGAGGGAGGGGGATAAATAAGAAATATTGAAAAGAAAAAAAGACAGACAGAAAAGAAATATAAAAAGAAAGAAAGAAAGAAAATGAGAAAGAAAGACACTAAAGAATGTGTAGGGAATGGGGCGAAGCGTATCGAGGGATGATGGAAATTTGACAGGTCTTTGCAGTATGGTAATGAGATAATTGTTTTAGAACGGTATTTACTTGATTCCGGTTCCTGGACTGAACTGTCCATTCGCTCACGTAACCTGCATACTAATCACCGAGTAATTTATCTCTATGTCTCGCGTAGCCACCGTCAGTCAGCAACTGCCGTCAACCACAGAATTTATTTAAGAGAATACAACAGAGTTATCGGTAATGGAAAGAGTGTTTGATGAGATGAGCAGCAGGGGGCGCTGAAGGTAACGTTCATAAAAAAAAGTGCAAACGGGAGAGTTGATTATTTAGATCATCAGAGAGAAAACTGATAGTAAGTGATAAGTCTTGACTAGTACTAAATTTTCTTCTTAAGTGGATAGCATGCATGTGGGTAACGAGCTTTACCAATCGCACTCTTGAATATTTGGAAAAGTTATCCAGGTCATCAATCCCCTACTTATAAAACACATATATAAGTATTATTTACTAAGCTTATATATATATATATATTGTGTCATCCACAGACAGCTGTTACAACGTATTACACCTCTTTGGTGTGGCTATAGACTATGCGTTATCCCATCCAAGTATCATGAGGCAGGATTGAAACCTTCGCTTCAGACCTGGAGACCGATATCCTACCTCTGCATTAGGGAACTTGACGATCAGAGAGGTGTCCACCAGAGTGCTCTATTCCTATGGAAGAGCTATATATATATAATACTTATGGTATACATCAAGTTAGCAATATAGCATAATATAAAGAAATGTCTGATATGTGATGGATTTATCTCATAGAATGCTCGATACATTCAACTTTAAACTTCGAAAGTCAAGTTATTTCAGAGTAGAGCTGGAAATATATAATAGGAAGTGGATTCGCTACACACACAAGTATACGTTTCTGCCTTCTATGGGTGATAAGGCCCAGATAGGGCAGGAACATAAACTTTTTTGTGTAGCAAATCCACTTCCTATGCTTTGCTTTGGAAGCGAAAATTGGAATCAGATCCTTTAGGGTCATCCTTATGTGTGGGACTTTGTTCTGCCAGGGATGAAGTCTGTGCTTGTCTGAGGCAAGATGTGATAATAGCAGCAGTAGTGAGTCTTGAAGAGACCATAGGGTGTCAATGTTGAAGGTTTCTGAAAGTATTGAATTGTGTGAGCAGGTTGGGATATATATATATATATATATATATATATATATATATATATATATATATATATATATATATATATATATATATATATATATATATATATATATATATATGGAGAGAGAATATGGGGGTCCCTGAATTCTTTGTACACTTTTAAACTACAATGATTGTCATTTTGTTTTTTGTAATGGATTCCACGAGAGACAATCATGCGTAACATCTGCAATATATCAGATTTATCACCCTGCATTAAATAGCGAGTACAGCCTAACAAAAAGAGATTTAATGAAGTAATTTCATAAATATTGCGCTAATTTTGACTTTCGTTTTACAGATTCTTCCGTGTTAAATGTCTCCGATAACCTTATCTTTCGACTGGATTGGGCAGTCGTCCGTAAGTAAGTCCACTTACGATGCATACTTGTGAAAGCCTTCGGAATGTCAGTTCGCCGAATAATCTTCTAATGATAAAGGTAACATCCAGGATATTGACCAGGAAGATCAAAACCCTGTTTGAGAGTAAGGAATTAGCTCAAGTGACGGACTTGAGTTAGGGACCTAATGTGTACCTGAAGAAGATCAATCGAGAGTTAAGCAACGGCAGCCTGGGAGACATAGGTCCATCAAAACTAAGTTTACTTGCATGGTGTAGTTGTGGTACTATGCTCCAAAAGGAATTTACCAAAATAAACAAACTGACTATATTGATATTTCCTACATATAACAAGTCAATTTCTGCCATATCTTTATGAAAATAATGTAAATAAACATTGAAATAATAGAAAAATCAACTACTCTTCTTGTAAATCGAATTTTGTCTACAAGTATGGATTTATTTTCCGCCTTTGTTTCAAAATGGTTTATATTTGATGCTAGAAGAATGTTCGGGAACAAAAAATTTGACACGGACAACGAAATAATGGAAAATATGACAATATATAATGAGAAGTTAAAAAAGAAAAATGAGATAGACTCTTGATCAACAGCGATGTGTAGCAGCCAAACAATCTATAATGTTATTCTGCTCACTACTACCTACGTTCGAATGTTACGTTTTTAGCTACAACATAAGTTAGGTAGTTTGATAAAAGGGTGATAAAATAGAGAACAGGGAAGAAAGTTTGGTAGTGAAATGAAAAGGTTGGAATACAGAATTGAAAAGAAAAGTTAGGTACTTTAATAAGGTGAAGGAAAAAAGGAAGAAGGAAAGTTGGATAGTTAAATAAAAGGGTAGGAGAAGACAGAAAAGAGAACTTAGGTAGTTTAATAAGGTGTAGGAAGAAACAGGAAAGGAGTTAGGTATTTTATTCAATAAAATGGTAAGAAGGAAAAGAGGAGAAAAGAATGTTAAGCAATACACGAAGATTTTAGCGTATGCAACTTACCTATGTTTACACGAAATAGAGATAAAAAAACGTTCAACAAAGATTAGAAGGGATAAGGGAGAGGAGATACAGACAAAGATTGAGAGAAGAGCAGAGGGATTAGGTAATGAATAATGTTGGTTCTCAACACGGATTCAGCTAGTGCGCATTATTCTGAAACAATTCATTCATCCCTAAAGAAAGATTCTTTTTTAGATTTTCCTTAATGTCATACTCAAAGTATTGTATATTCTTGTTAAGAAAAAGATTACACGATAAAAATGTTACAAAGAAACAAGAAAAGAAAGAAAATGGAAAAGTCCATGATATTGTGCCACGGAACTGAATGAGGAAAAAAAGAACAGGTCTGGTTAATGACTCCATCAAAACCGCCACGAAACAAACATCCTTCGGCAGCATCCTGTGTTGGGGATGATCAATTTAAAAAAATGAAAAAACGGGTGGTCTATGGATAAGTCACTTCTCCTACCATTTACAGGATCATAAAAGAAAATTTCTAAAAAAAAACAAGCTTGATTCATACCAAAGGATTGATTTAGAATAAATTTACATAGCAAATTAAATCCACTACTAGAAACCTATTTAAGGAGGGAATTTGAAAGAAAAAAATGACGTTTTGAATGTTGACTTTCAAGCTTTTAAGCTGCACCGGTGCGACCTATCTACGTGATGTAGAGCCAGACAGCCAGACAGCCAGCCAATCAGCCGAACCAAAAACTGAAGAAACCTATGTCGTCAGTTATTGTGACAGTGTTGGTTGACAGTTTCTAAATGGGAAACCGATCAGTTGAAAGAGAGAATAGGAGCGACGTCTAAAAGGAGAATGCATAAATAGGTAAGGGGAGATAATGCGGGTCCAGTTTTTCAATATCCACCATTCTTCTGTCTTGTTCATTCCCGTCTCTTTCGGTTGAAATCTTTTCAATCATGGCGACAGAAATGGCAGACGACACGTTATTGGTGATTTTAAATCAGAGCGCCGTGTTTGATGGGTGCTTTTACTTTCATTTTTCCTTTGATTCTTTTTCCGTCTCTTCGATTCTTTGTTCTCCAAGAGCGAGTTTCATACATCTGCCTATTTCTTCAATCAAGTCTCGGGTAACTACTTAGCATTATAGTCTCGCTTTATATAGAGATTTACACAGTACCCGTCAGAAATGTCTTGATCATTTCCGCATACATCGGCATTACTGCTCAAGATCAGAGTGTAGTACCTTGGCGCTCTTGTTCGGAGCTTTGCTCTCAGAGAATAAGTGTCATATTCCTGTCTATTACTTCAATCAAGTATCCTGTGCAATACAGTGGCTAATAATGGCCAACTGAGGCTCGGTATCGCCAAGCACAAGAGGCTTAGGAATCGTCCTATGTCCCCAAGAAAGGACTCGACCCAGTCTCAGGGGTGCAGTACGCCCCTGGCCAGCATCTTTCAATCGCACTAAAAGGGATGGGTTGGGCTTGCCCTGATACCTTCGCAACACTATTTACAGGGACTGGGGCAATTTTTACAGCTCTCCCGTAACTGACACCGAACATTAAAAATGATCTTGTGTCACATTTTGCTCTCGTTGGAAAGTGGAAAATCGGTATGCTCTGCGAAGGATCAAACTGTCGTTCTCAGGCACTTATTCCTAGGATTAAAGTTTCGCTCCTGGTTAAGGGCCAAGGGTCAGAGTGTAGTATCTGAGCGATTATGCTCAGATCTTTCTTCTCAGAGAGGGATGCACTCATAGAGTATGGGATCCAATTCAATCGTCAAAGGTGTTTATTTTTTATTTCCTAGCTGCTTAATTTTGCGGTCGAAGAGTGTGTCAACCCACAAGGTGTTGATGAAAAAAAGCAACAACAAAAAGATGCAATAAAACAAGAAATCTATATCCATATAATCCAGTATTTGTTAATCAGAAATACTCCGTACACGACACGCGATGTTTTTGTTCATATCGAAGAGTGAAGACCAGATATGCTTTCATACTTTGCATGTATAACCCTCAAAATATACACAAATAAAATGATATGATTTATGTTTCTCATCCCAATTAGGTAGTTCCCTAGAACATTACAAAGATCATAAACTTTTTTTAAAGAAAAAATTAGAAATATATATCAATAAGCTTTGCTGCACGAGGGTCAACCTTTCTTTGCTTCATTAACATCCAAAAGATAAGGGAAACCGAATTCATTTCATCGTACAATTTTATTCCAAAATCACATGCCCCATTTCAACCCATTTTTTATTAGTCTCTGTAATAAAATGAATCCACCTGAGTGGAGAGAGTGAATTCGTCGTCAGTTCTTGCGTACGCAACTCTAATTCGTGCCGTTATGACATAGTTGGTTTTTGGTGAGGCCGTTGTCACAGTTGTGACAAACGAAAATAAATTCAAAACTCAATAGAAGGAGTTTGACGATAATTCAAATATCTCTTTTGAAGTTTTGATTTCGGTTTTCATGACGAGAAATATTTTGGAATATGAAAGCATGATCAGAGAGAACATCGTAAGACGTGCTGGAGATCTGAGGGATAGGGGCATGTTATCTGCGTGAGGAGGACACTTCTAAAATCTCATCATGAGGGGCACTGCACGTGACGTTTAGGAGAGCAAAAACACTTGCTCCCCCACGGATCAGAGTTCAACATTTCAAACAGGGGCCTAAAAATGATGACGGTAAAATAATGGTAGGTTGTCCAAATGGAACAGTACAGGTATGTTCTGCTATCCGGAAGTAGAACGTTCCTATTTAAACCTTTCGTTAGCCGGAATAGTGTAAGACGAATAAGAAATTACCGTTCATTTTGATGGGAAATATTCTTAGAGCCGTCCCAGACCGTCGTCGAAGGTTGGGATTAAAGGATGTACAGGAGTTTGCGATGAAGATGGGAAAACAGTGCATGCCGCCTCTATAACAACTATTTGCAGAAGAAATGTTATCTTCGTTTGACGCCCTTTTCAGCAAATTGCAAGCAAATACTACAATCTGATTCTCGACAGAAAGCCAGGGAGCGACACTGTGATCTTAGATAGAGTGCACAGATACCAAGCTCTAATCTTGGGCAGGGAAACAGGGGAGCAACATTTGGGGCATAGTTAGAGCGTACTCTGATCCTGTGCAGTAATGCCAATTCTCACGTAAATAATCCAATCATTTTTATGAGTACTTTATTCAATATAAAACAAAGTATAACGCCACTTCAGTGGACGTATTTATATGTTTCAAATATTTCAGTGTGGATCTGAATATATGTACATTATTCAGTTTATATTATTTGTAATATTTATAGCCATATGAATATGTATTTCTAATATCTGTGCACAATCTGTGCGTGTGTGTCTATGTGTATGAAAGGAGGGGGTGTAATTTTGTGAGATTATCTATGAATGTATATGTATGTATTTATGATAAAGATGGATACTCATGGGCGCACGCGTGTGTGTGAATGTTACCATATAACATATGTATATGTACTCAATCATATGTGTGTTTGCAAGCGCTGGTTCTGGTTTATATGTATATTTATTCATAGGTATAGGCTTCTTCTTGCTGAACTGATTGATCCTTTAATGTTTTGGGGTGCATTCATATCTATATATATATATATGTGTGTGTGTGTGTGTGTGTGTGTGTGTGAACAATTCATCGAATGAATGAATCCACTTGGGAAATCGGGAAACGAAGTTAGTTGCATTCGAGTCTGAATGGCGACAGATTCGACACGAATCTTGGATATCATCGCTGATATTGTCGTCAGAGGGAACTTAAAAATCAAAAAGTTTTTTATCGCACATTACTCTAGTTTCACTTTCATTTTCTCAAAGGAACAAAACAGCAGAAAATATAATGGAACATAGACGCTGAGGAATTACACCAATATACAAACAAAACAAATATATATATATATATATATATATATATATATATATATATATATATATATATATATATATATATTTGGAAAAAGAATCTATATACATATATATAGATAGATAGATAGATAGATAGATAGATATATAGATATATATATATGTACAGAGCAACCGATGATCCCCACAAGAGAAATTCACATATTGTACCATAATATATAATTCAGTATACAGCATAAAATCCACAGAAAATCTTACATAAATTGAATTAACAAATATTGGGAAAGAGTTAACTAACATGACATAAATTTTCTAAAAATTCTTGTACACCTTCAGTTTTCAAAGCTATATATATAGATATATGAGGCTTGTCCGGATAGTATACAGTCATTTAATATTAACGAAAAGATAGTCCATCTAGTCCCCTCTCATTTATCTCGACGTCCCTAATATGTTGAGGTCTCCATCGGCTACCCCATTACGTTCTCCTTAATCTTGTCCACGATCTGGAATTTCCCTTTCATTTTTAGATTCGGGAAATCTGACTGTCCTGGATGATGTTATGTCCTGGATGATGTTAAAAAGTCCCTATACCGGACGTGTATAACACCGAGAGTTGGCAGGACATCCTACTCTTACGGTTTCTGCGAATGCTATGGTCAGATAGAAATGGCTAAATCCGGCTAAATCTTCCCCATCTTAACCTAAGTTTATGGCTAAAACTACTAAATATATGAGTTGTGAGTTGGCTATAAAATAAAATCAAAATGGCTAGTTATTGTTTTCAAACTGACAGTTTGTTGTTTGTTGTTTTTTTGGGGGGGTGCTATCCGCTAGACGCAGATTTTTATCGGCTAAATAGGCAAACAATCGGTTAGATCTAGCTGAAAAATGGCTGATTTTGCAAACCTGTCTGATCTTCTACCGCCTTCACCGTCTCTGCTGTTTTTTGGTGGGTGTGGATAGGGATGAAAGGGGGGTGAGACAAGACAGATCATGTGAGCAAACATCAAATGGGCTAAGGGGTGGGGACGATCAATTTCCACCTCATTAAACTTGGCATTTGAAAATTAGCTTTGTACGATCGTTGTCATCATTTATTTACGTTAGCGGTTTTTCTTTTTCCCTCAACTCTTAACCTGAACGGCCGGCCCAACTGACCCGTGCGGCTGTCTAAGCAAGTGACCAGTCGAACGCTTGACCTTTACCCCACCGTCATTCCAAAGCAAAACCATCCTGGCGGAATTTTTCGTCCTCTAACCTGGCGCGGCCCAAAATAACGTCAAGATGCATTAAAGTATTTAACTTTGTAAGCATTAAAGATGTTGACCAACCAATTTCGAGGGTAATGAGAAGTGACCAGAACAGATTTTGCAGTTTTCTGTATTTTTGCGTCTTTTGGGGGTACAACACTGCCCAATTGTCGGGGATATGTACAGAAACTAAAACAAAGCATATCATTTAAGTTGATCTTCATAAATGAATGCATATATATATATATATATATATATATATATATATATATATATATGAATGTGTTATGCTATTTGAAGTTATTTCTGGTAGTTACAATAAATATTCTGTAGGGTTATATATCCATTTCTTCATATTATAACTGTCCACGTCAGGGAAAACAAGTGCGGACACGGACAGTAAACGAAGAAAATGATAAAGCGGTTATTTGGGCCTTGGCTTTACCTTCAGGAATATGCGTTCCATCATGCAATGCCTTAACTTGGCTAAGCCAAGTAAATTTCATAATGAATTATTTGCAACAAATATTTGGGGTTTTGGAACGACCTACGCGTGCTTGCATAATGGAATTGGGAATCGGTTACTGAAACTTTTTCAAATGCATATTTTTCAATCTACCAAATGTGAGGAGTTGAACAACCGCAGCCATCGGAAATAGTAAAGAGCTCTATCTTTTTTTTATGTGCATGTGTGTGTTTGTGTGCACAGATTTTCTGGCCGCACTGTTTTGACTATAGACTTGAAGATTTGCGTCAGAACTCCACTAGACCTCACCGAGTTATTATGATATATATATATATATATATATATATATATATATATATATATATATATATATATTCTATAAAGTTTTACAGCTTTAAACGCTGAATATATATCTTTTTTTAATTTCCAAAGATTTATGTCATTTCAGTCAATTATTTTTCAATATCTGTTGATATAATTTATGTATTTTCTTCACTGTTTTTTATGTTTTGCACATTAATTGATATTATGGTACTATGACTGACTTTTGGGGGGGGATCATCAGTTGTTTACCATGTAACCGTTTCGGTGATTTAAAAAACAAAATAGTTGTATTAACCTGGCTTACCAGCAGTGTTAATCAATCAGTTATGGTTTTGAAATATAGCTTATGTCATGATACGTATAGTATTCATTTATATAGAGTATTATCATAATGTATTGCATATGGATGTTCTTTTATATATCACATCATATTTTTTGAAACAAGGCCTACTCACGTAGGTTACCTAAAAATGTATTTGGCGATGAGGGATCAGTAAGTGTAACAACAGACGTCACTCGTTTCTTGTGTCACTCCTATTTAGTGTTTACCCATGCGAATATCCACATTAATAATATAATCTAATGATAAGATAAGTGAATATCCCACGAAACATGAACAAAGTTTATCTCTCCGATATTATTGTAATTTATATATATATATATATATATATATATATATATATATATATATATATATATATATCTGTTCTGGTCAGCTTTGAATTGATTTTTAACATCCATGGATATGAATTGATTTATAACATACATGGATTAGAATAGAGACCTGAACGACTCCATATATCGTTGCAGTCTCGCGAGACTATTCGAGACTTGATCCAAGATTTGCGTCTTGGTTTTCCGCCATTTTTTCATTGATATTACATTTGCTTTTTGCTGAGCACAAAGCCTGATGGGAACGTGGAAGAGATAATGTCGAAACTTTCTTCTTTCTTTCTCTTTTCGCTTCATTCATTTGTTTCACTGTTGTTCTTCAGTTGGTTGTTTCTTTGTTGAGTGATCTTTCTTCTCCTCAATTTTATTTTTATCGTTTGCAATCTCAAAATAGGGTCTTCGCTACGAATCGGGAAAATGGTGCAAGTTCGTCTTTATCGGTTCTATTCATTTCATACCCCATGCCTTGTTATTTCATGCCTTATGCTTCGTTCTATTTATTTCATGTCCAATTGATTGATAAAGACTGTTAAATCAAGATACTATATGAATGTGTCGACGTTTTAGTTATATCTCCGTTTATGCATTCTTATCTGTGTATATTCGAAACCGTCATCGAACTGTCACCAAAACTTGCAACATATCTCTCGTCAGTCTTTACGTGGGTGTTGCCTAGCTGTCTGGCTATCTATGCATGTGTCGTGCATACAGACCACATTAATGAAGCTAGAGGGCTGAAGATTTAAACATTTACTTCTTATTATGTCTACAAAATACTTTTTCAACCCCCCCCCATGAATAGGACTTTAGTGCTGAGTTCAATTTACAACGTTACTTTATGCTAAATTGGTCTGTTTGTGTCTGTCAGCGTAAACGCTTGTTTGTTTTTGTCTTTTTTTTCATTCAGACTTTTTAGTGATCGCAACCCCACAAAAGACCAGACAATTTATTCATTGATCACCTCAATTTTCTTAATTATGGAAGTGTGTTTGTTTATTGTGTATGTCTTTCTGTGTGCCTGTGTACAAGTATGTGTCAGTGTATCTTGTAGCTAATATTGGCACAATTTGTAATTTTAGTTGATTTTCAAAGCAACTATTCAGGCTGTTTAAAAAATATAGAACAATTTTTTTTTAAGTATGGAAATTTTGCCAGTGGGTGCCTCATGTACTCATCCAGACTGTTCCGGTATCTTGATGCTGTTGTTTTTTTTTTCTTTTCAAATAGTAACTCTTGGTGAACAGTGGATCCTACACAACAACTAGAAACGATCTGCGTGCTGGCTTGAACGTTGGAGTCAATATTAACCCATCATTACTTTCTTCTGGAGGAAAAATAGACGGTAATAACACTTATTGCAGATCCGAACCTGATCACCAGAAAGGTCGAAAATCTCATTACTTTTGAAGTAAACAACATACAAATGAACACATTTTCCTATACAATGTTGATCCAAGGATTTCAGTGAAATAATCATTGTTGAGATTCAGACACATCTTGACTCTACTTCTGGACACAAAACAAAAGTTTGGTTCCGATTTCAGGCTCACGATAGGTGTGATGTAGAGTTGAAATTGAGCCTCATAGGACATTATTCCAATCTGACAGAATCTCAAAATACGCATTCGAATGATTAAAAAAAAAGATTCGAGGCGAAAAAAGTCTATTCTGGGACACGGACCAACTTTACCTTCTAAACCATTTTGTCGACAAAAGAAATAGATATTACTTGAAAAAAATTGCTAATCGTATTCTAACTTTCACTCTATTTCCCCACAACCGAGGTCAAAAGGAAAGTTTCCAAATACTTTGGACTTTAGCTGGAACACTCGAGCTTGCAACACTAGTACTTTAAAAAATAGAAGTCTACAACCAATACATCCACCTGTTGGTCACTTATAGAGATGAAACATAGAACCCAACCAAAAGGTTGATTCACAAACTGAGAACCATGCAACGTGCACAAGAATCACACTAAACATCACCTGGTAATCACAAGATGGCACAGTATATAACAGAGAAAACAGTCAGAGATATTGTAGAATCCATATTAAAAGTTAAATGGTCATGGGCTGGCTATGTTGCAAGAATGGCAGACCACTGCTTGGCGTCTCGACTCACGACCTGGATCTCTTGGTGTCATATGCGAAACTGCTAGCAACAGAACGAAAGATGTGACGAACTAAACAAGTTTAGAAATTACTGGCTCTGCGACGCCCATGATAGAGAGAATAGGCGAATCTTGGAAAAGTTCTGTCCAATGGACGCCGAAAGGCAGATCATGATAATGATGGTGTTGATATTTATAGAGACCGATTGTTTGATAGATTCTAACACAGAAATGCACATACGTATATCTATCCATCTCTTTCCCGCTATATACCTCTGTGTGTGTGTGTGTCATCATCATTAATTTCTTAATGTCTTTCGTTCTCAGGATTCGCCACACTTCTCTATTGTGGGCGTCGCGAAGCCAGTACTTTTTGAATTTGTTTTGCTCGTCTCTCCATCTAATACTCCGCCGGCCTCGGTTGTGCACGTGATCTCTGGGAATCCATATCGTGAGTCATGATGTCCATCGACTGTCTGCTATTCTTGCAACATGGCCAGCCCATTGCCATTTTAAATTTTTTAATCGATTCTATGATGACTCAGATACCTGTCTTACCCCAGATGTATTATGCTGTCTTACGATCTCTCCATGTGAGGTTGAGCATAATTCTTCCACGTGCACGTTGCATGGTTCTCAGTTTGCAAGTCTGTCTCTTGGTTAGGTTCCATGTTTCAACTCCATAAGGGACTATTAGGAGGATGCATTGGTTGTATACTCTTGTTTTTAGGATTAATGGGATCTTCCTGTTTTTGAAGGTTGAGTGTGTACGTGGGTGTATTTTTGTGTAGTAGTTTATATATCTCTCTTTTTCTCTGTTGTTTCTCTTTCTATGGGTGGTGTGTGTGCGTGCGTGTGTGTATGCATATGTGATTCTAGCCATATATGAGAATATGTACTTATATAATTGAAGATATAGTGTGTCTATTTTTGTATAACAATCTATCTATCTCTATATATGTGTGTGTTCGTGTACCTGTGTGTTTGCTATTCCGAATGTACTAGCATGTGTGTGTGTGTGTGTGTGTGTTCTATATCTGCGTATGTGTGTATGTGTGTGTTTTCAGACACATTTTAATCGATCATAACTGTTGTGGGATTTCTTTTCTTCTCCCTTTTAAAATCTTTTCTAAAACATTTCACATTGATCGGAATTTCAATAAGCATTTTAAGAGTTTCGAATTATAAGAAAAAAACAGATGTTTTCCTTTCTTTTTATTTGATTTCTTCCTCTTCTTCTTTTTATTCTTCTTTCGTCTTCCTTTTTATCATCATCACAATCATCATAATCATCAAAATCATTACCACTGCCACTTTTATTGTTATTGTTATCATTCCAGTAGGTTTTTACACCAATAGTGACTTATGGCTTCAACGGTAGATCATATTATAGCAAGCCTCCCCAAAACTCCAGAACTCTCCTCATTATTATTATTATTATTATTATTATTAAAAAGTTTTTGTTGAAAACAATTAATTGGCTTCTCTGTCTTTTCTTTACCTTAACATTTTAGCATATCTCTCTCTTTTTTCTCTCCCTCCCTTTCTCCTCTCTCTCTCTCTCTCTCTCTCTCTCTCTCTCTCTCTCTCTCTCTCTCTCTCTCTCTCTTTGGATTCATTTCTCTTACTTTCGTTCTTCGTGTGGCCCTCTTTCGTTCCTTTATTTAGCCACCTTTTCTCTTTTCTTCTCTTCTTTCGTCCTTCATCTATAAATATCTTTCAACCCCGGTATTTTTCACCTTCGCAGGGGCTTCCCCTTCAAGAAATAGGTCTAAAATTAAAGACTTGAAGTTTCACCTCAGCCAATAAAAACTGACAACACATCATGAGGAAACCAAGGCTTACTTTCACTTTCACTTTTACTTCCGTTTTTAAGCGTGGAAGAGAAGATTCCTAAGCTTTTTGCCTGGGTACGGGATGTTTTCTCAGCAATTCTCAATGAACCAAGATTTCTGAAAAATGGATATATGGATATAACTATCTATATATCTATCCATATATATATATATATATATATATATATATATATATATATATATATATATATATATATATATATATATATATATAGTAGAATGTGGATTCGCTACACAAACTAGCTCATGTTTATATAAATATATATGTATATATAGTCATGTTCGATCAGTAAGGGAGATATATCAGACAAGGTGATCGATTACTGATCTACACACAATAAAGTACACACATACGAATAGGATTTCAAGGAGTATAGTGTTTTTATGTATGCACTCAAACAAACATATATATATATATATATATATATATATATATATATATATATATATATATATGCACGTAGTTGCATAAAATAGAATGCTTTACATCCAGAGAAAAAACAATATTTCATAGAATGCAGGGAGAGAGTTATTTATGAGAGGCTGAACATAATATACAAATAGTACACACACACATACATACGTACAATACATACATACATGAATATGTATGTATGTATGTAACAGTATCATATACATATGCATGGATATGTACATCTGAGCATATGAGCATGCTTATATATATTGTGTAAATATGTGTGTGTTTGGGCAAGTATAAGTATGTACATGCGTACGCTTATATATGAATTAACACAGGTACATGCAAGGATATATGTTTATGTAAATGTATGTGCATTTGTGTGTTCGATTATGTGAACATATGAGCACACATGTATGTGCATGGACATATGTGTGCTCCTTTATGTATGTATGCACATAGATATCGACAGGGTGCGATAGATAGATTGATATTCATATATTGATGTGCACAGTTCAATATGTATTCATGAAGAGAGGATACCTATATATTTATCCATCAATCTCAGCCTGTTAATATCTATCTACATACATACGTATGCACACACACGCACACACACACACATACACACACAAATATATATATATATATATATATATATATATATATATATATATATATATATATACACACACACACACACACATATGGACATGTATATATATATGCATAAATGGATATATGTGTGCATACGTATGTATTTAGATATATATGAATAGGCTGTGATAGATAAATATCCATTGAAGAGTGCATGTCAGTACATATATATATATATATATATATATATATATATATATATATACATATACACATACACACACACATATGGACGAGTATATATATATATATATATATATATATATATACACACATACACACACACATATGGACGAGTATATATATATACATATATATATACACATACACATGGATATATGCGTGCATAAGTTTGTATTTAAATATGTATGAATATGCTGTGATAGATAAATAGATAATTATCCATTGAAGAGTGCATGTCAGTATATATATATATATATATATATATATATATATATATATATATATATATACATATACATATATGCACACACACAGACACACACACACACACACACACACACACATATATATATATATATATATATATATATATATATATATATATATATATATATATATATATGCAGATGAGTGTGCCAACGGAAGATGGTTGACGTCATGAAACCATATGATTTCTCCATGTGGCAAAAAGCCAACCATCTTCTCTCGCTTCCCTGAGTAAATATGAAGCAAGGTCGTAAATATACAACAATCATTCCAACAATACGTCAATTTGTCGGCACTTCTTCCCTCAACCGCCTTTTTTTCCTTTTGCTTTCTGCCTTTTATTTTCTCTCTCTCTCTCTCTCTCTCTCTCTCTCTCTCTCTCTCTCTCTCTCTCACCTTTTGTCTGATATACTCCTTCCTTATTTTCTTGCCGCCTTTTCATTCTCTTCCATCCCTCTGATAAGTATTTCCTTCTCTTTTTATTTTTCCTTATTCTGTCTCTCTCTATCTGTCTGTCTGTCTCTTTCTCTCTCTCTCTCTCTCTCTCTCTCTCCCTGTCTTCATTCCTTCTTCACTCTTCCTTTTTCTTCCCTTACTTGTTTTCCCTGCTTCTCCTTATACCTCCTTTATGCCATTTTTCTGACTCCTCTCCTTCATCTCTTCCCTCCGCCCCACATTTTATTTCATTCATTTTTCTTCCTTGTTTTCTTTGTTTATTCCTTTTAGCGACAGTCAACAAAAATATAGATTTTTTTTCAGTTTTTTAATGAGTCTGGCTGGCTACGTGTGTACCTAGCCATACATGAACCCCTCATTTTGCTTAGAAGGAAAATCGTTTTTTTGAATCTCTGCACATAATAAGTTTTAGTGAAGAGGGGTTCAATTTACGATATAAGTTTACATCACACTGGTTCCCTAGCTTATGTCAGGCAGCGATTGCACTTGCTTTTTTGCGAATTCAGACTTTTTACTGATCCAACAAAGGGCAAGGAAGTAATCATCTACTTATCCCCCTTTCTCCAATTTTTTATTGATCATCCCAATACAACATACTGCCAAAAGACGTTTGTCACAGGATGGTTTCTATTGAGTGACTATCTAGATCTGTTATTGCAATGCAGCGAAACAGAAAAACTTCAGTTAGAATTCATAAGCCAAACTTGATAATTTAATTGAGTAGGTAACCGACGGATCGGAAATGAAACTCTTCCAGCCACTAAGCAGTTGGATCTTTGATCACTTGTTAAATCTGAAACAAAAGAAATATTGTAGTTTTTACCTTCATCCTGACTTTTTGCTGCTTTTTTATCACAACTTCGAATAGGACCGTAATCCTACGACAGCAATTAAACAACGTAATCGGAAAATAAAGAGAAAAGCCAACGCTTAGGATCGAACTTACGACCTCTATCCAGAATGAAGGTCCAGTATACAGCATGGCCGCTTTTAACCATTCCACCACGTGGGCTTTGTACAATTTTCCAATGGAATAAAAAGCTGCATCATAAGACAGGTCTGGTAAGTCACTCAATAGAAACCGTCAAATGACACAACCGACATCTTTTGACAGCATGCTGTGTTGGAGTGATCAATTAAATTGGAAAACAGAATTATCGATGAATGAATTACTTCTCTCATTTTTTGTTGGACCGTGATCACTATTAAAAGTCCGAACTTTCAAAAGATAAGCGTGAATGCAGCTGGACTCAGTATAAGGGATCGTTTTAGCATAAATCTATATTGTAAATTGACTGTCCCCCTAAAAAACTTTTTGTGGGGATGAGGGGTTACACAACGAAAAACCTTTCTAACTAGACAAAATATGGAGTAGATGTTTACATTTTCAGCCTCCTAGTTTCAATGGTGCAGCCTGTACATGCGATACATAGGTAGCCAGACAGCTAGACCAACTGAAAAACTGAAGAAACCCATGTTGACAGTCTTGGTTAACGGTTTCCAATATTATCTCAAAAGGACAAATATGTCAGTCGGAAAAAATGGCTAGATGATGAGATATAAGTTTTCGGTGTTAGTCAGAAAGTGCAAACATTGGGATTTCTGGTCCGGGAGAGATCCTGAAACAATAGTAAGCACTAGTGGGCGGGGCGGGTGATACCCTGGGAACAACAAAATACGTGAGAAAATAGTTGAGGATTTAAAATTAATTCCGGGGAACTGTTATTGAACTTCAAGGTGTCAACAAACCGCCTGAGTCTTCATGTATAAACAGGATATTATTTGGTGTCATAGGTGACCGAATGGCGGGTGGCGGAAATGGCTTGATTTGAAAAATAATCGTCCGACCGACATTTTAAAACAAAAAGAAACCAAATCGATTGATTGACCCAGAAAGCGGACACAAGAAGTAATTGCATGTTTGGGGCGTGTCTTAGAAACACTATTCATCCCTAAATCGCTAAATTTGGGCATGACCGAATTTCTATTTGACAGCTAGGAGTTTGGGAAAATTTATGGGTTTCGTCTGCATTTTCAATAAATAGAAGTACGCACATGCAGTGAGGGGCTGTTGTATTTCGAACTCCTACACACAGCTGGGTTTCAGGACTCGGTGGTCGGAGTTCCGTTGAGTTGGTTCCTAATTCCCACGAAGTCAGTCCAGTTTCAGGCCCCGTAGGGGCAAAGGGCGTCTCGAAACTTCAGCATGTATTTTGGTGTGTATTCTGAAAATACAACTGATTTGAGGAAATTGATTGGCCCGCCATAGTGTGAAGACGTAGAACAGAGGAAAATATTAATCACAGAAGAGAGGAACATATGTCAATCTTCCCACGAGTATTTCGACACGAAAACGTTCAGGAAATAAAGAAAGATAAAGGAACAATATGAAACACAGCTGAAGTAATCGACGAGAATAAAAGAAAGGGATACGTCATAAGAATTTAAGAATGAAAGAAAGAGAAAAAAACGAAATAAGAGAAGGACATAAAAAGTAAGAATATACTATAAAGAAGCGATAGGGGAATATTACGTAAGAGCCAAAGGATCTCGAAGATGGTGAAAAATCTAGTGTCGTAACGAAAAAGAAAGATAAATTGAGACCACTTGACCCCGTTCGTGTCTCGGATTAGTTACCTTCCCAAGGAGAACCTATTAGTAAATGTAAAAGAAACGTTAGGACTGTCTCTCTTCCTAAGCGTTCAAAGGGAAATACGCTCGTATTTCGACCATTAAAAACGGCTGAATTGAAAGAAAAAAGTGTCTGTGATGATTCCCGTTTTGAATTACACGTTCTTCATCAACGACCAAAATCGATCAGCAAATAACTGACCTTTAAAAGATCGATCGAATCGAAAGTACACAGTTCTGCATTCAACATCCCCCCACAATATAACATATCTTTCTTGTGCCACTGTCTCTTTCTCACACACACACTCTCTCTCACTCTCTCTCTCTCTCTCTCTATATATATATATATATATATATATATATATATATATATATAAATATATGTATATATATATATATATATATATATGTTAATGTGTGTTTGTCTTTCTGTCTGTCTAGTGGCGAAGTATAGCAGTCAGAATAACAAAGATGCTGAAACGAGTTCGAATAATGGTCAGAATAATAATCGATTTCGAAACCTAGAATAAATAGTATTCATATTTACATTATATATATATATATATATATATATATATATATATATATATATAATACAAATATAATTCAATACAAATATATTCATATATATATATATATATATATATATATATATATATATAAACGACGGAGATACAAATGGCCGTGATAATTAGTCCAAACTAGAATCGCCCTTCGGCAACTCCAGTCTTCTCTCAAAAGGAAGAGGACAACCTCATTGCAGGATGAAGAGGCTTTGGGTGATGGGAAGAAGGGGAGAAGTGAGGGATGGAACATAGGAAGGATTCAGAAGACGGATCGTTGGGTTTGGGCAAGGACTGGGGCTAATGGAAAGCATCCAGCCATTTTGAATACCTCGAGAACTGGTTGTGCAGCCTTGATGTAAGTTCAAAAGCAATCTGAGAGGACTTCACTACGCATGCTGTCGCTGGAACTTTCGAATGGACTAACTCGGTCGGTATATGTGCTGTTTGACCGTTGCATTCAAAATGACCGAGCCTGCCCGTTCTTCAGGTCTCCTGTGGATATTTTTGGAATCAGTTGCACGGCCTTGATATAGCTCGGCAAGCAATCAGAAGAGACCTTACCGTGCATGCGTGAGCAGACACTCTTCACGTCTCATGCCGGATTGTTTTAGTGAAGTATCACATCACCCACGTCAGTTAGCCACTCCCCCTCACAAACCATATTTGGCTCCCCGTGTTTAATGGATTTCCCCTAAAGAGATTTTAGATCATGGACGAGGATAATGCAACAAGACAGTTGTTGGCGATCCAAATAGAGGACTTTGCAGACTGTTTTGAGAAGTGGAAAGGACACTTAGAAAACTACGAGATACAAATGTGGGTTTCTTTGAAGGGACTGAGGCACCATTGTCCTAGGTAGGCTATTTTCACGATAATATCAAATGGTCTGATACTTTCTAGATATATCTTGTTATGATGACCGCTCTTATCCACGGCTTATCGATAGCTTGTACAGGGTGGAGAGGTTAACTGGAAGGTTGGCTGAGGATATTCTAGGGTGTTGTGCCTCCGGGTATCCTTGTCAGCACTTTATAATGACATGATAATGTGAGGTTACCTGAGCAGCAATTGTAATGAAGCCGTTGTAGTTACCGCCTTCGTAAAATTATTATTATTAAAAACAGTATTAATAGTAGGTCTGTTTACGGTCAACGTCTTCGTCGTTGTCGGCTCTGGAATAAAAGCAATGGTTGAAATTGACGTCACAATTATAATGACCATCATAAGCACCGAATAATGACAGTGGCAATTTATAACAACTCTTTACTAAAGCCAGAGGGTATACAGATATCCCCCGCTTTCCGAAATTTCACTTTACGCCATATTTGCTTTTACGAGATTTTTTTTTAAAAGTGAAAAAAATGATCATTTATTTTACAGCGAGCCGTTATTGAGGCAATGCTCATACCTTCTCTTTTCTATATCCCAGGCCCCTGTTCTTCCCAGCAAACCAACCTCCATCGACTCAGCCTAGCATACCATCATCACTATTTGGGTAGTCTAGGAACGTTTTAAAGATTTTCAAAATAAATTTTTAGTAATTACAACTTCATTTTACATCATTTCGGTTTACAACAGGTTTTCTATATGAACGGTCCAATTTTGTTCAGTTGCAAACCTGTATTGGTTACTCGGATAGCGGGGAAAACCTATCTATACAATTCACCTGTGTGAAGGATCTTAAATGCACGAAAATATCCTATGGCGGGTCAGAAGATTGTATAGCAGCCTTTCACTGCCGTTTTACTCAGGTTGGGAATCTTTAAAAATATTCATATCCCAAAGAACTCCCATAATCTGAAATTTTATGTAACAGGTTCCCGCCGTCATCCAAAAGCATGGCGTTTCTATGAAATTTTTCGTAAGCCGAAATGGTGCAAGACGAAGAAGGCATTACTATTAATTTATATTTTTAGCGTTCCAAGACCCAAAAGATAATTTCTCTCGCAAGTTCGTTTTGTTTTGTTTGAAAATACAAACTGAATACAAGGATAGAAGAGCCCATCAAGAAATGCTTTGCATTGTGTCCCATCAATGTTGACATTCAGCTCCATAGACGGACTGAGAATTCTAAAGTGTTTCCACTGCGATCAGTCACTTAACAAATCTTTGGTTTGACGTCGGTAAGAGAATAGTCATTTTGAATGGCTAAAATTGGCTGGATTTGTCTAGGACCAATTTTTAAAATGGATGAAATTGGTTGCATTTCATCTCCAGATAACTGCATGGATAAAAATGTTTCACCTACTTCCAGCCCTCCATATATATCCAAACACTTATCCATTAGATACCAGACAACCACTTCTCCTTGCTAAAAAGACAGAGGTTTGAAGAAATCAAGTCGTAATGTATCTATGGCTATCACATCGTTAAAGGTAGCTCTTCTAATAGTCGTCACAAACAGTATTCATTTAGATTAGGAATTCAATTGTATCTCAATTAGTAAGGACATGAAGTTCATTACGTGTGAAAGCCCCGTGATCCCATATGAAGGTAATAGAAATATTTGATTCGATATTCTGCTTAATCTATTACAAGGCTGAATGGTGCAGGGCAAAAGGATTATTTATCGGTGGACTTGCCTGCCTTGAAAACCAGCATTTGTATATATTTTGTTTGTTTGCTGTCTTTTTTTTTTTTTTTTCGTATATCTCAAGAAAGACTCTGGAATCTAAGTGTGAATAAAATTACAACGGACCAACGAAACAAAATAAATCTGTGTGAAAGTTTTGAATTTTCTCTTTGCAACCATGGAAATACCTTCTTTCTCTACAAGGATAGCACACTTGAAAAAGGTCGTAGATTGGGTCAGCCGAAACGTTGTTGAAACCACAGAGCCCAAAGAATTAGTTAATTTGTCCGACCAACTCTAGGGATGAGGTAGAGCTCTTCTCACAGATTAATGTCAGCCTAAACACAGAAAATATCAACGTAAGCCTCTTTCTGACTATTTCTCTAAGATTGGTGCACCTGTACCGGGGTTTGAAGTAATAACCTCGATCGAATACGAAATTGATATATCGATTTACTGTACAATTCTTTTTTTCTTCTTCTTTTTTCGCTTCGGACAACACATATTATTAAAATATATGAGTTAAAAAGGAAAAAAAAAAGTGTGTCTCGAGATTTTATTTGTTCACATACTGACCAGAATAAAAGGCTTCATTTATATATATAGTCTAGAAAGCTTTACAGCTTCAAACACTAAATATATATGGAAAAAAAAAAGATCTTTTGCGTCATTACAATCACTCATTTCCCAATATCTGTTAATGCAATTTATGTAATTTTCTTCAGTGTTTTCATGTTTTACACAGACTTTAATGTTATGGTAGTATGTGTAATTTTTTTCTCGTTGGAATCATCATTTATTCACCATGTAACTGTTCTGGGGAATTGAAAAACAAACATTTATAATATATATATATATATATATATATATATATATATATATATATATATATATATATATATATATATATTGGCCCCTCTGTGTGTGTGTGTGTGTGTGTGTTGCGTGGGTGTGAGTTGATCCGCAAGAATGTTGATGAAAGTTACAATTGAAAGGTGAAGAGAGCAGGTGTTTCATCTCCATATTTTTTTATTATCACACAGACATGTTTCGTTGCATTTCAACGGTTACCAGCGATCTTTTTCGGAGAAACTTGCAGCTATGTAGAGAAAAAAACATGATCACATTATAATAATTTTTTTTTTTTTTTTTTTTCCAATTACCTTCCAATTGTCACTTTCAGCAACATAAATACGATTAGTTCTTTTATACGTGAAAGGAAACTTCATTCTTTAATAAATATTTAATCTCCATTGATCCATGAGTGTATACACTTATCCCACTGTTCTTTCTACTTTTCAAAATATGCTTGAGACGAGAGAAGTAACTCATTCGCTGATCTTCCCTTTCCTAATTTCTAAAATGATCACCCCCAACAAGGCATGCTACCAAAAGACATTGATGACGTAGCTGTTTCTATTGAGTGATTAACCAGACCTGACCTGGTAGATATTAGATTTTTTCTTTTTTTACAGTTTTTCTATTCGCAAATAATGTCCGAATTATCAGCCAAACATTTTTTCCGTTTCAATCTTCCGGCGATTCTTTTGAGTCTTACATCAAGAGGTTACATCAAAGTTTATCCACGGCCATTTGTAATAAAAACAGGCAGCATTTTCCATGCTTTTGGGGGTCGGGGACATGAGAATGAAATCTATTATTTATCTGAATAGCCTCGAGGCGTGTAATCGTTCCTTTTACGACCCACTTGAAAATAAATAAGCCAATGTTTATGGTTAGATTCAGGGAGGAAGTCGGATATTGAAGTTTTTCTCTTGTTCCTCTGTGAAAAGTCTAAACTTATATTTTACACAAGCCGTAATGGAGAAATAAAATGAAAAAATCAGACGTAATAAATACTTACTAAGCTAAGTGAAGCGATTGATAACACTATGCAACGTGGTTTTTGATCCTGGGCAATGAGTGTTATTTTCTGATTGCTCGTGTGTAAAAAGTTTAGAAAATGGCTATAAGTCACATAAACTTTGCTTTTGTACAGTGCCAGGATAGTGATGTTCATGAGCTGCGGTTTTTCTTTATGAGGATAAAAAATGTTCAAAATAGCTCATTATTTGATTGGAAATAAGTAGATTTCGAATTATCACTGTCCTGGTCGCAAATGCAAAAATTCTCTATATTTTTCCAACATAATCAGAAAATGACACTTTTTACCTGAGAACAAAGAACCTGAAACAGAGAAAAAGTGGAAAAAAGTTTCATTGTTATACATATACATACATATATATATTCTACGTCATCCACAAACAGCTGTTTCGTTGTATTACAACTCTTCGGTGTGGCTATAGACAATCCATTATCCCATCCAGTACCACGAGGCAGGATTGAATCCTTCGCTTCAGACCCGGAGGCTGGTACCCTACCGCTGATCCACAGAACTGGACAGCCAGTAAGGTTGAATTTAGGCGATATATTCTATTTCTGCTTAAATCCCCCATCTACCAAATGCTCTATTCCCATGGAAGAGATATCTGTGTGTATGTGTGTGTGTGTGTGTGTTTTACCCTGGTATCCGAAAGTAGAACAAAAGTAACAAATATTTCGTAAGCCGAAATCGTGAGAAACAAAGAAGCAATTGTCATTTAGGAGATAATTTCTTTAGCGTTTCCAGACCCCACCAAGACTGTGATTCGTGTATGTTAGGTTGGGTTGGCTGAAGGAACAAGAGATTTAGGTGTTGAAGAGACTGATATATGGTGCACGCTGCCTCTATAACGGCATGTTACAAAACAAATGCTATTTACGCTTTACGCCCTTTTTCGCATAAGCAAAAGTGGGAAATACCCAAGGTATCAATTACTGGGCTCAGCTTAGCGAATAATATATATAAAGAAAATAGAATTGCTGCAGGAATGAGAGTTCGTTCAGACAGTACAGTGCAACGTTGGTTCCACAAATTTTGTTCAGACGAAATATTGATTTCATCAGATTTCTCGAAAACTGCGCATCCAAACAACTTCAAACTAAACACTGCGATGTCTTGTGTGCTTACTAACATTCATGGCAAATATCAACTACGTGCAATGTTCAGTTGACGAGTATTCTCGGTTTGTATAGATACGCACTCAGATATTTTTTCTTTTATTCAGTGTGATTACTTCAGTTAAAGAATAAAGAGAGGATTTTTAACATTTTTGGGAACTGCTGCTAAGAAACCTTACAATAAATGTGTTAGTTCCTGTTTTCTTTGCTTGTTTGTTTGGGGGGATTTATCAAATTTTAGCAGTGAACTAGATCGTGATTGAAGGCAACTCGTAGATGGAGACGACAGGAAGGAAATCGAGAAAGTCACCGAAAATTTGGGCTCTGGAAAAAAAATCTATTGTAATAAAGATATTTTAATAAATAAATATGGTGTTTTTGTTTTTTTATTATTTTGAATTGCGTTAGCGCTTCACTAGATGCCCGGAAATCCATTTTCCCTTCCGCCATATAACTTTCTTCACGTAATTTTCTCTTCCGGTTTAGCTTTTGTAACGTAAATCCTCTCTTTACGCCGGTTTGATTTATGCCAACTGACAATAACATTTTTTTCCTTTCTACTTTAGTGTTCTTCGCGTGATTCCCTCCTCCAGCTTAGTATTTATTGCTACGTAAATCCTGTCTTGAAGTTTTCGTTCTGTTTTTGCGCATGTAGGATTTACGCCTACAGCCGATCGTGGTCCTGCGGGTATTAACTCTTGTTAATCCAGCAACCTCTTTAATCCGGTAACTCCTCTAATCCAACCAGTTTGAAGAAGAAAAAAATTGATTTCTCTGGTTATAGTGAACCTTGACCGCGATTTACTATTCTGGACACTACCACTGGTTTGATTTATCGTAATAAAATAAGTATTATACGTTATCCATTTAAACAGAGATTTACTGCTTTTTTTCTCCTGTTAAGCAACACCTTCGATTATTTATTATGAGGCCAGTAACTTATTTTTCTTCTACATAATTTGGCTGGGGGTGTTTGAAAACGACCCTGAGCCCCCATAAGGTTTTATGAAATATAGTTCGCCTATTGAATTTCTACCCACATCATACAATAACAAGGATATATTTGTAAGTAAAAAAGATTAATCGGTACCCTTACGCTGGTTACAGCATCAGCCATCCCTGTCTGGACTTCACATATCTCAAGTTTCTATACCTGGGTCAATTTTTCTTTATCAAGGTTTGTGATACGGGCAAAAGACGTTGAGGTGACAAGCTCCCGAAGTGATGTCACTCACTTCATGGGATTTATTTGTATAAACATTAGGTCACACCAGCCTTCGGTGGTGTTTTTTCACCAATTATGTGCATATTTCTTGCAAATTTTCTCTTTTCGTCAAACCCCATTGTTGGGAGGAGCTCCCTCAAGAAGCCAAGCCCCCCTGGACCATCAATCACTAGCTACTCCACTGCTGCTACGACCAGCTAGGAATGCCGTCATTGTTCTGGAACTTCTGTGGAGATATATTTTGCCACAAAAACATCCCAGGCTTAAGTGGTTAATTTAATCTTTCTAAAAAAAAAAGTAAACGCAGGTTTGCTCGCTGAGGTGCTTGTGTATTTGTCACTTGAAAAAGCTAGGATTTCGAATTATTAATAATATATATATATATATATATATATATATATATATATATATATATGTATATATATCCCTACTTAAAATAATGTAAATACAGTCATCTGGCCCTTTCAGCCAACCCTGTACCAGACTAAGTTATGTTTAATCTCTTGATTAGGTAGAAGGTTGGGGGGGTTGTTTTGTTTTTTTAAGTACTGAAAGATTTTACTGAAAATGAAATAGTCCGAACAAAAAAATAGTATTTAAGAGCGGAACGTTTTCCAATTAAATATCGAAACAAATTTATGAGAGTCTTATTGTTGTGGATCACGCAATATATGCCAAAATGTTTAAAAGTCAGTTTATTTGTGCAAGGTTCCGGTGATATAAGATGTAGTTCATTCTAATTCCCGAAACGATATTGTTAACCTTGTACTGCGTATTTTTTGTTGTTTTTTTTAAGCTTCAACAAATACTCACCATTATTTAAAAGATAAAAGGTACAACTTTATTTGCGTAAACATAAAAATCAACATTAAAGCTTTTACTACTGGGAGTAAATTTTTGAAACAAAAATGAAAACGGAGGCTGTCAAGTCAGAAGTATTTCTCCTAACGAAACTCAGAAAGGTTTGAGGCTGGAGGCGAGAGCAAAAAAGGTCAAAGAAAAGTAGTTTATTATCGGGACGCCATATTCGTTCATTTTACTCTCCACCCCAAACATCAGTTGGGTTTTTCAACTCCACACACCGCTATTAGTTACTATTGAAGTGGAGGGAAATAAAAATAAAATAAAAAGCAGCTTAATTCTTTCAAGGAGCATGTCGCTGAGGACTCCTATGTATAAAGATTTTTTTTAGTTGGTTATTGGAGGAGTAGAGGGTTTTGAACACTCTGCGGTGAACATTTGATATAACTTCGTCGCTCCCTAAAACGAGACGGGACACAAAAAGTCGAATGGGTGCGGGGATCGGCAAGATAGAGGAACCAGGCGTAAGATAGGCGTACAGCCAACGAATATGGTTTGCTCAAATTCACATGACAATATTGCGAACCTTGTGCTTTATGAAACTTTAACAGAAAAATTGCCATCATTAAAAAGGAAGAGGGATTTAATACCGTAAACATTAAAAGTGAAAGCTTTTTACTACTCTGGGTAGCAAAGATTGAAAGACAAAACAAGAAAAGTGGCTGTCTAGTCCTGAACATTTCTCGAAGCGAAACAGGGAGATTAGAAATGTGTAGACTAGAGAAAAACAACTCAGATCAAGAAGTCTGGGGGAAAAGGTCCACGAAAGTTGATAAGAGTTAGAAAGAAAAAGTCACTCTTCGAGATAAGATCAGGTGAATATTTTCAAGAAAAAAAAATAAAAACTAAACGTGACTAAGCGAGAGAAAATCCATCAAGAGACCCATCAAGGAATTTGGTTTAGCTGCTGCCCGGGGTGACGATCTTGGGGTCGGTGACCGACACTTAGCAAGCGGCGAGGGTGGGGCAGCCATCCCGTAGTTCTTCCTGATTTTACTGAGGCCCTCGTCAGACATGATGGTCGTAGAGAGACAGGGCGACTTGGAGATGAGAGCAGTCATTGAAGGTCGCTGATCGGGGTTAGTTTGTAGCATAACCAATACCAAACGCTTCAGTGTCTCTCCGACCGACGGCGGTAAGGGTTGGAATTTACCCTGGACTACCTCCCATAAACTACTAAAAGGAGTTACCAACATTATCATCTCGTACAGCATGACCCCTAACGACCAGATATCAGCTTTCTTGGTATAAGGGGCGCGGTTCAGCACCTCTGGTGACATATAAATAGGTGTGCCGGCAACTGTGTGGGCAAGGTCGGCCCGGGAGGCCAACTGCCGGGCAACGCCAAAATCGCCAATTTTTATCGCGTTCTTGTGTAGAAATACATTTTTTGGTTTCAGGTCTCGGTGGATTATATTCTGGCTGTGGATGTATTCCACGGCCACAGCGATTTGGCTGAAGAAGGCCAGTACTTGATAATCGAAGAAGGATTTCTTCGAACAACGTTTCCAGTCTATGACCTGGCTAAGATCGCCCCAGTCACAGAACTCCATCACGATACACATGATACCTCGGCTGATAAAGGATTCGACGTACGAAACTATGAGCGGGTGACGGAGACGACGGAGAAAGTCGATTTCTTTACGAGAGGTGGCGTCTAAACGACCGTCTTTGATTTCTTTCATTGCGAATTTCTGCGCGGAATTCGAAGTAACGAGGTAGACAGAGCCGAAAGCGCCGGCCCCGAGGAGCTTCTGTTTAGTGTAAGACGACATAGCTATTTGCGTTGGTTGGTCAAGCGATATTAATAAAATACTATCTTGGCCTGTTGTTGGTTCTTTTATAAATGAAATCAAACGTGAAACGTTGGAGAGAAGTCTGGGCGTACAATTATAGAGGAAAAAATATATAAACGAGGCGAGTCCATCTTTTAGTACAAGGGAATAAATTTTAACTTACTATTTTATTTATTTCTATTCGATGGAATAGTCAAAAGATTCTGGGTCTTTTTTGTTAGTCCTAACCACGAAAACAAAAACCCTAGTCTTGAACCTAAGCGCTAAGCCCTGGAGCGGACTAATCAAATAAATTCAACACATCAATTCCCACTAATTATTTTAAAAAATGTTAGTCTGGTGATGGCTGAGGAAAACGTTCCAACATGCTGTGTCCTATACTGCTATTTTTCTCATTTCAAACTTTTGACAACACAAGCCTCTTTTTCAGGTAAAGCTATAAAAGTCTGACACCTTAATTGATGTGGAAGCCAAATGAAAATACATACAAGACTGATCGTTCGGGAGAAAGGTTGAAATGTTTTGATTCTCCGGGATCATATGGCTGTTAAAATTTTTACTCCAAACTAACACTAAGAATTGAGTTTCTAGTTAGCGAGGAAAAGAAAAAATAATTATTCCTTTTTATTAGATGAGGTAGCCCCCGTCTGTGCAGGAGATATGAGTTCGAGTCTCAATATAATTTTATTCTTTATTTCCAATCAGGGCTGATTCCGAAAGAAGCCGATCTGTGTAAATTTGCAATAAAAAGTAACTCAAAATTAGGGATCAAGGTAGGTCGTAGTCGTAAAAATTAATAATTATTTTTTAATTTCTAATTGTGCTATATTAGACTGTTGGGTGTGCACGCATACTAACTATTCTTGTGAATTCAGTGAAACGCATTGGGGCTACGAATTTTGGTTTCTATATGCCTTCGTTCTAATGGATTTGCATAAAAAGGACATTCTGATTCAAACAGTTGAGACTTCTCTAGCACAATTCGCCATGCTGAGCGGTTATACCTTGTAACTGTTGTTCAACCAGAATCCCCTGCGTATTTCACCTCATGTATTCATTAGGGAAAATTCTTTAATAGTGATATAAAGATCCATTCCCCGTCCCAACATGAGATTGTATATATGGGAAATTAATTCATACAGAAATTGTGTTGTTTTAGGGAGAGTTTTTTTTTTTGAAGAATGTGACGCGATAGAAAGATTAAGAGCTAGTGGAGTACTCAACGTGAATTTGCAAGGTTCTAGGTCAAATTTCTGTTTATCTGTCAGTGCTGTATGATTGTTCGATGGGAGAGGGGCTGGAACCAGTCGCGAGCTCTTGGGTGGATGGGGGTGTCATGATCGGAAAAAAGGTTGAGAATAGCTGTGGTATGATGGTGATGACTAGCATCCTCCCCACAGCCTTAAACCCTTGCCCGCATGTTACATTTTTTGTATGTTTTTTGTTTGTTTTTTTTTTTAATCACAAAATTTAGGAAATTTTTTTAATTCAAGAACTCGCTAAGTGAGAATCCCCGGGACGAAGTGAGAATCCCCGGGACGACCAGAATTCGTGATGTCCAGATTGAATGATGAATGTTGAGATGACAAGCGCGAGACGCTGAGTCCCATTGGCTGATAAGGTAGTCTCAAGGACCATTGCTACAATAGTGAGTTCGATCCTCATTGAATCCCCTGCGCTTGTGGCCTTGTACAAAAACTAAGCTTAGCATAGTAAACACTTTTAAGAACGCCTCACCGTGAAGCAATAGTAAGTAAACTAGTCCCGGGAAGCATTACTACTGTAGTGCAATTCTCACCGAGTGATCCATGCTTGTGGCCTTGTGCCAGTCCAAACTAAGCTTAGTAAATACCTCTAAGAACGCCTTGTTGTGAAGGAATGGTAAGTAAATTAGTCTTGAGAACCATTACTACTATAGTGAATTCGTTCCTCACAGGGTGCTGCATATTTGAAGCCTGATGACTAAACTAAGCTTACTAGATATCTTCAAAAACGCTTCGCTGTGGAACAAAATTCGGCATATCCGAATTACCAGTAGCTTTACTCAAGCGCTTTGGGACTATTATTATGTGAAAGTTATGATTTTCTACTATATTCTCCGGTTGGATATTTAGCAAGACTGCATTGAAAACATGCAATTTTTTTTCCTTGTAGGAAAAA
The DNA here is from genome assembly GCA_963457665.1 of Thysanoteuthis rhombus. NCBI lineage: Eukaryota > Metazoa > Mollusca > Cephalopoda > Oegopsida > Thysanoteuthidae > Thysanoteuthis > Thysanoteuthis major. Next base: position 43,481,765 of record OY735229.1, read on the forward strand.
AAGTCCTGGGAATGTTCACAGTCCACAATGCCCCAGAAATTTAAAAAAGATTCGTAGGCAATTATTTGGAATTGATTCGTAAACCCAAAGCCCGCTGCTACGACGAACCTATTCTGGACACTGTCATTTTAGTGTTTACAAACCTATTCCATCTAATCTAGGATTAGAGTTACGGTTACTCTTAGGACCGAGTTCGCAATTAACAACAAAAAAAGATTCAATGTTTTCTTCATATCTATAATACTAGAATGAATATAGATTCAAAACTAATGAGAAAATATCAATGATTCAATTCATATTTATATTTTTATCAATGATTATATATTTTTTCTTTTTTATTTCTTCAGTTTCTGTTCTGAAAATCTGAACGCTATGAGTTTGCAAGCCTATTCTAAACAGTTCATGACAGGAGATTGACTTTGCCATGAGAGTTGTTTAACTCCTGGGAGATACATATCTTGAGGTTTCTCTGGCTGCTGGGATATCCCATAGATCCCTTCAGGCGGCTTCTGGGGCGTATGCATCATAAAGAATAGAGTTAAAGAGATTTTCCTGGCTTTTACAACTGGTGACAATGACGCCATGACAGCCATAAAACCCGAGCAGAAATAAGTTTCTATTACATGCCTGAACACAAAATACGTGCAGACTGGATGATCTGCTAATTCTAATTCTAATTTTTTCGTCTATCCCGGGATAAATATCTTATGGGACAAATGTATCCCATTATGATATTGTTTCTTTAAAATGTAGAATAGCTTTCTTTAAACATGAAAAGAAAATTAACACGTTTTTGCCTTTTATACCCTTTCAAAAATTTAGGCATTTAACAGCCGAGCCATAACGAGGCTCTTTATGACTAGAGGTATATTTTACTGACCAGAGAAATCAAGACCGTTACGTGAAATTACGAGATTTCGGGACAGTGGATATCCTACGGAACTCTGCACAAAATAGGGATATTCTTGCTATCAATAAACCTCTTACTAAACCTTACTGCTTACATCAGAAAAAGAATATTGTGATGATAACATTTTCTTATATGTTTATTAGAAACTCGCAACAGTTTGATCAATTGTTGTTTTTTTTTTTTAATTTTCTTTCTACTCTTCCAAGAAATTGAAGTAAATAAACACCAATGAATGGAACGTTTATTTTCTGAGAATTTTTTTTTTCTTTACAAGCGTCACTATCATGTGCTTTTGAAAAGGTCATTTTAACATGAAATATTTTTTTTTTCTTTCTAATTGCCAGCTAAGAATAGAACAAAACGTGATAACGACGCTTGCAAAAAAACGATTCGAATGAAATAAACACTCGTTCGATGTAAACAATCCAAACAGAATGAAATCCAGTGGCTGTCGCCAAAATAGTGAATCATGATAGCAATTCACTATAACCCTAAAAATCTTCTCTTTTTTTTTTTCTTTTTCTTCTTCTTCTTTGTTCTTTTAAGGGGTTTGCCAGATTAAAGGAGTTGTCAGAATAAGTAGAGTACATGCCTTCAGGACCACAAAACTAGAGTTAATGCCTGCCTAAATGAAGACTACCAGGATGAAGACTTGAAGACAGAATTTGAATAATGAAAGCAAAGGCAGAGGAGAAAATGTAGGCGTAAATCAAACCGGCGTAAAAACAGCACAAAAAGATGAAGACAGGAATTAGGTAATGAAAGCTAAGCTGGAAGGAAAAAATTACGTAGATAAACTTATATGGTGGAAGGGAAAATAATTGATTTCAGGGAATACAGTGAACCGTTAACACGGTCGACAATAAAGGTATGACTCGTATGTAAATAAGATGGGAAAGGCCTTTGGCCAGCAGAGGACTTATAATGAGTGATGATGATGTCATGTGTTGGCTCTATAGAATAAGCCTATAATTCATATTAGGTTATTCTTAAAAGGGTTAATAGCTTTTGTAACCTCCTATTCTATAGTCTTTTGCTGAGTGACGTATAGTTCCTTCCTCCAGGGAAGAGGTGCTGTTTAATCCTAATAACTATTACTTCCTTCCAACAGAAACACTGAACGACTGCACTTAATAGAAAATTTCGATATGAAGCTATAAAAAAAAGTTTAGATGTTCTTTATTCATTAATAATCCGATTTGAATTTAAAATTGTTACATCACTAGATCCTTTGGCATTACGTCTCAATAAGATCAAGTATAACAGAGTTGTTTCCCTTGATAATTGAAATCTTGAATGATTTAAGAGTTACCTCCCTTGGTATAATTATCAGAGAGGAGTGAGTTATGTTTCTTCAGATCAGTGATTGGAAACGCTGGACAGATACCCCACAAGGGGACAATTTAAATACGTTGGACAGTGATTCGGAATGTGAGTGAGAAGAGAGAAAAATGACTCAAAACTAAGTTGTACAAAAAAAAGAGAAACTGTTTAGTTGGCACAAAACAATGAGACTTAAGAATAAATTTAACTAAGAGCCTTGAAACTAAAATCATTTGGGGTAAATATCAGAGAATGTGATTCATTAGATTACCAAGCTTAAAGATTACAATTTATTATATCCTTAAAAGATATCGTAAAGTTTAACTGACATATACCATAATTAATCTTTTTTTTTTAGTTTAGAAACTTTTTTAAACTTGATTAAACTTTTTTTCATTTGTCACTGAATTCATTTCTCATTCATTCAACTTTTTTCTCTTTGATTTAAAACTCTAAATTTTGGTAAATTTCTAAAATCAATCTCAAATAATTATACCTTTTCCAAACTAAATTAATTCTATCATATTAAGTGGTAAATTGGGGTTTTTGGGGAGGGGGCGCTGTTCAGGGGTTACAAGGCCCTAAAAAGGTTGAGAATTTCAGATGAATTTGCCCACTCACAATGTCAAAATAGTCTTTAGTTTGGGGTCTGTATTATTTTCCCGATTATGATTTGATCAACAATTGATTTGGTAAACTTCCATTGACTTATCATTACCCTTAGTCGTCACGTTACGGGTTGTCAAATTCCTGGAAAAACAAATGGAGTCAATTCGAGGGCTTTCTTTAATGCTCCATAGTATTTTAAAAAAATACATGTTTACTTTTCATTTTCAATTATTAGTCCATTGGAGTTATTCTTGCAAGACCCTATTTTTACAATCTATGGAGAAAAAAAGCATCTATTGTAAAATTCATATAATATGTCCTGTTCATATACAATAAACTTCAGGATTTGAAATATATATCATGTATGAAATGTATAAAGAAAAAAATACATGTACAATCATTTGCTGATGAAAACTGGTGAACGATTTAATGAAGCACTCACAATACAATTTATATATTTACTTGTTCTTCTTTGAT
>OY735229.1:43490083-43635969 GCA_963457665.1 Thysanoteuthis rhombus
TGGCCACATTGGTTAAGGTGTCAACAATGAGAAACAAGCTAAATTGATATGGGATACAAGTTCAAGCCTCATCAGGTGCTCCTTCAGTATTCTTACTTTATGTTACTTACTTTAACAAGAGTATTCAACCTAGGAAATAAGATACAAATTAACATAACTAATCTCAGTCTGGTCTAAACCCTCATTAATAGGAAATTGGTTTCTAAGTTGAGCTTGTTAACCACATTATGGTAGGCTCCCTCTATTTTTGATAGTAAATTAGATACAATTCAACTCTTAAATTCACATAAACAAAACAGAATGTCATTACCAAGGGAAATAACTTTCGATTAGGATGATCTCCCTTTGACTATTTGATAATCTTTTTCCTCTAAATCTTCTTTATTCTATTCACCAATGAGTTCCACTATTTTTTAATGCTATTCATTGAAGAATATCACTGTCAATTACAAGAGGTTCATGAATTTGAGAGTTAAAAGAACAATTTTTAAAATAGATATCCTCTAATTTATCACAACCCTCTACCTTTGTATAATCCAACCAAGGAGGCATTTCAAGAATCTGTCACTATTGATTGGCCAGGTATGTTCTTGCCAACAGATATTTTTGAGGCAACTAACAGGTCATCTAACCAAACCCTTTATGGAAATAACACCAAAAGCAACCACCAAGTGAATGGTTTAGAAACGAATGAAATATGAGGGTCACCTACTGACAGGGTTCATATTTCTTCTATTCAAGATAAAAGCCAAACCTGAGAGTGGCAATGGTCACCACTATTTACATCACTGCTTGTAATATTGGTGTTGATGCATTGTGGGACATCAGAGAAGGTACTTTGTTCAGGGAGGAGGGTAGTGTGTTTAAAGTGGTTGGCTACAGTGTTATAGAGTGGCTGTAGAGAGTCTGTATTCCCTTTCCACATGGAATTTGGGGTCATCACATGTTCAGGACAACTAGTCAGAATCTGCAAAAGAAAAAAAATGGGAACCAATTAAATCAAGTAAAGTTGTTGCCTATGTCTCACGACACATGAGGCAATAATTTTGTCTCCAGTTTTCAAAAGATTTCCCTCTCTCCATGCTGTTAACCATTAGGCCACCTGCACTGATTGCTCAATGACTTTTATTAAGAAGAAATAATTTTCTAAAGAGGGAAACTTTACAAGTTAAAAGGATTTGAAATACAATCTGGAGCAAATAATATCTGACAATTTCAACAAGAGATCATTCTCAACAGGAAGTTGTTCAAACTCTAGCCATATATATAGTGAGTTCATAACTTTCCCAAGGACTTTTGTGCAAACTAAATGCACACTGCCTCAGCAGGAATTGGTCCATAAGAGTATATACATATACATCTATATACACACATATATATATATATATACATATAAAGAAATGGATATGCAATCCAACAGAATAATTATAAATGTGTTATTTTTATTTGAAACTATTTGAAAATACATCCCAATTTTACATGGTGAATATGCTAGTTGGCCTAAATAGAGTGAATAGAATAAACAATTAAAGAAATTGGCAGCTGCAGGAATCAAACTTGTGTTCAACAGGAGGCCAACTCAACGTTGCTCTCACCTCTTAAGCTAAGCAGCCAGCTGGTAAGTCAGAAGCCCACACCAAAATAATCATTTATGATGTATATATAACAGCTAATCATAGAAATATGGTTAAAGAAATTGACAAAATAAAATGGAAAAAATTTAAGAGAAACTAGTTTAGAGTATTTCAAAGAAATTTTATCCATAGACTTCACGTATTTCATCTATGGAAGACTCCTGCAGGGGTAGAGGTGGAAAAAGAAAATATTACATTCAACCAAAAACTAGTGACATCCCAAGAGAAATGTCGGATATACCATATTCTTTCTCTCTTAAATTTGAAAATGATAAAATTGATCGGACCCTAAATTGCCTATCTTATGTTCATCCTGGATTCAAGGTACCCCTTCACACAAAATTGCAGCCCATAGGGTACAGCTGTTGAAGTTAGAAACAAACAAACATATAGTCTTTATAGTATTAGATGTAGGGGGGAATGAGAGACAGTATGTATATCAATATCTAATCTCAAAACATCAAACACAAGTTATGTGAAAAAAAAATTAGAATTATAGTTATTAAGTGGGATAGATAGAATGATGTATCCCAATTGATATCTGAATGTGTTCCAATGAAAGGTACCGTCTGTGAGGAAGATAAAGAGATTCTACAGTAGAGAGGGCCTGCCTGCCTAAAATGTTGGAATTCAAAATCCTAGCTTTTACCTTAAACATGTAAGGCTTCAGCTACCAAGCAGGCCTTTGTGATCAAGATATAAATCGCATAGGATGTAGATAAATTTAGAGGAGTAGACTGAGGTAGAAAGGTAAATATAGATGAATAGATAGATTGATAGATAGATGCTACTTTTTGGACATTATCAAATAATATATATTGATATTGTAAAGACAATGGAATGACTTTTTTCGTTATTTACAAAATTATCGTATTGCAAAGCCTCACTAATCAAGCACCTATGATTTCTCAGTCATTAGTTCGATAAACTATTTGATTTTCGCTGCTGTAGCAGTGTTCAAAGTTATCTCCCTTGAATTGAAAGTACAAGTTACTTCCCTTGATCACTTGTTCTGCTATCTACATGATAAAAAGAATCCTAATAATTATGATAAATCATTTTTCCCTAAATCGTCTCATGTTAATGGAGTATGGTAACATCCTTTTAGAAAATATTTTACTGAATACTATAAAACTTTGCATGTTTGGGAAAAAAAATTGAAGAAAGTCAAGATGTAGCAGTAAAGGTAATGATAGTGTGAGTGTTATTCCAATAATGATGATGATGATGAATCTTTATACCAGTTATATCTGTTGGCTATCTCTCTAGATTAAGTGACAGCAATATTCACCATTTCCATCATGCCAACTTCAACTGGTGTTTGAATTCTTACTCTAGATCCTTAATTATGAGCTATGAAATCCTTGAAGAAAAACATCTCTCATCTATAATATGTATTGACTTTTCAGAATTTGGAATGGCTAGATTTAATATTTGTTCAAATATTTACCTGGTTTGTATCTGCTTAAAATAGAATTTTCTTATGATTTACTATATATTTTGAAATACAGACGTTGTTTAGATATTTGTCATGAAAACTAAACATCAGGGATTGCAAAGAAGGCCACAAAATCAGTTTACAAGATGCATACTCTGTAAATCAATCACCCATTCTATGCCCACTTCACTCGCTTTGTGTAAAAAATTTAATTTTTCTACAAAAAAAATCTCTAAGAAAATAAGCCCATAATCAGTTAGATCAATTCATTCTGCATCAGAAAAATGTTTTTATAAGAATTTAGTCAATTACAATTCAATAAATCTTGGTAGTTTTTTATAAAAACATACAAATTTCCGGAAGATTCTCGGGTTTAATGGAATGAAAGCACCTTAAATTAAAAGAAAAAAAATTCTCCCACGAGAACTATGAGGTTAAAATAAACTAATATTAACCAAAAATTTACATAACCAAAATAATTTGTCCCATAAGACATTTTTGTTATTTACATCTTACCATCACTCTAAACAGAAATGAATGCAACATTTATTTTTCACATAAGACTTCCATAAATTGCAAAGGAAACAAATACTTTTTCCTGCAATTCAACATGTTTACATGAGCAAAATAATGATAATAGTTTTTGCATAAAACTGGCCAATTTAGGCATATTTATATGGAGAGAGAGAGAGAGAGCCTCTAAGCCTCTAAGTCATATAACATAATAGACTATAGGGGCAATATGATCCCATTCAAAATGCCTCCTGGGACAGAGCTGTCCCAGATGTTGCAATGAATGTTTTTCTCACTTTATACACTTTTACATAATTATTGATCATAAATCTATTTCATATAAAAAATATAAATGAAAAACACAGAATTAGCAGATCACTTCCCTTACACGTCTTTCTTGTTCAATTACGTAATGCAAACTAATTTCTGTATGGATTACTTATCATAATGATGTCATATCGAAGAAAAACTTTTAATAAAAGAATAGTTTTCTTTAACCATTAAATAAAAATCAACATGTTTTTTGGCTTTTTCATACTTTTTTGAAAAATCAGCAGATCACCTATACATCTTTCCTGTTCAGTCATGTAATGCGAACCAATTTCTGCGTGGGTTTCATACTGTGATGACGTCATTGTCTATCGTTGTAAAAGCTAGGAAAATCTCATGTATCATATTGGGATACATATGTCCCAGTAGAATTCGAAAAGAGATCTATGGGACATATATATCCGATCAATCATAGAAACCTCAAAGTACATATGTCTAAGGAGTCTTGAAGGGGTTAAGTTAATATCTAATCCAACAAATTGAAGGATGTTTGCTTTTACCAAAGGAGCCATAAGTTTTACCCCAAATGTTAAACCATCAAGAATACATTTTATTTATAAAGAATATTAGCAGCCAATTCCGCTCGATTTACCTCTGTTCCAGTGTTCAGGGTTGCTGTCACTTGTCCAACATCCATGGGGCTTTGATAAAATTGTTCATAACAGAACCTGAAAATAAAGAAAAAAGAGAATTTTATCACAGTATTTTCAGTCCTATCATTAAATGCCATTATTTTCATACTGGCTATCACTCAGTGTGTGTATGTTACAGTAAAGTTATGATTCTGGAATGAGTTCAATCCTCACTGGGTGCTACGGTAAATACTGGAGCAGAATATACTTAATATGAGTTTAGCCCAAGTTTTGACACAAAGCCACAGTAGTGCGTCACCCAGTGATGATCAAACTCCTTACAGTAGTAACAGTTAGTACCACAAGCTTTCTAACCATTACTACACTGATTGTGAAACTAGGGACTTCATGAAATCATTGAAATATACAGGAATTTCTCAAAATTCCCTGAAAAATATACAGAAGTTTTTCTCACGTTCATACAATGAAACTTTTAAAAGAAAGCCTGATACCAAAATTTATAAAGGGTGTCTAAAATTTTTACTTCATAAAAACTGTTCTAGTTAGTCAATCAATAGAAACCATCTTTCGACTGCATGCCATATTGGTGATGATCAATTAAAAAAATTGAAAAAAGATGGTCAATAAATAAGCTAATTCTTTTGCCTTTTGTTGGATGGAGATCACTAGAAAGTCTGAATACTGTCAGACACAAAATAAGGGACCAATTCAGCAGAAACTCACATTATAAATTGAACACTCAGTAAAAACCTATTTTGGAAGGGAATTTTCAAAAAACAAAAAAAAACATTCTTTTCTAGATACAATAAGGAGTAAATGCTTAAATTTTCAGTCCTCAAGCTCCTTTTCTTCCCCCGGAACGTATGATACATACATAGATATCCAGCCAGCCTGACCAACTTAAAAAGTTGAGGCTCTTTCAAGGAATAAACTAAGTTATGACATTCTACTAAATAGTTGATTTTCACCCAAATCAGGAAAACTTATATATCTATATAATGAACAGTGTTACTTTTTCTGTTTGTTTCTTTGTCTGTAACAATGGACTCTTCCACATAATGGTAATAATTTTGCTGATAAAAATATCTCCCACCTGCCATTTAGAGGAATAGATTCTTCCACTTGAAAAAGTTCAGTCACCATTTAATAAAACTTCAAATAAGTAAGAGAATGCGAAAGACCACTTAAACTTCACAGAAAGTTGGGGGGATATGTTTACCAAATATATACATATATTTGGGGGGGGGGGTCCCTAAAGAAAATCATGTCAGAGATATTCAAATTACATACATAAATATATATATTTACAACGAAAATGAAAATGAGTATATCCCTGAGAGACAGACTGTTATCTGAGTGAAAACAAAACTGGAGAATACAATCAAATGCCATCAGACTGATCAATGTGTTCTGGGTGTCTTTTGTAGAATGAAGGATCATTAAAATTGTAACAGGTGTTATATCTATTGAAAAAGAAAATAGCAAATAAACAAATGCAGTTGTTTTTAGTCATTTGTTCCATAGAAAAATGGGACCAAGGAAAGAGAATGAAGAAGACATTAGAACTTAGCAGTTCATGTTGCACAGATGGTGAAATGAAGCACTATACTGAGACACAAATATAAACTCATATAAATTAATATACAAATGCCCAATGACACACGTCTATGAAAATTTCTATTAGGTGTCCAGAAACCTCCTATGCCATCTTTATAATCGTAAGAGTTCATTCTCCATGCTCTTGCAATTAAACATTTATAAAATAAGTAAACAGTCTTCATATCCTTGATAGAGAGGGTGAGAGTGAGAGAGAGAGATTGAACACCTCTCTCAGCTGAAGTTCTTAGAGAGGGTGAGAATAAGAGAGAAAATAATCTTAACACCTCTAAAGAGAGATACTAAATTTCAATCACAGCTGGAAGAGCAGTCGCAAAGAATTTGACCAATTCTGAATGAGTTTGAATTGTAAATCAATGCCCCCACCACAATATATTTGCATTGGAAAAAAAAAGGTAACCATTGAATAAGTTACTCTGCACGCCTTTAGTTGAGCAGTGATCACTGTAAAAGTGCAAATGCCACTGGGCACAAACTAAGGGATCAATTTAGCAGAAGCTTTCATTGCAAATTGAACCATGCCAGGTGTGAGAGACTTCAGAACAAAAAAAAAATTTCTAGACATAATAAAGGGTAAATGTTTGAATTTTCTGCCATCCAGCATCACTGGTGCAGCCTGTATACATGGCACATATATGGATTCAGAGTCGACCGGCTAGACTCACTTAAAAACTGAAGAAACCTTTGGTGACAGTTTTGATTGACAGTTTGTAACAACTGTTATGATATCCAAAACCTACAAAGATATCCTCTAATAAGTGAGTTATCAAACCCAGTTGGCTAACTCGACGATGTAGAAGTTTTTTTTTAAAGTTTGTGTGAATAAGATGTAAATTACATATACCATTCAGGTAGACTATATGTCTTAACCTCTCCCATATATTCTTTATAAAGGCAATTTTAGATTTTAAAAATAGCCTGCTTGACATCTACTAAGCCTGAAGGGATTTCTTATTTATTTTGGGCCAAAAATAAGATCAGAAATAAACCTCTCATGGTATAAGTTGCCCAAAATAAAATACCCTGGGATAAATTGCACTATGTTGTTATACAAGTCACAAGGACTGAAGAAAAAAAGAAAGAAAAAGGTCAAATCAGAAAAAAACACACAGAAGTATAGTCAGAGAGTTATTTTTTTTTTTTCAATTCCAAAAACCCAAAGAATACAATCCCATTGTTAGTTTTATCTTTGAAAATCGTCCAAACATTGATTTTTGCTTTGACGGCAGGGGAATAGTTTCCCTTAGATCAGTACAGTTCTATACTATTAATATGTCTGTCACAATATCCTTATGTTATGCTGTGATTGGTCAGTTCATCAAAAACTGACCAATTACAAGAGAGGATTTTGAACACAAATGATAGAGGAGTTTGATTTTTTTGTTACTGTAAGGAATTACAAAAAAAAAAAAAATTGAGTTAAGATTTGATTTAGAAAACTAGTGTGATTTTTTATGAAAATTTATTACTTTTATTTTTTTTACTATTAATCAAATAAATAAAGATATTACTTATGTCATTAGAATATTATTTCACAAATAAATCATGTAGATTAAAATATTTAATTTATCTAAAATATTCCTTATCTTATTTAGAGTGAAAGAGGGGAGAAAAGGAGTTAGGTAGTTTATTGAAGAAGCAGGGAGAGAGAACAGGAGAAATAGAGATTAAGTAGTTTAATGAGAGTGTAGGAAGAGAGGCAGGGAAAGAAAACTAGGTAGTTTACCGAGAAAGTAGGAAGTGAGAGAGTGGGAAATAGAGTTGGATCGTTTAAGAAGACGGTAGGAAGGGAGAGGGCAGAAAAGAAAGGTGGTTTACTTGGGTGATAGGAAACCTTCCACATAGGAAACCTATCTGTGTTTGTATGGCATTTAGATAAAATCATGGATCAGCAACAAACATTGGAAGGGATAAGGGAGAGAATGAGATGATGTGGCATAAAGTATGAGAAGAATAGAGGCATGAGATAATGGATAATCTTAGAATCATCATGGATCTTCATGGAATTAGTAGTAGAGCCAATAAAGTATTATCTGCACCTGTGGGCTTTCTTTTTGATTCAGACCATATGAAACATTCTGTATATTCCCTAATTATCCAGAAGAGGGACATGGATAACCATAGCGGTGCATATGAGTGCATAAGTGGGTTTCTTTTCCTTTTCTTTCCATGATTAGAAACCATCAACAAAAACTGTTAACAGATCAAATTAGGTTTCTTCAGTTTCTAAGTGATTCTGGCTATCTATGTGTCACTTGGTCAGGACCACTGGAGCCGGGGGGCTAAATATTTAAACAATACTCCTTATCATATCTAAAAAAAAACAACTTTTTTTTTTTGAAAATTCCCCCTCAAAAAAAGGTTTGTAGTGGAGATTCATTTTGCAACATAAGTTTAAGCTAAATTGGCCCCTCAGTTGGTGTCCGGCAGTATTCATGCTTTTTTTTCAAGAAATCCAACTTTTTAATGATCTGACAAAAAGACAAGAGGAGTAATCTATTCATTAATCATCCCCTTCAAATTTTCTAATTGATCACCCCCAACATAGCATGCAGGCAAAAGACATTGGTAGTGTGAAAGTTTCGATTGAGTGACTGACCAGACCTGTAACATAAGAATGTATTTTTCTTTTTTTCCATAATTTTATAAAAAGGTCACATGTATTAATACTTTATTTTATCATGGCTCACTGACAGTTCTCCATTCTGAATCTTTACGCCAATAATTATCTGTGTGCCATTCAGTGCGGCATTATAGGCATTCTAACTGCAATTTAAGAAATCTCTGTCTATCTAAGTGTATATACACTGTGATTACTTGACAACTGGTCATTGTAAGATATTGGAAATCTCCAGGTATATCAGTCTGCACACGAGGCAGTGCAGCGTCAAGTATGAAGTTTTTCAGATCAGTGGTTCTCAACAAATCTAATAAAAAAATTTGATAACAGAATAGACAGAAAATCATTTTTTATGACAATTATGGCATAGTCCAGCTGTTTCCAAACATTCATCTTTGGAATATGCACTGCCCTAGTTCTTCAAATACTGAATTTGAATCTAAAGATTTATTTCCTCTGAGTTATGGAAGCTTTATTCATTTATTATTCAGTCCAGTGATCTAATTACTAACCTATAGCCATTACACTTAATAAATTACTACTTCAACAAGCATAATACCCATAAAAATTACAAATTTATTTACCTATGGATAGGAACTTCAATCAAATTCAATCAAAGTGTAGTATCTGCTTGCAGTACACTTTTTGGTAATTCTATGCCAGTGTGATACTGTGGATAATGATGACCTACTAAGGTTCAGTGTTGCTAAGCGCAAGAGGCCTAGGATTTTTCCGATGGCCTCAAAAAATAACTCTGCCCAGTTTGGGGGAATCAATAAGCCCCGGGGCAGCACATTTCCATTGCACTAAAAGGCAAGGGTCAGGTTTGCCCTGACACCTTTGCAAAACCAGTTGTGGAGATTGAAGCAATTTTTTGAGCTTTCCATACAGAAAATCCCACATTACACTGACCTTGTGTCACACCCTGCTCTCGTGGGGAAGCAAGTAAGTATGGATCAGAGTGTAGTATCTGCTTACAGTACATTCTGAGGTAGTTTTGAACCGGTGCAATACAGTAGCTGATGATGATTTACTGAGGCTCAGTATTGCTAAACAGAGGGGATCAGTAAGCCCCAGGACAGCACCTTCCCATTGCACTAAAAGCTATGATGCCTCTGCAACACTAGTTGCAGGGACTGGAGCAATTTCTTGAACGTCCTGGTTACAGGACCCCATATTAAGCAGACCTTGTGTCAAATCTTGCTCTCTAAGGGAAGTGAGTAGATATGGATCAGAGTGAAGAACGTGTGCACTCTGCCTAAGATCAGAATGTTACTTTTTGGCACCCCTGCTCAGGATCAGAGTTCAGTATCCATATACTTGTTGGAAAGTGTTACACATACTAAAAAAACATGTATGTGTATATATTTATATATATATATATATATATATATATATATATATATATATATATATATATATATATATATGTGGATACACATTACGTTTTATATGTGTGGATAATATTTTTAAAAATGTCCTTTGAATTATCTCATAATCAGCATCTATCATTGTTCGCAGGTAATGCAAGATTCCCAACTAGGATGACAATATTCAGTTTTCATAGATAGCTATAAAAGTTTACTGCAACAGACTTTTGTTATCTATCAACAAAAAAATTTCCTTCAAATCTATCTGACATTTCTCCAATGAGCAAGCTGTCATGGTTTTAGATTTTATCAACTTCCAGAGATTGCATTTATCATTCTAAATAATGCTTTCAGAAGCCTTCGAGTTGTCACTATTGTTGCAATTCTGCGTCATCGTTCCCAGGAACTCAAGTTCCATAAACAAAATAGGAGAAGCGAAGGAGGAGAGAGATAGTCAAAGTAGAGGGAGATGAACAATATGCTTATCATTATTATTTAATTTTGTAACTATATGCTATCATTATATTTCTTGTTGGTTTCTGTCACAACTCACGCTGGGTTCCCTTCAACATTGAGTGAACAAATTAAAAGCAACTACGATCAAGATAAAGGTAGATAGTAGCAAGACATTAATAATAATGATTTACAATACTTCATCTAAGAAAATAAATAAAAATGAAATTAAATGAGAACAATATGCTTGCTGTTGCAAGAGACATCTGTTGATAGAAACATGAACAAGCTTACGATTTCCACACATTTTGATACCATGGTTTTCTGCAGGTTACTTCTTGAAAATTCTAATGCGCTTCTATGATAAAGACCTGCAGACACAAATACAGCACATGCCAAATAAATGGCACACTGCGAGTGGCTGGATACACAAAATAGAAACATGCTGTGCAGAAAAAGAAATATCTGATTTTTATTCTAACATTCTTATATCTCTGGGTCCCTTGGCATTCAAGCGTTTCCCACCATCAGCTTATGCTCTGCCACAATCTTGACTTTGCCTTATCTCTCTCTTACATCCTGGATTGAATGTGGGTCACCAAATATATTGGCTTCCTCTGTCCATGGTCCAGTTAAATTCAATTCAGATTAGATTTCCTAGTGTCACTTATTCAAAAGCACTCAACATTACATTCGTATTTTGGTCAGTTAAAGATCCGGATGCATTCTGTTACTAGGCAGATAAAATCTTACTATATTGCTATTCTTTTGGCTTAAGCATGTCATGTGTTTTTAATATGATTTTTATAATCTTGTTCTTTCTTTTGGTGTAAAGATAATGATCTAAAGAAAATGGCTGAAGTTGATTCTGTCTGCTTCAGTAAAATTAAGATTCTGTAGTGATATTTTTTTTCAGCTGCTTGACAAGATAAGTGAAATTAAAAGAACAAATGTGACTATCCCCAGATTTTTCGAGCCAAACAATAAGCACTAACAAGCTTAGAAGGTCTATCTGTGACTATGAAGAGGAATCATCAACACGATTGAGATGGTTTTACAAAACTCCTAATACGTACATTCAAAATGAGAGCCTCAGGCTTGGATTTAGGATCTCAATTAGAGTTGAGGTAGCTAGAAATTGATATTTTGACATAGTTGAGATTTACTACTAATATGATAACATTTGATGATAACTGCTATTAATAGTTGATACTGAACAACCATAGCCACCAAAGGTCTTAAAGGGTTCTATTTTTTATTATATATGTGTGTTTAAGTGTTCGTACATTCCAACACTTCAGGCTGTTTCATCTACAGACTTGAAAATCCTCATGTACTCCACTATATCATTTCTAAAAATGTTTTTTTGATTTTTAGAAAAAAGCTTTTTTGATCTTTTTAGGACCTTATTTTGACACGTTTATTAATGATTTATAGATTCTACAGAATCTAGATGTTTCTAAATGTTTTTTTTTACTCTATTTCAGATGTTTTCCAGGGGAAAACACCGGTGATGTCATGAATAAAATTCTTTCTGACCATATTTATTCTTCAATGGAAATGTTTACATAACTTGAAATTTAGATACCATGGTTATTCAATTATTGACTGTGATGGTGTGTTTCTATTGCTACAGACAGTTCAACATAGTTGATATTTCTGTTTTAGCTGATATTATAAAATTATTGCTATTGTTTTAGATACTGCTGTATTTTATCATAGTTGAGAAATATTATTGATATTCTAACATAGCTGAGATTATTACAGCATTTTCAGACTGTGGATGAGATTAAGGATACAAGACAGCTGATGATGATCCCAAAAGAATATTTTGTAGACTTCTTAAAAGTGGGAGGGATGTTGGGATAAATGTGTGAAGTCCCAAGGAGACCTACATGTTATTACTCTTTCAAGATATTCGATCGTAGAGTTAACACTGGCTTCCAGAACCATCAAATGATAAGACAAAGTGTTGCACAAACTGAGATATGACTGTTTAATGTCTTCTATGCAGAGTCAAGTGAAGATTGTTTTAAACATGAAAATGAAAAATATTCATGCTTCTCACAAAAAAAGGGAATCACACTATACATGAGATTACATAACACTCAAACATATACACTATATAACTAGTTGTCCTTTTGGTGAAGGACAACAACTGATATGAAATGCTTTCATAAGTAATTGGTTTTCAGAAGCAAAATCAGGCTCAAAATAAAGATGTATTTCAATTCTCTAGCTCGAAACCAAACAGACCAAACCATCAAAGTAGTTAATATTTTCAACTGACCATCCAAGTAAATAAGGACCTGCTTCAACATAATGAAATCCTGAAAAATATTTAAAAGAATATTTTTTAGCTTTCCTGAAAGAAAAAAAAAACATATAAAAAAGTATTGAATTACCTGGCCTTGGAAATATCTTTGCCTGACAAGAAAGCTTGGTCTCCATCCATAGACGGGCCTGGTGAAATAAAGTAATTAGCTTTACCATGTTCCATAGGTAGGGAAGATAACCAAACTTCTTTATTGAAACCAGGTGAGACATATCCTACCAGATAAAGACAGAAAAAATAATCTGATATATTACATCCATTCGATATCCTGTTTCACATATATGCTGATCAGTATAAAAATAATACCATTTTGAACATGCAATGAAGACTTTCTTTTTTCATCAATTTTTCATGAGAAAAATCCAGTACACAAGTTACTTTGAAAAATATATATTTGGCAGCGAATAGGTTAAAGAAGTCCCAACAACTCCCGGAGTCAAGGGACCTGATCTAATTAGATGCATTGATGAATCCATCCATTTCAGGTTATTGAATGAAGCATTTTCTCCCCCCTTCACCAATGGAGAACCGACCACAGACGTAGAACAACCTGCCTTTCTGCAGAGCATAAGCATCTTCTGAGTTTGCATTTTTTAAACTTTCTGAAAGATTATTTCATTTCAGGATAGGGTCTGAGTTGTTATTGTTCTTTGGTTCAAGTTGAACGAAAGGGAAGGAAATAGAAGATGCTGGGATAAGTGAGTGAAAAACCAACCATACAGAGAGGAGGACAACAGAACAAAGAATGAGACAGTCAAAAAAGTCAAGGAAATTGCATTTGTATCAAGAAGGCATCATAGATTTTACAAGTACTAGAATGTATTACAAAGCCAGAGAATTTCCCTTTACATTTAACTTTGCTAAAATCAATATAGCAACTAAAACTGTAGCTTGATTCAACTTTATTGGCTGAAGATTTTTTCTCAGAAGTTCATTTTATCACTAAAATAACCTCAATAAAGAAGAAATACCACAGGTTTTATCTGAAGTGTGCAAAACTGAACCCAGCCCTTACACTTGTTCTTTAGTAAAAGCAAAATAACTTTTTCTATTGGGCTTCAATGAACCGAGTATTATTTTATATAGACAACACAGTAAGTCGTAGTTTTAAAAATCAGGCCTCTACTCTAGGATGTGTTATATATATATATATATATATATATATATATATATATATATCAATAACCCTATTTTGTCTGTCAGTATCACTTGCTTTGATTCCCAACAAAAGAAAATATCTTTCTTTTAGAATTTCATAAATTATTTTGTGATGAAAGTGGAGTTATGCCTTTCCCAAGGGCATTAGAACAAGGTAAATGTCCTCTCTGCTTTCCCATTTCCATGATTCCCTCTGCTCTTTTCTTCTTATTCATTCATCTCTACCCTTTCTATGAACTTTTCTTTCTCTCTCCCTCTCATTTCCAACCCCTCCCTTCCATTTTCTTCTCAAATGACGTAATCAATTTCCCATATCATAGTTCCAAAAAATCAATCTTCTCTACCTACTTTCACTTTCTCTTTAGAGAAATCTTTCTTTCTCTCTTTCCAACTTCCTCCTTACTTCCTCTCTATCGATTAATTGTTAAAAAAAAAAAATAAATAAAAATTCAAAAAATTCAAAATTGAAAGAAAAAATTTAGTAACCTGAACAAACCGTGGGCGCCATAATGGAGGCGCCGTCATCATTGCTGCTTGCCAAAATTCTGACAGTTTGTTCACTCCAAGAGTCATGGATGACATTTACATCCTGTGCCGAAACTGGAACCGGTGGGTAAATGCTGGAGGTGGTAACAGGTTCTGGCGGAGGAATGGTGATTGCTGGTGGCTCAGAGTGAAGTAACTGTGGAATGCTGGCATTGTTTTGTTCCTCTGGTGCATTGCTTTCTTTACCTTGCATCAGCCGCATACCTTGCAGAGGCTACAATAGAGACATAGAAAGAGACATAGATTATTGTAGATTTTACAAGGATATAATTATATTGGTTACTGCAGGGTACTAGTTGATAAGTATCCACCAAGTAGAGAGTGAAACTCAGATTGATTGATATGATAGATATGAGATAGACAAATAGATAGATATGAACAGACAAATAGATAAATACATAGATATGAAGACAAATAGATAAATAGATAGATATGAACAGACAGATAGAAAGATAGATAGATATGAACACTTTGAGGAAGAGGAATAGATATCCCCTTGTATGGACAAATAAGAATAAATAGGCCAAAGAAGGCTGGAGATAACACATACAAAACACTGTGTCTATAACATCTATAACAACCAAAATGAGGATGAATGAATAAATCTATATATAATAATGATGATTCTGAATCTTTCAACCAAAAGCAAGAGAAGTGACTTTTTCATTGATCAATCCATCATTCCAATTTCTTAATTTATCACCCTCAATATGGTATGCTGCCAAAAGATATAGTACACATAACAGTTTTCTATTGTGTAACTATCCAGACCTGTTCTCTTTCTTTTTTTCATTTTTCCCCAAACCCCAAACAATTTTCCAATCAAATCAATTAATATTATTAAAGTCCCCACTCATCAGAGAACAGAATCATTGTTTTGTGCCATGAGTACACAGTGTCCACAAAGAGATTCATCTCCTGATAACTGGCCTTGTTTCTTTGATAATAGACATTAGCAAAAGGGAAAAATAAATGAGCAGTGCCAGTGATTGATGAGGATTTAATCAGTTCTCTAACGAGTTACCTCAAAGAGATACGTTGCCCATCAAAAATTGATTGGCTGCAGTTTAAGAAAAATGCAGAGACAAGATGGTGAGAAGTAAGATGACGCAACAGAGAAGAAAGAATAAATTATGCATTTCATTCAATATGAAAAAGAATGTCAGTTTTGAATTGCAGCAAAATTCAACTGGCAAGTATTGGATGGCCTAAAAGAATCGTTTGTTGTTGTTTGAAGGCATTAGGAATATTTAGTTTTAACTAGCTTCATTGAAAGAGATGGCTTTTGATCATACTGTGACATCTGTCATATCAGCATAACATTATTTTTAAATTTTGCTAAAAGTTGAAAAAAAATCGACTGTGTAAATGGGAGTGATAGAGGCAAGAATGTTTCAGTACGGAAAAATAATTTAAGAAGTAGAGAAGAAAAGAAAGAAAAACTACTAGTATGGAGAAAATCAGTCAAAAATCAGGCAAAAGACATCCAAAATTCAGTGTCTGTCTCCAAAAGCCAGACTCTTGTGCTATTTGAGGCCAACAATCCAAGAAAAGTGTTTTGTTTTTTTTTCTATTATCATTATCATCATTACTAGTTTACCAAAAATGAGAGCAATATCTAATTAATTTTGTAATTTTAATGTATTCATAGAATATTGAAAACGTTATGTTGCAGAGCGTTTTCTTGCTTATGTTCAATATTTCCTAAATATTAGACTAAACAAAAACAAAAGTAAAAATACTGAAAATAATTTGGGATAGTCCAATATAAAAGAATGGTCAACTTGCTGAATGGTGCCTTTTTTTTTTCGTGCTGGTAAGAGTGTATGAATATTGAAAAGTGTTACACATAAAAAATGAATGGATACATTTATTGATACAGACATATCATTTTCCCCAGATAAAAAATGTTTTGCTCTCAAAAATTTACAAATACCATCCAATTAACCATTTTGAATGGCATTTTATACATCAGGTCTAACATAGCATAAAATTCTATTTTTACAACATCATCAGATCATAAAATCCTATCTTACGTCTTGATATAAAAGTGTGACAGGAGACAATTATTTTTTCTATTATATGTGCAGATTATCGATGATTTTTCTACTAAGCTATTTGAATGTGAGTTTCAATTCTAAACATCTTGCTGTAAAAAAATATTTATGAATGTGTATTATATATATATATGTATGTATGTAACTCTATGTGTATATATATATATATATATATATATATACATAGAGTTACATACATACATACATGCATACATACATACATATATATATATATATATGTACACACAATAAACATATAGATATATTTTTCCATTCCTTTGTACTTGTTCTTATTTACTGAGATCTCCACTGTCACATTTCTGCTTCTGACCTCTTCCACCAAACGTGAACAGTGTGTGCCACTCAATATAAAATTTAATAAGACAGCTTTCCAACAAATCTCCATTTCGGCTGCATCTGTCAAACTGGCCAGGCCATTGTCATAAATCACGTCTCTTCCTCCATATTCATAATGACGACCAACACAAGGACAGAGAAATACAACTGCCACATTTCCAATTTCCTCAGAACTGAACAAGTCATTCAGAAGAAGAGAAATGTGCCTGTCACACAACGTCTGCCAAGTTTCAATGCTGATTCCAATTACGGTAAGAATTTAGCCAGACTGTAGGTCTCTCCTTAAGCTCAAAATGGAAAAATTACTGGCTTTGATTCAGGCACCGAAACTCAAGGACTTGGTTAGGTCTAAAGGCTCATCTTAACAGAGAATTTTTGAGGCTCAATTCTTCAGTGTTCAAGTCAATTAAAGTAAGTGATAATCTATTATTCTAGACTAACTGATTTTCAACTTCTTCTCTTGAAGTAAGTCTTTGTCCATCAAAATGGTTTTGCAGACTTCTAAACAAATAAGAGTCATTTGGTGCAAGGTCAGGAGAATATGTTGGATGAATCATTTTTCCCCGGCTGAATGTCACTATGAGATCTTGGGTCATTTAAATGAAGTTGGTGGCAGTAAATTTCAGAGGTAACTTTTTGGTCATCTTTTAAAAGTTTGTAAGGGATGATTCACGTATCCCACCAAACTTTTAGTAAGATCATATTGGGATGAAAGTCACTTCTCGGCTTTGTCTCTAGGTCTTGTCTTCTGCTCAGAATGGAAAAATTACTGGCTTTAATTCAGGCACTGAAACTCAAAAAGTCGGTCAGGTTTGAAGACTCATCATTACTGGAAATATTCAAGGCTTAATATTTTGGTGTTCAAGTCAATTAAAGTAAGCGTGGATTTATTGATCTGAAAGTTTGTTTGATTGGCGAAATGATTCAAGTACATCTCTGTTTGAGTTTAGATAATGTTGTCAGATCAGATATTTATATAACCTGTTATATCACATGTAGATTACATTATACCAATATATCAAAACTTTTATTTATGCAAATGATTACATATTTATTGATACTCCAAATTCTAGTGGTAGGGAAAAAAATTAAACTATAATCATAGTTGTCTATCATATGGATAATGTAAATGCATTACAAATTTTACGATAGAAAGGCAATGTAAATCGGCAAGTAATGGATTGTCATCGGTGAGTTATTTATTTATTTGTTACTAACAGAATAGGGCTCTTAGATGTATGGTGTAAATGCATTATGAATTGTTTTATGATAGGAATTTGTTGAAGATGAGGAAGATAAGAATAGTCAGTGGTCAGGAATCAATGCAAACATTATTGAGAGACTAGGATGATTATATGAATGTAAATGCAAATAGAAGACAACATAGAGTGAAAGAAATTGAACCACATAAGAACTTCCTCACAGTACAGCGAGAAACATCTCACAAGCCATTTATAGTAAGTTCAATCCTATATAAAAGTCTGGTTAGTAACTCAAAAGAAACAGTCATATGACCAATGTCTTTTGACAGGATGCTGTGTTGAAACTACTTCTCTCAGCTTTCGACATGTTATGATCACTAAAAATGTCAGAATTTTCAAAAAAACAAGTGTTAGCGTTTGTGGACCAATTAGATATAAACTTACATTCTAAATATCAACCCCTGCCCCCATCCCACAAAAAACCCATGTCGAGGGGTGCAAAATTTTCAAAAAACTAAGATATCATTTTTTGTAGACATAATAAAGAGTAAATGATGAAATTATCAGCCCTGTAGCTCTACTGGTGAGGCCTGCACACGTGATAGATAGATAGATAGATACACTTAGAGACTGAAGAAACATGATACTTTTGGTTGATTTTTTCTAACTCATAGTAAATGGTTAATGTTCCCATCTCATTCATATTTTTGTAGAATAGAAGATTTCAACCAAATGACCAAACAGCCATTTGCAAAAATGATGGAAGTGAAGAGAGAGAAGAAAAATGGAAAGTATCTTCCAAGGAGATGGCACCTATAAATAGTTGCACAGCCTCCAAGAGGAATTTCAAAAGGCCATACTAAGCTGTTTTCAACCCATCCAAAACACACACACACTGCACAAGCAGAGAACACCTTCGTCTATTAGCCATCCTGTTTCTATCTTCTGTAACCCTATTAGCACCGGCAACCAGAATTGTCAACATAAGTTTCATCAGTTTTTAAGTACTGCTGGCTAGCTATGTATGTAAGTATGTATGGGTAGTGATATATTCTGGCTCTTACACTCTTTGTACTAGACTTCGTCATGTTTTTTCCCATGGTGTTTAAGGTCTGTAATCATGGTGTCTATATTCACTTCTAACAATGTGTTTAACCTCAAGTAATTTGCATCAAAAATCAAACTACTTGTATGTGTCTGGCATACAGGCTGTACCAATGAAGCTAGAGGGCTGAAAGTTTAAATGTTTACTCCTTATTATGTAGACAAAAGGGTTTTTTTTTATTTTCTGTAAATTCATTACCCCCCAAAAAGGGAGGTGTTCATTGGTGATGTAAGTTTACGATGAATTGTTCCCTTAGTCAGTATCCAGCAGCATTCAAATTTGTTTTTTGAAAAAATCAAACTTTTTAGTGATTCGTGATGGTTTCTATTGATTGACTAACCAGACCTGTCTATTTCAAATTTTAAAAAAACATTTCCTAATAAGGGAATTATGGTATCAACTAAATACTCACTCCTTTTATCAGAACATTTTTAACATTATAAGGGGTGCAGTACATGAATCAGTAAAGTACTTCCAAATAAAAGATCAAAAGGGCAATGTGTGGTTATTCTAAGCAAGATATCCCATTTAGGTCACCTGACCCAGTTACTCATGAAAATT
Source organism: Thysanoteuthis rhombus (assembly GCA_963457665.1). Classification (NCBI taxonomy): domain Eukaryota; kingdom Metazoa; phylum Mollusca; class Cephalopoda; order Oegopsida; family Thysanoteuthidae; genus Thysanoteuthis; species Thysanoteuthis major. The sequence goes on from OY735229.1 coordinate 43,509,973, forward strand.
GTTCTATCTTTAGAGCTGAGTTTTGTGCAGTTGTTATAGAGAAGCTCAGTTTTTATTTTGAAAGCTCACGTTGGTGAGATCAAACGAATTTTGGTAAAAATGGAACCAATAAAAATTGTACAAGTCAAAAACCAAGAAAAAATAGCAGATATAATTGAAACAGTAGAAATCTAAAAGAAGACCTATTTGAATAAAATGAATAAACAGGTCTGGTTAGTCACTCAATAGAAACTGTCATGCAACCAACACCTTTTGGTAGCATGCCATGTTGGATATAATCAATCAAAAAAATAGGAAAAGAGGGTGATCGATGAACAAGTTACTTCTCTTACCTTTTATTAGGCAGTGATCACTAAAAAGTCTGAATTTTCAAAAAACAAAGGGATCAATTCAGCATAAGTTCATATTGCGAACTGCCTCCCCCCTTCTAAGAAGGTATTGTGGGGGATAGTTTGAAAAAATAATAGGGAAAGTTTTTTGTAGACATAATAAGGAATGACTGTTCACAGTTTCCACCTCCTAGCTCCATTGGTGCAGTTGTCTGTGTGATACCTACATATATACACAGCCAGACCAACTTAAAAGCTGAAAGAGACCTATGCTGACAATTTGCAGACATAATAAGGAGTGACTGTTCACAGTGTCTACTTTCTAGCTCCATTGGTGCAGTTGTATGTATGATACATACATACATACATACATACATATATACATACATATATACATACATACATATATACATACATACATATATATACACATAGCCAGACCAACTTAAAAGCTGTAAGAAACCTATGCTGACAATTTTGGTTGACGGTTTCTATCTATAAATGTAACAGATGATATTTCTTCAAAATCTGGTCAAATAATTCGAATTATAAACTAAGAGGAAAGTACAGTAAGAATGAATTATTAGACGTATTAAAAGCGGATGTTGTGTCCAACGCCTTGAATCAACTGTTGGATATTCTAGCAACCTTCATCATAGTTTTTAAACCAGGGTCACTGAAAACAAACAAACTATGCCAAATTGAAGTATCAATGCTGTTTGGGAAGGTTACTTGTTTATGAGGCTCACTTGAAATAAACAAATCATACCAAACTGCTATTTCGAATAAATGTGCCATTTTTTCCCCAATTTTCCACTTGTGCCATTTCCAAAGGGTACCAAATCATCAATACAGTGCTTCCTCAAGTAATTATTACATACTCATGTACAAACACACCATCAAAGATAACTTTCTCATCACTAAAAGAAAACAAAAGGCTTCTCAATGTTTTCAAAGACATTGAAAGAAGAGCATAGTATGCATGCATTTTGTTATGATTGAGTAATTTAAAGGAATTGTCAGTGGTCAGGAAATAATAAATATAAAATAGGTTTTGTGTAAAGTAAATGCATTGCTAATTATACTATAGAAACATACTGTAAATGATTTTAGTATAGAAATACATTGAAAATCAGGAAGAAAGCGGCTATCTGGGGTCAAGAATTAAGGCAAGTAAGTTATAACACGATTCATTATAGTGCAGTTAGCATTATAACACAAACAGGTGGTGGACCCCGAAATATTGTAGCTCCATATTAGATGGATTTAGCTCCCAAACTGCTGGATTTAGCTCCCAAACTGCTGGATTTAGCTCTAAAACATCTAAATTGATTGCAGCTCCATCATACCATAGCATTGGCTTTCTTGAACCCCAACACCTGCATTAGTATGTGCATTGACTCTAACTGAGAGCCAAATAAAAAAACAAGAAGGGAGGCAAATTTTTGGACTGGAAGCAATTAAATGCAGCATGTTCATATAGTGTAGAAAAATTATTGCTACCATGTTGCGTGCTTGTTAAAATCAGAATGTTACAAGACAAAGCATTGAGACCGTCTTTTCATGGTGTCAGGCCAAGTATGTGTGTCTGGAACTGGCAAACGGACAGCTAATTAACACCGACAGAAGACAGACCATGGCACAGAGCCCAAACCAAGAGAGGGAGAGTGAAAGACCCACCTAGGGTGAATTCCATTCAAAACAGGAAAGTGACTTTGTAGTGATCACACACACTCATAGATACGGTATTGCTGACCAACCTATCTATCGTTTAAATCATGCACCAGTTGTAGGGGATATCCAGTTGAGATAGAAACTAGAAATGGGAATTGCAAAATGATTCTATACACCAAGCTGATATTTTTGTACCTTTAGGGGTGGATGGAAATTTAACAACCCCTGTGTACAACATTTTCAGCCGTAGCTCTTTCCTAAGCAGTACCTGTACCCCCAGAAGTTACTCGCTGGAGATTTTTAAGATTTATGCAGAAGTCATCTCTCAGCAACTCCTCCACCAAAGTCTATGAAATACCTCCAGGCAATTTGACGAAAAGAAATTCCCAAGGTATTACCACACAAGTCAGTATGTAGAAGAGAGAGTGGAGAAAGTTGCAGAATGACAGGAGAAAGAGATGATGGAATTAGCATAGTCCCACAGGCAGACAGAGTAGAACGAAAGGGCAAAGAAATGTTAGTTAATGTGGTTGCAGTATGAGAGAAAATCTAGGCAGAGATTTCGACCAGGGAATTAAGTCAAAAATTACACCTATGCTGGTTTTATGTCATTAGAATCAACAGGGGGTCTTAAAATATATACACATCTAAAGAGGATCAGAAAATATATTTACTAAAATAAAGTGTTAAACACAACAAAGATGAAGATAAAAGTAAAAAAATTAATGGAACAATATACTAATCTGTTACTTTTGTAATCTGAAAAGTTCTAAATTTGAAAACTTCTACGATACTTTACTTGCCTCTTTATGGACTAAAGTCAGGTACATCCAATTAAAAGATTGATTTTTAAATGAACAATCCTTGATTAATCAATGCCTAAGGCTAAATAAAAATCTGGTGAATCTCGAGGAAGGGGGGAGAGTAATCTCTTGTGGAATAAAGGTAAGTCAATCATACGTGGCTAATACACATAATTTTGTTTCTAGTAGGGTTTATCTAATGAATTTAATATTGAGATCCAAGAAAATGAATTTGTTTTGATTCTACTAGGAAATATCGCCAAATCATATTGTTTCCTTTGCAGCTCAGTACCAAAGAGCAAGTTAGAAGTGGTACTTGACATTTGGGTGGGGGGGAGGGGTGACAAGGCTGGGGAAAGTGACATGAAAGACAGCAAAGAAAATACCAATCCACCGATACACCATTATTGTGGGCTCCCTACTGATGTCTGGAGAAAGTGAGATTTGAGCCATCAACAAATTGATTTTCCATCACTGCCTTACAAAAATTATTGCATTGCAAAATGGGAGTAGCCTTTGACTGATAAAAGAAAGTGTGTTCTGATAACAAAATATTTGCCTGTCGACTGGCTGGCTGCAAGGTAATTCTTGGGCTCTGTTTGAGGAGCAGAGAAGAAAATTGTCATGATTACTCCATCCATATTCCAATACAATGCTGCCTGTGCAGAATAAATTGATGGGCATGTAAAAAAACATTTATTTTTTTTGAAAAAGGGAAGTGTTAAAGGAAAAATACAGAATGCTACAAATCAAAAGTTACCTGAAATCAGCAGATTTTCCTCTAGATGAGATATGATCCCATTTTGATTAAGAGAAATAAAGATCAACTATAATATGAACCCAAAACAATGGAAGCTGAATAGATCTTATCATTTTATTTCATTAGATAAAATGTGAGTTTGTGTCTCACCAAGAACTTATCCTTTATTTCCAATCTGCACTGTTTACTCACTGATGTAGATTGCTGGCTTGAGTTACGTTGTGAAGGGAAAAAAAACAACAAAAAATTAAGATGAAAGTAAATAGTAGTCTAGAATTAATAATAATAAATGTCACACAAGTTCTAAAAAATTAATAACAAGCTGTGTGATTCTAAGAGATTCAGGACAAAGTCAACCTAATCACATCACTTAGTTTGATCATCTCCTTCGACTTTTAAATTCATTTGAAAAAAATGAATGTTAATAACAAGGGAAGTAACTTGTGATTAAAATCATCCACCCTTGAACATTAAATGAATTTTTTTTTTTTTTCGAGTTCAATTAACAAATGAGTTTCATTATTTTTAATTACATTCATTGAAGAGCTCCAAGCGGTTACAAGCAGTCTATGGAGTAAAAAGAGGAAAATCACTGTGTCAAATGAACAACCAGATAGTCATAACAACATATATTGTAGGGTGGAAAGGAGACTACTTTCATAATCCAGATTAAAAATATAAACACCAGTATATTCAGATGTTTTTCTTCTTCCATAATCAAATTTGGTGACATCATTACAAGATATTTCTATCACTAGGGTAATGCCCATTCAAAAGGTGCATGTTTGAAAGGGGCTGGACTATATGGTGTATGGAGCAACTTGCCATAATTTTCATGTAAAATAATTTTCTATCTGTCGTATGAAACTACAACTTTGAAGTATTTCATTTACTTCTCTTCGGTGTTACCAATTTAGATATTTTATATCTAAATTTAGATAATTCAGAAGAGTGAAAGTCAAAGTATTTCTGAAAAGAAGGAGTCAAGAGAGATAATTCTTTGAAACTATGGATAAAGATCTATAATCTTCAATTTTTCATTTATTAGAATTCTTGAGAATCATTGATCCAAACAACTTCAAAATCGACATTGCACTGCTTTGTGGGCTAACTAATATTTCTGGTGAATGTCAACTTCGTACGATGACCAGTTGTTGCAGTGCATGCACAGAGACTGAGACATTTCTTCCATTGTAGTTAGATGACTCAATCCTGTCTTTTTGACAGCAAACAAACACTCTTTTTACATCAAACTATCTCATTCAACACGCAACTGTCTGGTGTATGGCAGGTGTTTACGTCTGTCTGATAACCTGACAATGGGCAGACAGTGCAAGATTATTATTTCACAATTCTGATGGGAGCAAATCTATGTAACTAGCTGTCTCTTGAAAGCAACCATGAGGCCATAATGGTGCATATTCTGTTCATAACAATTTCATGTAAAAACTAGAAAGCGCTCAAAGATACTCCAACCTACATCATTGTCACTAGATATTGGATAAAAATCAGTTCACAAATAGTTGGAGATAAACATAATATAGGGGAGATGAAAGTGAAAAATCGTTGGATCCGCCCCAAAGTTTAACCAATTCTCCTTCACAAAAATTTCTATTGTAATTCATAGAGAACTTTTGTTATGTGGACGTACAGCTACCATCCAGGGAAAGTAACTGTGAAAACATTCATTGATTCTTCTCAAAATTTAATCACTTCTTCTGTAGCTCATTGCTCACCATTTGGCAGAATTCCATTGGAATTCCTGGAGAATTTGGGGACAAACAGACAGAAGGAAAGACACAAGTGATTGCATATACCTCTTCCAACCAGTGTTATCATATTAGATGGCTGTTTTTTTTTCATTCTTTTTTAAATCTGGAAATCACTCCAAAATTTTTTTAATTTTTCAAAAAAAACATCTAAATCAGCGGCGCCTGACTCCCAAATTTAAAAAATTTTTGAAGAATGTCAATATTGGCAACACTGGACTCACAAATTCAAAAAATAAAGATAAAAAAACCTCTGAATTGGCAACATTGCTTCCAACTTTGTTGGCAGAAGTGAATTAATTTAATTATTGCACCCAGACTGAAATATCTATTACCCTCAGAAATTCAGATTGCTTCATTGTTTTACAAATCAGTCATTGATTGCAGCTTTCACGTATTCATCTTTCTCCTTTCTACTTGCGACAAAAGTTGACAGGTAATATGAAAGCCCAAATCACTTTCTTTCAGACTAAAATTGAAAAATGTTGGAAGCCTTCATAAAGAAGGATGGGAAAGGAGAAGAGAATATATTTTTTTTCTTCTTTATGTTGTATTATTCTATTTCTGAACAATTTTAAAATGTAACAAAACATTCATACTTCAAGAAACTAAGAAATTTTTTTAACAAATCTCATTTTGTGAATGTACAGAGATACATATTTGAATACAAATGAAAATGAAGCAAAGCTTGAGAAAAACAGTCAGTGTCCATTTTCAGACAGTTTTTTTAATGATCACCATACAACAGAAGTTGATAGAAGTAACATTCATTAATCACCCCTTTCTCCAATTTTTTAATTGATCACCTCTAAAATCATCTGCAGATATATGTTGGTCACATGGCAGTTTCCACTGAGTGACTTACCAGACCTGTTAATCTAGAATTTTCATTACATGACCTCTGGTAATAGCATGTCAGATTCACCTTCAAAGAATCGGACAGCTGTTGTCTTGTTGGTATTTACGTTGGTGGAAAGGCAGATTTCAGTGGGTACTACACATATTTTAGTTATCTTTAATAATCAACCATGACTTTTTGTGAAAAAAATACATCTAGGCAACAAAAGGAAACATATAAATATCTTCTTCAAGTATCTTCTTTATTTTGTTTATATTTTACAAATCATTAGAACAATGAATTTTGTGTCTGCAAGTGATCACTTTATCATGCAAAGTGTATCCAAAATTATATATATATATATATATATATATATATAGAGAGAGAGAGAGAGAGAGAGAGAGAGAGAGAGAGAGAGATTTGGATGTCTGCTTGTTTCAATGTTTGTTCTTGCACCCACCTTTAATACGAGAGGGGGAAAAAAAAAAGAAAGATGTGCCTGCTAATGGTAATGATAAATGATGAGGTAAGTCAGAAATTGTATCAATTCAGAACTAATACACACAATAATTGGCAATTTTTTTTCAAATCTGTTTTATCATGGAAATAGATTGCAAGAACATTTGGAATACAAAGGAAGTAGTTCACTGTAATCACGGATAATGTTATCAAACAATTATTATTGTTAAAATCAGTCAGTCTAAAACGCTTCATTTTAAATGAATTTTAAAAATTCATGATTAAAAATATATCAATCAAATTAATTGCTCATTACGTAAAGTTGTTAATTTGTAAATTGTTCTGATTTCTATATTCGTTACTTAATTTTATCAGCTGGTTATTGTTATCTAAAAGATCCAGTATTAAAGTGATCAAAATAAACAGTTTCCTCTCTACTACAAGATTCACCCATTATAAAGCAGGTGTTGGGGTCCAAATAGCCACCACATTATATCCAAGCCATGAAAATCAATTGCGAATTTCTCTACTTTGGAGTTAGATCTAGCTACTATAGAGCTAAGTTCAGCTCCTCTATAGCTATATTTAGCTATTTGGGGCTAGATCTAGCTCTTTAGGAGCTGGATTTTTTTTTCGAGGTCAACCGCCCTGCATTAGGCTGCAAATCCCCGCCATGACAAACCATGAACACACATTTATAAAAATCACTAGTTTCATACAAGATAGACAAGGAAAACTTTGGTCTTACCTCCCAGGAATTTCCAGACAACAGACTGTCTTCAATGGCACACTGAGCCAAGGCCAACAAGTTCTCAGTGTCCAGATGTTTTTTTTTTGGACGCTGAATCTGGAATAAAAGTTCCGGATGGTCTTGCTGGAAGAATGGGTGGCAATACTCGTAGATCACGGCTGACCGACCATTAACATCACGCAGTTCAGTACCAACATCATTATCAGCATAAAAATTTTCCCGTTCATGACTGTTATTATTCTCTATATTCATATTGCTGTGGGGGTCAAGAAGGCAGGTGTGGAATGCATTCATCTGAGAATATGAGTGACCAGTAGTAAACGACCTGTTATTTGTCGGACAGCAGATTTTGCTGATTTTCATATTTCTGCTATGGGAGATCTTGCGGAAACCATACATATTAAGCTGTCGAACAAAACTTCGAAAATGCTTGGTTTTGAAGGAGCTTCGGGAATTAGCCATGCTTCCCTCTTCGTCTTTCGAGAAGGAAGGGTTACCCAGATATTGTTTTTCAAAATCCGTCTTGTTGATGCGGATCGAACGGCCCTTCTTGTGCCAGGAAATAGCACCTGTCTTGCATTCATTTGTGATCCGCCACAGTTTAACTGGGAAACGACTGACCATACGTTCACTCACGGCCTGCTTAAGACTGGGGAACTTGTCTGACGTCTCTTCTTCACTTCTATCCGAAAACATCTCTTCCAGCTGGTATTCAAGGAAACAAACAATTTTTTTCAAATTATCAAGATGAATAAACAATATCATATTTTAGGTCTAGTAATACAGGTTTCCCTCTCTATCTGAAAGTAGAACATTGTTATGAAAACCTATTGTCAGTCGAAATGGCATAGACACAATTACCATTAATTTATGTGGGAAAAAATGGTGATGATTATATGTTCGGCTGAGTTGTCATTGGAGTTAGGAAAGGTGAGAGGTATAAGAGACTGTGGTGTAAAAGACAGAGGAAGAGGGTGCATGCTGCCTCTATAATAGTGGTAAAGGTTTGTTACTGGTTTGCAAACTGAAATATCGAAGGGAGGTAACAATTAATGGTGACTCATGGCTGCTGCTGTTACTAACATATTGAGGAAAGCAAAAGACTTAACCATATAGAACTGCATTTCATTAAATCTAATTATTATGAATATAATTATATTTTTTGGTTTCAGGGCTTAAGGTTAGTTTTGAGGTTAGGGTTAATTTTAGGGTTGTTCAATGAATTTTTATCATTAGTTGCTAGAGTATATTCTTAATTTTAATCAAAAAATGTTCAATCATGTTTTGATGTTACTTGAAGGATCAACCCTAAAACTAACACTAAGCCTAATTTTATCCAGATCATTAATGATCAAATAAAATAAAATTCAGTTTTAAATAAATGATCAAGTTTTCTACTTTCATTCATTCAATTGAGCGTTGGTAGCAATAGCCGCTTAAATCAGCGTTATTTGTTACCTCCCTTTGATATTCTACTTAGCGAACCTGTATCAAACCTTTACCCAGATCGCTACAAAACAGACACTGATCGCTATTTTCGCCTTTTTTCGTTCAAAGCGGAAAAGTGGCAAAAAGCGATTTTTCTAAAAGCGGGGGTTACCTGTACTCCATTCGGAATCAGAAGCACTTCATCAATTTATGTACGATGAAAAAAAAAATTACACCGTGCTCAAAGATTATCATTTTTTAGCAATTTATATTAATTGACAGAAAAGGTTGTTGATGAGATTCGAAACCGGGACGTTCGAATCAGCAACAATTCAAAAAACAAAGGGAGATAAAAGAGATGAAATTAAATTTGAAATTTGGAATCGGCGTCGCTTTTCTTTTCTCAATAAAATTTCATTTGCGATCCAAGAAAAAAAGATTAAACCAATTCAAATTCATTAATTCTTCTTTTAAGAAAAATACAGGCATTGATTAAAGTAATTTCTCCTTTAATTTATAGAGTAAAATAATTAAAGAATGAAATAATAATGTTACAGGATTCATTTTTCAATTTAAAACATCAAAGTTTATAAGAACGCCTTCACTATTGAATTCAGACGAAGTTCATGTCTGCAGAAAACTGATTTTTTTTAAAACTATTTCTAACCATTAATATTTTTATCTTTAAGAAAAAAAAAACGGGTTATTTTTCTGGGTTTTTTTTTCTTTTTACATCAAAGTTACTGTCTTCAAAGTCAATATGCAAAATAGTGACAGATCATGAAATTAATGTCTTCGTTAATTTTTTTTTTTTCAAATAACTGATTCAAACAAATATTTTTAATTCAAGGGTAAAGTTGAAAACCAAGTTAATAGAAAAATGAAAATCGTTTTAAACAATACAATATATATGCTAAAAAAATAGATTTAAATTAAGATGAAATTTTACCTGTTTTATGAAAAAGGTAGTTGAAAAAAGTATCCTACTTACGAGAAATATGCTTTTAAAAATTTATTAATTTGAGTTTTTTTTACCTTTTAATATTTCAATCATAGATAGATAGATTGATAGATAGATAGATAGATACCAATAGCTTTATGGTTTTCTTTTCTCTAATATTGAAAAGATATGTTTTAATACAATGGGAATTCTTCAGAAATATGAGATTTAAAGAATGGATGAAACTATCGAAATTAAAGAAATTTACAAATTTTCAATATTTTTCGGGTCGATAAACAACTAACATCCCGAACTGAAAATAAACAAAATGAAGCAAATAAGACCAAAGCAACAATTAAAATGAAACAAATCTTCTTCATACTTTTTCTTTCCTTTTTTTTTCTTCAAGATGAAAAAGAAATTCTTCAGTTTCTTTCTTCTTTTCTTTTCCTATCGAATTCTCGGCGCTGATGAAGTAATTCTTTTTCAAAAGTCTAAAAAGAAAATTTCTTCGTCTTTTCCAGCTTTAAATGACATAAAAAGGATTTTTCTTTCTTCTTTTAAGAACAAAACTTTAAAATAATGAAAAAAATCCACCAGGCCAAGTTCTAATCCAGAATTTCTACAGGAACAATTCTTCGATATGGACAACCATTAAAAAGAATAAAATATTGATATTCTTTCCAAATAGTAAGTATTTGAAAAAAAAAGTATATATATGTATGTATGTATATTATTAAAGTTTCTGTTCTCTTTCGAATGTCTGATTCTAGGGTTGGAAAATCAAGATGGGAAACTTCAGAGTTGATTTCTCTTCCGATTTTTTTCTCCCTTTTCGCTTGTATATCCGTTCTTTCTTTAAATTCAAGAATTAATGTTGGCTTTTTTTTTTTAAACTTAAAACGTTATATTTGAATTTGAAAAGTGACCAATAAATAGATTTTAAAATAACGGCTAAACATTGAATAAATAATTTCAAAATCAGAAGTAGCGCCCCAAACGCTGGGGTCTATTTTTCGTTTTAATTTCTCTCTTTTAAAAATGTCTATTAACATGAATTAAATTATGGACGTAAAAAAATGTAAATAGAATTCAAAAGCTATTTTTATTTTAATTGGAATTAATTATTTCCAATAACTTTGAGAAGAGTTATTAAGATCCCAAATTTTGTTCTGACAATCAAAATTCATCTTCCCATCAACGTTTCGGCCGATCTATTTTTTAGCCTTCGTCAGGTGTCTAATTCGAGAGAAGAGGCAAACCTACAGACCATTCTACAACTTGTCTTATAGGCCCATCCTATTCCCAGCAAAGGACGTGGAATCCCTTCTAAATTATTCATTCGTCAAGCAAAGTCATGATATTTATTCTAAGACTTTGGAAAGTTTTCATGGGTTGGGCTATTAACCTAAATGATTTAATATCAAATGTAACATTTCGGTATTTTTAACAAGATATCCTGTCGAATGCATTTTTTCATCCGTGAATTCGTTTTTAAAGTTTTTATATTTCATTCGTTTTCTCATAATATTTATCTGTTATTTTTTAATTTTGGTTTCAATTTAAATTTAAGACAACAAATGTTTTTTTTTTAGATTTATCTTATTTTTATTTACTTATTTTTCTTTTTTATTTTCATATTTTTGTGATTTTTTTTAAGATTTAAATTCGTATTTATAGTAATGCTTGCTTTAAATTTGATTCTAAATCTATTTTTATATTTTTTATTTCGTTTTAATATTTATCCTATTATTTTTTGTTTTTATTAATTTTCATTTTTGTTCTTTTTCTTGTTTATATCACTTTATTCTCTTTTCTTTTTTTTCATTCACTTTTATTTATCCTTCTAATCTTTTTAATTCATTTCATTTTTATGCTTTTCCTCTTTCATACATTTTCTTTCATTCATTCTTTTTTATTTTTGTCAAGCTCCTGTACTAAGTCTGGAGTTGACATTATTTTCCTACCATTACAAAAACACAAGAATAATCCTCATCAAAATGAGCAGTGTAAACCAATATGTAAAATCTACGTTCCCCTACCTTGATTTGACCTCGCAACCAACTGATTGCTAGGAGGCTGTCTTGCTGATTGAGCTAATTTGACAACAAAAATTTATCATACAGATGCGCAACGGCTTATTTCATTCTAATAAATAGATAAACATATACAAAAAGATATATATTTTTATAATTTTGTATTTGTCATATATGCAATACAAAAGTTGCAGTTATCATCTCTAGTTGGAATAGAATTTAGAGCGGGGTTTAATCCTGCAGCAGTCAGTCTTGTACCTTATACTTTTCCTTTTTTCTATTCTTTCTTTTTTATGCAAGTCCTTTTTCAACCCTAATTTTTTTACTGGTATTGATTAAGTTCAGCTTAGTTGGGCACAAGATCACAAGTGATGAGCACCAAATGATGATCAAATGCACTACAATGGTAGTAGGCTGCAGGACAATCTTGTAAATTATTATCATTCACTTTAAGTTTAGCTAAGTTTGAAGCAAGGCTATGGGCTAATCATTATAGTCTGTGTAATAAAGTGAGTTGCAATAGAAGTCAGTCTATTCTATTTTTAGTGCAGTACTGCTGATCTTTTAACCTTGTCTAACATTCAAAAAACCATTGAGCTTTTTTTCCAATCAGTGTACTAAGATTCAAAAAGCCTGGTTGGAAGTGTCTTTTTTCTATATTTCCATCTTTCTGAATACAAACTAATCTCTGTGAGTCCTGCTTTGCTTTTTTTTACAAGAGAACTTTCAGAAAAACTAAAATTGTTCTCCTACTTAAAACTACTAATTTCTAAGAGTTTGATATTACAAACTTTATATTGATAACTAAGGCACAGAAAATAGTTAATGAGCAAAACCACTGAAGCTGATTGACAAGTGAACAGTAAGTTCATTTGTTTATTCTTATCAGAACTTAGTGTATAACTTATAGTTATGATTAAATGTGTTGAACTTTTGTCAAAGTCCAAATCATCACAGTCTGAAAAACAAATGTACTAAACAGCAATATTCCCAAATGGTTATTTACTAAGTTTAACTTAGTCAGGTACAAGGCCACAAGTGTTGAGCACCAAAAGGGGAGTGGATTTATTGCAGCTTGCTAACTTTTCCTCCATGGAAAGACGTCATTGATATAAGTTTTGCTTAGTTGTGCACAAGACCACAAGTGTCAAACACCCCCTGATAAACCATATTAGAAAAGAAAAGGTTTATGAGACAAAGTTTACAAATTGCTACTTCATGGTGGGGTGCCCAATGGCTTTTCATTAAATTTGACTCAGTTGGGCTCAAGGCCACAACTTTAGGGCACCCAAAGGAGAATTGGATCCAATGAACTCACTACAGTAATAACGATCTGAAGGCTTGCATGTTAACCTCAGAAAAGCAAGGCAGCGAAATAGTTACCAAATATTTCAAGAGATAAGATGACTTTCAGATAAGATGAGATCCTGATTTCAGTCTGCACATCATGGTTTTAGCTCAGAGTTAATATCAGTGGTTTAGTGTCTGGCCTATAGGACAACCCCATTTTTAGTGGTGTTTTTTAGATTTTCAAAGGGTTGCTTAATTCAGTGAAATATACAGTTAATTAGGCATGAAAACACAATTTGGGAGCAGCCTGTGAGGATTTCTAATAATTGCTCCATGGCAAGTTACTTTTCATATTTACTAAATTTACATTAGTCTGGCACAAGGTCACAACTGTGGGGAACTCTGTGGAAAATTAATTACTGCAAGATGAGCTTATAACCATTGCACTACCAAAGGCACTCACTTTTGCATTTATCATTTTATTGTGCTATCTCTTTAAGTCCTCATGCTTAGAGAACAAACCATTCCTTTTGTGTTAAAAGCATGAAACTTTGTAAGATAAGTAACACCCCTTGGGTTTAATATTTCTGAATATGGAGCCAAACAAGATACACAATTGGAACAGAGAACTGCACATGACAAAAATACCCCCTTTCAAAACGATGCTTGAAATAGAAATCAGTTTCAAAGCGCTATTTTGAATGGAATTTGTCTGAAATATACTGCAATAAACTCAGGGCTTATGAGACAGAGTATAGAAGGCGCATTACACGAGGGACAAGAGAGGTAAGTGGGGGCTGAGAGTTTCATACTTTTATCATAGAAAAAAACAATTTGGGGGGGTTTCAGCAGTAGGACTATTTTCATTCATCTCATTATTTTTTTTTTATTCTGCGCAATTTCATTCATTCTTCTTTATTTTTCATCAGCTTTATGCTATGTTTTAGGACGGCTCACATATCCCATACCAAGTCATCTACAGAGCCTGGGCACAGTGCCACAGAAATGCAGGGTCTGTCGAGAAACACTTTAAGGAATGCATCAAGGACAGCCTAAAGCACTTTGACATCCCTGTAAATGAGCTGGAGTCTTGGCGCTGCAGCCATTCCCAGGAACAGAGAAAACTTTCACGGAGTTGACAGCAATAAGACCAAGTTGTTTACCTTATTCTCGAGGGAGGATACACAGCTTGTTGGCATGGATGATGTGGATGTTCCCAGCAAGCCATCACTTCCAGCTTTGTCTTCAATTTTTAAGTGTGCAAGCCAATATTCTCATGTGACTGCAGCAAGAAATGGCCATCAGAAAATCATAATTCCAACTGTTGATATGTTGTGTTTTCACTGTTACAATGGTCCAGGGTCTACAACCAGACAATTAACTTTGGGTGGCATTAGGGACTCAAACTTTTGATATCTAGCTGTCCATGAAATTTCTAAAAGGTAAGGACCTTAGAAGGCACATGTACTTCCACTGTTCCATGGATTGATGGGCTGTGGCACTGTCGCAAGATTTGTTAGCCACTGTAAAAAGACTGTGCGGTCTGTATGGACTGTCTATTCTGAAATTATACTTGCTCTGTTGAAATAATCTTCCGCACCGGATGGCATGTCATTGGAGGTAATGGCCATGATAGAAAGGTTATTCATTCTGCTCTATGACCCAACCCACATACATGCAGAAATAGGCCAGGCAAGGGGGAAGCTTTTTGTGGAGAAGTATGATAAGAAGTCAATTCCTCTAACAAAGGCTGCCCCAGGGCAGCACATTGAGAGAGCAGTGTACCAAGGAGGTTATGTATGGAGTCAGATGCTTGTGTCTACACCAGAACTACCTCCGCCGTGTTGATGGTGCTGGTCTGGCTGGCTGGCAGACTGGCTGGCAGGCTAGCTGGTTATGAATGTATCATGCATATGTGCTCCATTGATGGAGCTAGAGGGCTGAAAATTTAAAGATTTACTCTTTATTATGTCGGTTTTGGGAAAATTCTCTCCTAAATAAATTTTTAGTGGGTTGTTTGCAATGTAAGTTTATGCTAAATTGACACCTTATTTTATGTCTGGCATTTACATTTTTTTAGCAATATTCATCATCATCAGCAGCAGCAGCCTTTTTGCATCCATTGATGGACATACACCTTTCCTAGGCTTTACCAGGTGTCTCTATCATGGACGTCGTATATCCAATACTTTCTGAACTTGTCTTGTTCATCATACTATCTTATATTTTGTCAGCCACATTTTCGCATTTGATTTTCTCAGGATCCATGTTGCGAGTCACGAGGTTCAGTAGTTGCCCAACATTTTTGCAACATGGTCAGCTCACCACTATTTTGAGTTTTCTAATGGATTCTATGATATGTCTGACTCGTGTTTTTTTCTCCAATATACTCGTACCAATATGCACTAGTTTTGATGTGCGTATCTGTAATAAATGGAATGATGATACGAGAGAAGATCAAAGCTTTGGTGAAGTCATTGTAGTTTCTGTTTATATGTCGACTGACCAAAATCAAAACATCCAAGTACATCTGGTACTATCTTTTCAAATCACAGTCATGGCCAGTATATAGAGAGAGAAAGGTTGATAACCGTCACAAAAAGGAGAGAGAGAAAGAGAGTGACACTCAGCGTCATATTCCATGTCCGGCTACTTGACTTAGAGCAACGCCAGTGCCTCAATGGTAGGGCAGTCGCTACTAACCTTTCTCAGCTCATAAGTAATATGACTACCCGCTCTCACTTGTCACGGTTTCCATTCATACTGACCGATCTCTTTATCCCCTTCTACCTCTGTGTCACTCACTTTCCCCAGCCTCTCTCCCTCATTTCCGCTCAGATAAACACATGCTTCTTGCCCTCCCCTTTCCTCTGTCCCTCTCTACCTTCCTTTGGTTATAGTTAGTTCCTGTTTGGTTCTTCCCCAGGGGGCAGATTCACATGTTATCACTTTCTCTGAAATCCCCACCCTTCAGTAATCTCAATGTATCTGTCCTTATTACCTCTGTTCCTCCCTGCTTCAACTTCACTTCTTTCTCTCTTGTTTCCTTTTGGTTCTCTTTCTTAGCGAATACCTTGACCCTTAATCCCTTTTCTTTTTGATTCATTAATTCTTACCTCCCCTTGGTGTGAATTATCCTGTTAAGTAGGCTCCATACTTCAGTCAAATAATCTACATACCTACGTAGGAGAGTCTCCAATATCCCATAGCGTATGAAAAGGGTTACACTGGCACACACAAAACACATCTTAGTGAGGGATTGCACACATGCTCGCATCATATTTTTTAAAAGAATTATTTAAGAATTGAATAGAATATGTAGAAATAAAATGAAATACTCAAATTTAGTCACTCACACACACCTAATATACTAATATACATACTGTGCTTTTATGATCTCTCCATGTGATCTTAAGCAGAATTCTCTTCTGTGCATATTGCATAGTACTCATTTTGAGGGTCAATCTTTTGGTGTGGTCCCATGTTTCAATTCCATAGCTGACTATCAAGAGAATTCATTTATTGTATGCCCTTCTTTTTAGGACTAATGGGACTTTTTTGTTCTTGGACTTTGAGCTTGATCAACTGAGAGTTTACCAACATCGAGTGATTCTTCACTTGATTTCTTCTTTTTTCCCCAACAAAGGCAGGAGAAATAACTTATTCATTGATCACCCCTTTTTCCAATGTCTTAATTAATCACTTACAACAGGCCATGCTGCCAAAAGACAGTTGATGATTTTCTCCATTGACACAGGTAAAAGAATGACTTGATTTAAACGTCTTTCCAATCTGCTCATAAAAATTATGCAACATTTCTAAAAATTGGAATTGATCTTAAAGTTCAACCTATAGTTGTTTTACACAAATAAATGAAATTTCATTTCATATTGATATACAGGATCTTTGTATTTTGGTAGGGACAATCTATTAATTTTGGTACACCATTCATCATTGTCATCCTTCATGGTCAAAGATGACCATAGCTTCTATTCCAAGTGGTGCAACAGCTGTGGTGTGACTTACCCGTGACTTGAATTATAGCAAGATTTTCCCACATGGTCACCTTCACACTCTTATTCCTGTCTGCCTAGATCCTGCAATCTTAAGGTTGCCCTCTCCTTGGTTTAGAATCTAGTTGTCCACTCCTTAGACTGGTCACCAACCATAGCTAGAGAGTCCACTCCCCGGTTTGTAATCAGAGTGTACCATTGATATTCCAACAATCGTTTGATTAGCACCAAAAGCATCAAAAGACACAAAACTCACATGTCTAACAGATTAGATAACACATCAAATACTGACGTAATAAGTAATCTCTCAATTTTGTAAGATATCGCAGCTTATCTTTATGGATGGGCAAGGTGACATAATGGATATCAGCACAATAAATAGAAGGAGTGAACCATGTTCAAATTCTTGCTGAAGCTGTTTATCTTAGCACCAATGCCTTTGGGAAAGGCATGAATCCATTACCTTGCATTATGTCCCACTGCCAGATATCTGGACAAAAAAATCTCATCATTGGTATACTACAATGGTTGACCAACAATACAATAATGAGTGAGCTGTTAGGCAAACCACTCTCCCATGATGAGTTCACCTTCCCAAGAGGTATTAGCAAAAAGCTGTTACACTTGTTATCAACCTTGACTGGGCCCAATTAAACAGCTGTGCTTACACTTAATCCAAGCAGTCATTTCTCAAAGATATGCGAGTGTGAGTTAGGATATCAGTTCATATCAGTCGAAGAGAAGGTTGAACTGTTGAAAAAAACTGATCTGTTTTGTCTATCAGATTTTAATGAGTAGCATTGGTTTGTTGTTAATGGCGCTTCTGTAGCAGGTGTTTTTAAAGTGTAATATTTGTTCTTGTCAGCTTGATATCTGATACTTCATCAATGTTTAATGACTTGAACCACATTTGTTAAATAAAGAAAAAACAATTCATTCCAAGTCAAAGGAGAAGAAATATAATTTGATTTATTTTAATTCATAAATACCTTTCTAACCCCATAACATGATCAGAGTTAGTTAGGATTAAAAACAAGTCTATAATAATATGTGCAAAAAATTTAAGTCCTCACTCTGGGAATATATGGGATATTGAGCTGACAAGGTACTACACTTTGCACTTTTGGAAACCACAGAATAGGTCCAGTAGACCACACACTATAGTAGTACCATTAATGATATAAGGACAAAATAAGAAATTCAACAGAGGCAGTAATTCCTAGAAAACAACCGACATCATATCCAATATCTTATCATCATCATCAGTCTTTTAGCGTTGGAGATAGACTTTCCCTAAGATTTGCTAAACCTCACCATCATCGGCGTCATGTTTCTGAACTTATCTAGTTCTTACCAACATCTCATATTTTGCCTGCAACATTTTCGCATGTGATCTCTGGGGATCCATGTTGTAAGTCGTGATGTCCATCCAATGTCTGACATTCTTGTAATCATGGCCATCCCACTGCTATGTAAGATTTCTGATGGTTTTTACAATATCTCTGACTCCTGTTTTTTCCCTAGTGTACTGTAGTGTCTTGTGATCTCTTCATGTGATATTGAGCATGCTTCTCTCTTGTGCATGTTGCATTGTTTTCAGTTTGAGGGTCAATCTTTTGGTAGGGTTCCATGTTTCAGCTCCATAGGTGACTATCGGTAAGATGCATTGGTTGAATAATCTTCTTTTTAGGATTATTTGGATCATCTTGTTTTTAAAGGTTGAGCTTGCTTTGACACTTCTTTTGGGCACTAATCATTGTTTGTTCACATCTCTCATAGTTTTTCTAAAGAGAGTTCTTTTTAGAAATCCCTCTCTCCATTGACTCACTTCAGACTTAGTAGATTAAATGTTTCACTAGCCACCTTTGATCGAGTAATTGTCTGATTAATGATATATATATATATATATATATATATATGTATATATATATGTACATATATATACACCAAAACCCTGGTATCCTTGTTCGCTAAGGTGGTTGCATATTTACTATCAGCAAATGCTGATTTTTCAAACAAACACGACCTTTCCCCCGTAAAGCCGATTGGCGTAACACAGAGATGAACGCTGTGCAGTAATCGAAGCTGTGTTCACCTTTGGAATAGCCTTAAATGTAGGCTCTGCTTTTACCACTTAGTTAACAACACTCTCATATTTAGGGAAGAGTCTTAAACGCACTTATATCACTCATTGCCTTATAAGTACTATTATATTGTTCTTTACGCTAACAGTATAAATCATCACATTCAGATTAAATCATCCATTTACTGATATTTAATACATATATATATACATGTAATTATAGTAAAGAAACTTCATTTTGAACCATTTGCTTGGCACTGATTTTACTTGGTTGCAAATCGAGCAACCTTAGATCAAGCAATAAATTCGTAATAAAATGTCTCTATAATCATCACACTCTTTCTGTCGGATATAGATTGTTCATTTACTAATATTTCATATACATATATATACTTATAATAATGATTAAATGATTGAAACATCTACAGACAGCTGTTTTGTTGTATTACAACTCTTCAATGTGGCTATAGACTATCCATTATCCCATCCTGTACCACGAGGTAGGATCGAAACCTTTGCTTCAGATCCAGAGGCTGGCATTTTACCTCTGCTCTACACAGAACTGGACTGTCAGTAAGGCTGAACTTGGGCAATTTATGTACTTACGCACAATTCTCCATCCACCAGAGTGCTCTATTCCAAAGTTGGAGGCCATAAAGTCTGGGCACATGTGCATCACTAATGATGAAAAACATTGTGCATATCATTAAATAAAAATAAGCATATTTAGCTATGTGTCCAAACTCTAAGGCCAACCTGTATATATGCACACACATACTTATATATGCATGTATGTATGTACGTACCCCCAAACATGCTCATGTACACATACATGCAGGAGCACTGAGTCCCAAATAAGTAAAGATATATGTCTGTATTACTTGGGATAAATTCCAGTGCAACTTATGCAAATATTGACTTGCAGTATTCTTAACCAAATCAATATTCTCCAACGGATCGGTATTTGGGGGTTCTGGGAACACTAAAAAAATCTTCCCATACAAGTTCATGATAACTGCTTCTTCGCTTTATGCCACCTCATTAAGTTGATGGTTGTGATGTTTTGGCTCATCAGTGTGTGTGTGAATGTATATAGGTATGCATTTATTTACATGTATGCACCCTCTCTCTCCCTCTCTCTCTCTCTCTCACTCACATGTACACAATCGCACACACACATATAAATGAGCACTCAGTTACAGATAATTAAAGACATATGTCTGTATCATTTGGGATAAGTTCCAGTGCAACTTATGCAAATATTGATGTGCAGAGCTCTTATCTGGGAATCCTTGTGACATAACATTGCTCTAACCGAATCAATATCTCCCCAATGAATCAGATGGGTCTGCACTTTTGCCTTGGGTCTTATAAATAGAGATGGAATAAAGTAGACTCATGATATATCAATACCATGGCTATATATATAGAAAAAAAGAGAAGAAAGCAGGAATCAGCTTTGCCCTCCAGGGTTTTAGATGCCAGTTTTATAAACCAGTTTGGTATCTCATGCTGAATTTAACACAGCAAAAGTCCATTAGGAATTTTTTTATCTTAATATTTGATGGCCTGTAAGACCTTTATTAATTTATTTATTCATCTATTAGAAAAAGAAAGCATTTAAATACCAGGTCCATCTGGAAAGTTTATTAATATACTACCTAGAGAAATGGAGCCAAAGTTTCCTCCAGAGTACTCCCCTTGGGACCACATTCTTTGGTCCCTCCCACTTTTCAAAACTCTGCAAAGTCTTCCCTTAGGATCACAATCAGCGGCTTTCTTGTTGCGTGCTCCTTAATCTCGTCTGCAGTCTGCAGTCTGAAATTTCTTTTTGAAAAGCAAGAGAATTGCAGGGAACCAAATCTGAACTGTAGGGTGGCTGATAAACTTGGGTGATGCAATATTTTGCTCCAAACCCTAAATGAGATGAGAAGAATGAGCAACCTCAGTCATTGTGAATGTGATGGTCATACAGCATAAAGTTCACTCAATGGCTTCTCACTGCTTACTGAGTAAGACATGGGATAGTTTCAGTTCCTGCATGCCCAGTAAGGCCCCATCTGACCGGTTGCCAGGATACATCAATGTCACACATTGGTTCTCGAGGTATACCAAATGGCATATTGCACTGACTCCAGTGTGCAATTATTATGTCTAAGAGACTGGGCACTGATCTAGAGGTCTGAGTTGAAATAATTATACTGATAAGTATCTCTATCTTTATTATTTCAATCACAAACTTTCTAGTAATTTTCCTCAAGTTTTCCCAATATTGCCTGAATTTCTGATGTGATAGATCTCATCACTGTTGCCCCATAAATTGCCTGCCCAACCAACCTGCCAAGTAAGCAACAGATCCTTTGCTTGTGTAAGTGTGTGTATGTGCATGTGTCTGGGCACATCTGGTCATATCTTGGGAGCTACAACCTTGAAAATTGCATGAGCACACCACGATGTATCATTTATGTATTTTTTTATAGATAATTTTAGATAAAAGATCTTTTTTTTTTAGATCATTTTTAGATAATTACTTCTAGTACACATTCAAATCATTCTGTGCTTCTTGGGGAAATTTTGACCAATTTTGCCTTTGGTGGTGTCACCCAATAATTATGTTTTCCTTTTATATTTTTTTATCTTATTAAATCAGAAAATGTACAGGAGGACATCCATTATTCTACTTATAATAGCGTCATTCTGCCAGTAATGCTTGAATTGATCCATGAACATTGACAATCCCTTTTGCCTGAATATCAATGCATGACAAAAATTAATTTGCTGAATGAATCAGTATTTTGAACATTTTAGATGCTTACTATACACTGATAATAGAGCATCTTGATTGTTTGATGAAGAAACAACCAACAAATAATCAGATATGTGTACTAACATGAAAATGACATCAGAAACGAAATAGACTGCACAAAAACTTTGGTTTAGAGAGTAAAGATGAGATTTGATTTCGGCAATCAGAAAAGGTCTATGTTGAAAAGGTAATTTGAATAAGATGTTTTTCTTCTAAGTTGAGCGAATACTGGCATTATCTGTGCAAAACTGAATATGAAGTCTGACCTATAAGTATCCCATCATTTTGAATATCGCAAGAATCAGTTGCACAGCCTTGATATAACTTGGCAACCAATCAAAGGAGACCTTACTGTGAATGTGTGAGCAGACACTCTCCTATAGAATTACTGAGTTGGCAGTGGGACACCATTGACTGAGCTTGTATACTGTGTGACCATTGCATTTACAATGACCAAGCCTGACTGTTCTTTACGTCTCATACTGGGTTTTTCAGTGACGTAGCACATCACCCAGGTTTGTTAGTCCAACTATAATCCAGATTTGTCTCCCTGTGACTTCTGGCTTTTTCTAAACAGATTTTTAAACCATGAACAAGATCGAGGAGGTTATGATAAAGCAGTTGATGGTTATCCCAAAAGATGACTTCGCAGACTGTTTTGTAAAGTGGAAGGGATGCTGGGACTAGTGTTTGAGGTTCTAAGGCACCATTGCTACAGGTAAGCTATTGTTTTCTCAATATTAAATGGCTCAATATTTTCTAGACAGATCTTAAATATATGCGTTAATTTGGAAGTAACTCCAAAAGAAGGACTTTGAAATGCTATCTACTGGATACTCATTTCTTTTTTAACTGGTTAGAAGAGATATCTGTTGGAATTTAATTTCTCTTGTGTCACTACCTACCTTTCGCATAGATTTTATGCCTGATCTATTTGTTGGTTGACTATTGCTCTGATGATGTCTGTGGCTTTGTAGTCATTGGTGGAACCAAATGTGTGCTGTGCTGTGCAATTTGGTCTGTCTTCAGCATGAGACTCCAGCTAATCAATAGGGGGAGGGCTCAGATCTTTAGGCTATTCTTAAGGCAGTCCTTTAAGTGTTTCTTGAGATGCAGAGTAATTCTGTGGCACTGCACCTAGGTTCCATAGTGGAATTGGTGGAGAACACGAGATCTGTCCCAAAAATTGTATAGAGCTATTCTCTACAAAGGAAATGAAAAATAAAAAAGTAAAAATGAAAATGATAGGAAATAAAAGAAAGTCTGCTAAGACCCCCAAAATGCATGAATTATTGGTCCTTGATCCCTCTGGACCCTAATGCAATTTATAAGACCTGACCTTACCACAATATATTTTAGACAAACCACATTCAAAATAGGGTTTTGGAAATGATTTCTACAATAAGCATTGTTTTGAGATGGGGTATTTTTGACAAGTGCAGGACTCAGCACCAGTGATGAATTTACATGGCTCCATACTCATGAACGTTACACTCAAAAGGTGTTACTTATCGTACAAAGTTTCATGCTTTTATCACAAAAGAGAATGATTCATTCACTTAGCATGAGGACTAAAAGAGATAGTACAATAAAATGATAAATACAAAAGTAGTAGTGGTAATGCACTGATTATAAGCTCATCTTGCAGTAAAACAATTTCCATTAGGTTCCCCACAACTATGACCTTGTGCTAGACTAACCCAAGTTTAATCATTATCAACAACTGCCTTACCCTTTGCCATCAAAAATCAAAAATATGATGGCAATAATCAAGTTATCTGATAGTTATTTGATAGTTGCAGGGTACTTGAAAAGTATCAAAACCAGTATTTCCTGAATATTAAACTAATGTAATGGTAAGATTAAGCAAAGATACAATTTATCAAGATTATCAGAGCTTACAATTCTATTTCTACCTAGTTATGTCACCAGACACCATTGGTGTCATAAGGCAGACTGACATCAAACGTATATTGCTAATTGTTATATTTGTGGATTTCATAATTTTTAATGCTACGATTTACCTTCATCTTGATATTTATATTGTCTTCTTCTATTGCAAATCTTATTAGAAAGGATTCTCTTCAGCCATGAGAAATAAAAAGGGTGTATCGGACTAAAGAAAAAGCCCCCAGTAAGACTTTAACTCACATGATGAGCCTCAAGATCTGATTTGAACTGATGCTTGTCATGTGAATCCCAGTAGCTCAGATGACAAGAGTAGTAGCCTCCCTTTTGCATAGAGGGATGTGATTTTGAGTCTCAGTAGTGGCTTTTTCCTTATTTGGATATGTGCTGTTTATTCATTCACGGCCCAAAAGGAATCCAGTCTAAGGAGAGTTGTGACAAAAATATTAAGATGGCAAATAGTATCGTAAAAAATAGAAAAATTGATAGTAATGTTTTATAATACTTCATCTACTAAAAAATAAATTTGTCAACTTAAGTTTAGTCAATATATAAGGATGCTTGCTATGAGGCAAATTTTAGCATGCCAGTATATAGGAAAATTGATCATGATGAATTACAATACTTTATCTACTAAAAAATGAATTTGTCAACTTAAGTTTAGTCAATATGTAAGGTTACTTGCTATGAGGCAAATTTTAGCATACGAGCATAGTGGGAAGAGCGCTCCTATTTCTAACCTGGAAGCAAAAAAAAAAGGGACTTTTTCTTTAGCAATCAGCCTAGAAAATAGAAAAAAAATCATATTTACATGTAATGAATATCAGCTCACCTCCATGAAAAAAAACAAAGAACAAATTGCTGTACTGAGAATGCCTTTTACAATGATTAGCTAATCAAGTACTCGCAGAAATATTTTGTTACCCGAAAGAAATAAGAAATAAGCAATGTAATTATACAAGTCATGAAACATTTATAGATTTTACCTTGTTTACCTCAGCCAACAAATTTAGGAGAGGTATATGTATGCGGTGGCCAAGTGGATAGTGGCGCAGACAATGGACTCAGCGTGCCGGGTTCCAGTCCTGGCTATGTCTATTTGTGTTAACTTTGCACAAATGCCCTTGGGAAAGGCATGAATATGCCTAAAATAGCATCACCAGATCTGTACGGCAAAAATCAAGGGTTGTCCTTGCACAGTACTCATTAGTCACCCATACCAGGGTTATGGTGAAGATGGCCCAACCTCTGTTGGCATCAGGACAAAGAATTTCAACTTGGCAAGTTTCAATAGAATGAAGTTTCGATAATGCTTACTCTTTGCCTGTAAGGGAGACACATACTCTAGTCAGTATTGTGCATAGGGTGTCTTTGAGTCTATTTTCTCTTCCTAAAATGATGATTTTTGAAGCCATGGACCTTAGTCTATTTGTACCTAGTTATGTCACCAGACAAGAAGTGATTAACTTTGGAGGCGAATCCAGGAATCTATTTTTGATATTTATCATTATTCTGCATGAAAAACGGTTGAAGACTAACAGTAAATGCCAAATATAAATTTCAGGGGAAGTAACTCACTATTTGTGCATTTTGCAAGAATCGCATTCTCTTTCCTGTTTTTTCATTTAGTTTTTAGCCAGAGCCTACAGTGTTAGTTGAGTTATGCGCTCTCCGAGTGCTTTCTAGCGGCTAGTAATGATTTCAAATAAATTCAAATGAAGCCTTTAATCTTGAGACAAGATCACATACTGACCAATGGCCAATGTCTAAAAATATAACTACCAGATGAAAATACCAGCAACATTGTGGGTTTATGCTGATATGTGAGATAATGATTATTGAACTGTTAAAAACCATCAACAAGAACTGTCACTAAAACAGTTAAAATAGTTTTCTTCAGTTTGGTTTGACTGGCTATGTATGCATTATGCTAGAGGAGCTACAAGGTTGAAATTTTCAGCATTTACTCTTAATTACATCTCAAAAACAACATTTCTAATTTTTTTTTTTAAATTCCCTCTCTAAATAGATTTTGAGTGTGGGGTTCAATTCACGATTTAAGTTTATGCCAGATCCCTGAGTTTGTGTCCAGGTGTGTTTTTTTTTTAAATTCAGACTTTTTTGGGGATCACTGCCCAACAAAAGGTGAACAGAATAACTCATCCATTGATCACCCCTTTTCAAGAAAATTTTAGTTGATCACCCTCAACACAGTATGCTGCCAAAATACGTTGATCTTATGACAGTTTCTATTGGTTGACCAACCAGACCTGTTGGATTGCTTTAGTTTTTGATGTATTACTGCATATCATTATGTCCGTCCTTCGTGGGCGAGGATGACCATTGGCTTCCAGGTCTGGGTGGTGCAGCAGCAGGATCCGAGGTCATGACTTACGCTTGACTTTGATTATAGGGAGGAGAAGTTGCGCACTGTCAGAGGAAGACAACTATAGCACAGAATCACTTTCATGGAGCAGTCTCTGTGCAATAGATTTACCATAGCTGTTTTTAGGAGACTTGCATTAAACTTATTTTGATGGTCAAGCACAAATATAATAATAATAATGATAAAATGGGCAAAGCTTATGGAGATCCTGGGACGCCCTTCCCAGCCTTGCAGACGCAGTCCAGGGCAAAGCAGAGAGTGGTATGTCTGGCATCAGCTTAGCTGGAGGAGCTGCTGGAGGGATGTCAAATCGGGCACCAAACCACTATAAGAGGGCTCCACTCCCTAGTTTGGAATCTTACGTATCCTTGTTCTAGACTGGTTGCCTTCCCAGGGCCAGAGAGCCCAAACTGACCAACTATTTTACTCATAGCTGAAGGGAGAAGAGATGGATTTAGTGCAAAGTGAACATGAACAGATTCAACAAGAGTTTAAACTTGGGTTGCCAATTCCATTGTCTAAGCGATTACTGACTACTCCAATCGCACCATCATAGTGGTAGTAGAAAAATTTGCTTTATTCAGGCATAAAATGAGGAGAGAAAGAGAGGTCAAACATGGGACAGGGTTTCCTTATTTCAAATCACTCGACCATTTCCAATTGTGCATATTGTAGTATCCCACCTGCACCAAAGTTCTTACTTACTGGTTGCTTTATATATGCTTTCCATGGTCAAATCCACAACAGCACAATGAGTACTTAGTTCACCATATAATTTCGCGACATGTACTTTAATCAAATATATGGAGGAAAAATAAAGTTCCTTTGATTACTCCATCCATGGCCTTCTTTGATCAATCTTCCTCTGTCAAGCTACTAGCTTACTTATTACCATACTGCAGTAATGTGGTATATAAATTACTACACTGAAGTAATATGATATTCACATATATTGTTACTACACTGCAATAGGGTGATATAATTGCCAGTATGCTTAAAATGTAAAGTATGCAATCAATGCATAATACCAGCTATGACATAAAGCTGCAAAACTAGGAACCCTACAGTACCACTAAAAAACAAACTCAAAGTAGCAGAGGGCAATGAAAAGAGCAATGTTAGGAGTAATCCTTAGCAATAGAAAAAGATCAACATGGATCTGAGGGTGAAGGATATTGTACAAATGATTAAGCAACAAAAATGGTGATGGACAGGGCACATAGGGAGAATAAAGGACAACAGATGGAACAAAGAGCTAAGTGATCGGTGCCCATCGCAGAAATGATAAAGAACTTTTTCTAGCAATGGACTATTAACCGTTGATGATGATGGTGATGATATGTATATATAAACATTTATATATATACTAGATTTGCTTCTAAATTAGCCCTTCTCCTTTGCATAAAAGGCTTAAAAGAATGTTATAATTAATTTGGCTACAGTAAGTAAGAGAAATGATCATAACATTCCTCCCTTAGTATTAATGCTTATAGCATAAAAATATCTATGGAGCATTTTTTTGCATTAAAAAATGAATAATTTAAAAAGAGAGAAAAATTTGAAGTACTCAATGTTATAACTTACATACATAATATTTCTGAAAGCTATTTGAAGTTGTTGTTAGAATGTATTGTCTATAACTTTGAGAATAGTCATTAACATTCCAAATTTGTATTGGGACAATAGAATCTGATTTTGTGTCCTTGACTTAGTTAAAGCAATGTTTTGGCTGCTTCATTCAATGGTCTTCTTCAGGTTCAGTCTGTACCCGAAAATAGTCATTATCATTCCAAATTTGTTTTTGGATAATAGAATCTGTTTTTGTGTCCATGGTTTGGTCAACATAACATTTTGGCTGCTCCATTCAATGCCCTTCTTTAAGTGCATTGTCTGATTTTTTAAATTTTCCATACAACCATTACACCCCAAAGGAGACTGTAATATGTCTTAGCCTAAATGTTTTGAGGAAGACATGAAGAACGTAAAGAAGAGATTTGATTGTCCCCCCAAAATTTGGTATTGCTGTCAGAAGTTAGTTAAATCTTTCAATAATTGTCTATTCATATCTTGAATAGATGCGTTAAAAAATGCTCTAAGTTTTACAAATGTAACTTTTGGTCTCACATCAAACTTAGCTTGATTTATCTTTCTTTCTTACAGAAAACTGTCAACACTGGTATCTCCAGTTTTCAAGTTGGCTGGCCGTTTATGGATCAACATGCAGACTGTGCCAATTTCTCAACATTTTTCCTGTTATGCCTAAAAAACGTTTCCTCTCAAAAAAATTTTTTTGCAGTGTGGTGATGGGAGGGGTAGAGGTCAAATTTGTAATGCAAGTTTATGGTAAATTAATCCCTTATTTTGTGTCTGGCCACATTCACGTTTGTATTTTGGATTTTTTGCAGTGATCACCGTTCAACAAAAATAACTCATTCACTGATACCTTTTTTCCCAATTTTTAAATTGATCAACCCTAACATGGCATGTTGCCGAAAGATGTTGATCACGTGACAGTTTCAATTGAGTGATTACCCAGACTTTTTTTTATCTTTTTCTTTCTTTCTCAGTTTCAACAAAAATATGGCTGGAGCAGCTCATAACAAAATTAATGTACTCATAAATCTAACTTTCATTTTTACAAATACTAAAATATTCATGAAAGGGAAAAATGATGATAGAGATAATTCTCCGGATCCTCAAAGATGACTGGGATAATCAGGAATTTAAAAAAAAGAAAGAACTTGAGAGTGCATACTTCTAACAAAGCCATATATTTACTTGATCAAAAACAAATCCCTGGATCTGTACCAAGTTTAAGTCACTTCTTCCTTTCTCTATAGCCTTCTCGTTTACAAAATTTCATTGAAATTTGTTGAGAACCTCTGGAAATATTGTGTAAACAGACATGAGGAATTATATAGATGAATGGGAAAAAAAGAAAAATATCTCTCAATAGAAAACATGGATCCGCACCAAAATTTAATTGTTCTTTCTGGTCTCATAACCAATCTTCCATTTCATAGAAATCCAATGAGAACATTTGGAGATACCATGAAGACAGACGGAAAGACAGACATAGCATGAAATACATATAACCCTCCAACTTTGGTGGCAAAGGTAATTGTACATGGATCCGCCCCAAATATAATCACATCTTCCCTTGCCCATCATCTACCCTTCAATAATTTTTCATTGAAACTTAGTGAGAACCTTCAGAGATATCGTTTAGACAGATGGCGATATGATGTGGTGTGGACGTATAACTACGATGGAGAGGATTAATTGTGCATGGATCCACCCCAAACATTATCATTTATTCTCTGGCCTATTCTCTACCCTTCCACAAGATTTCATTCAAATTCATTGACATTGGAGATATCCAGTGGATGAGTGTTTACACAAATGTATGAAAGAAGAAATCTCTTTCACAAGTTCCTGGATCCGCCCTCAATCTTTTTTTTTTTACCCCATTGATGATCCTTCCACAATAATTTCCTTGAAATCTATCAGGTACTTTCAGAAATATCTTGTGGAAAGACAGACAGGAAGACCTACGAGCATGACCGAATATATATAACCCTCCAGCTTCACTAAACTTAACAGATTGGTGCCCCCAAAATAGCAACGACCGTAGGAGTAGACTAGGCTTAAGATGGTGAGATGATATGGAAAGGTTTGCAGGTGAGGCATCGCAGAGGTTAGCACAGTAATGGTCGACATGGAAGTAGTTGGGAAAAGCCTTTGTCCAGCAGTGATTGATGGATGATGTTGAGTACTCATCCATTAAAACACTCTTAAAGTGAAGGAGATTTGGGAATTTGGGAGAATTCAAGTCAGGAAAATCTACTTCCGAGATTATAAAATCTATGCTATTAAATACCAGTGTCACCAAATTGGTCTGCAGGTATGTTTGTCTATTCACTTCAAAGAGCCACGGTGGAAGCGGGAGAATGATGTTTACATCTGTTTGTGTGTGTGTGTGTGTGTGTGTGTGGTTACTACTGTGTGTTATCCCCTTTCCAGTGACACGGTCGTCTCAACTCCACATGGTACACAAGCGTGCATTG
The DNA here is from genome assembly GCA_963457665.1 of Thysanoteuthis rhombus. NCBI lineage: Eukaryota > Metazoa > Mollusca > Cephalopoda > Oegopsida > Thysanoteuthidae > Thysanoteuthis > Thysanoteuthis major. Next base: position 43,540,313 of record OY735229.1, read on the forward strand.
GGTGGGTTAGGGATGTCCGTGCTATTAGGAAGACGGTGAGAGGCAGCAGTGGTTGGCTAGAAAGAGGGACTGGGTGGAAGAGGGAAAATTGAGAAGAAAAGAAAAACATTCTGTTATCGCTTACAAATGTATATAAATCACTTGAAGTTATCGGATTTAAAAAAAATAGACGGGATCTTCCATGAATAGATAACACAGAATTTGACATTATACTACTATGTGTGGATTTTTCTTGTTGGGATCATCAGTTGTTTACCATGTGACCGTTTCGGGGATTTGAAAACAGAACAGTTATATTAACAAGGCTCCCAGCAGTATTGAACTCCACCTTCCCTTAAGCTATGATTTATTTTAATTATCATAAGCTTTATTCTATTATTTTTAGGGTCGTGTCATATTACGCGTAGTTAGCTATTTCATATCAGGTATTATCATAATGTACTGTATATGGATTTTATTTTATACGACACATCATTTAATTTTTTAGACGAAGGGATTACTTACGTTGGTTACCCCAAAAACGTATTTGACGATGAGAGATCAATAGGTATAACAGCAGAGATAACTCATTGTTCGTGTCACTTCTATTAATTGTTCACCTATGTGAATACCAAATCCGTTGCTTCGGTTCTGATATTGTGCCGTGTGCAAGGCAACTTATGATATCATCGTTAAGAATACTTGTTAATCATAAAAACTTCGTTGAGTTGATTTTCTACCAACATATATATTTGTGTTTGCATAGTGGATGTGAAGTGATCCGACTGAATGTAGATGCAAATGACGATTGTTAGGTGAAGAGAAAAACTTGAGTGATAGATGTTACATCTCAAATTCTTTCATCGTTCCGTGGGCGTATTTTGATACATTTCGACGGGGGCCAGCCATCTTTTTCAGAAAAAAAAAAATATATGCGGCGGTTCACAGAGGGAAAAAAATTTTTTTTTCTCTGAAAAAGATGACTGGTCCCCTTCGAAAGGCATCGAAATACGCTCACGTAATAATAAAGAATTTTGAGATGTAACACCTATCTCTTGAATTTTTTCTCATCACCTTCTAATTGTCATTTTCATCTACATATATATCTGTGTATAAATATCCATAGTTATTAGCAAAACCTGGAATAGGACCTGAACTCTTGCTAAATATTTGTATAATTTATCCATACTTGAGCGATCTTGTGATTTTTTACAGGTACTCTGCGTCTGTCACGCTTATAGTATCAGTAGCAGCTGAGGAACGAATACAATAGGAAATGTTTGTGCATTTCTTATTCCTTTATTGTTCATGAAACTAATCCATGTTTGAATAACATTTAGATAAAAAACATGGACGGGCGACGAAGATTGGAAAGGATAAGTTGGAGAATGGGAAAATATGGGTAAAGAGTGAGAAAAGAGCGGTGGCATGAGATAATGGATAATTTTAGGTGTCAACACTCGTGGAATTTCCTCAGGCCCTGCTAGTTGTCAACAGTAATGATTACACTGAAGAAATTAATCTATGAAAAAAAAAAGGGTCACTAAATAGAAATCATTACGTTACTAATCTCTTTTGGCAGCATGCTGTGTTGTGGGTGATCAGTTTAGGAAAGAGGGTGATTAATGAATGAGTTACTTCTCTTGCCTTTTGTTGGACAGTGATCACTGAAAAACGTCCGAATTTTCAATAACAAACATGAGTGATGTAGGACACAAACCAAGGAACCAATTTAGTGTAAACTTGCAAATTGAACCCATTTGGGAGAAATTTTGAAATGAAAAAATTTTTCTGGGCCCGATGAGGAGTAAATTATTATATTTTCAGTGCAGCCTGTACGCACAACAGATACATGGGTAAATAGCCAGCCACCCTTAAACCAAACACACTTAAAAACTGACGAAACTCTTGCTGACAGTTTTCGTGACAGTTCAAGTTGACTGTTTCTAAAATCATTTTGAATAAGGAAGGGATTTGATTGATTGCAGAACGAGTGTAGCATTAATTATTGTTTTATGTCCTTCGTTGAAATTAATGATGGGAATGAGAAAAAAAATAAAAATATAATTGAACCACCGTAGCCATCAAAATCGGCGAAGGGTTCTATCCTTTTATAGCTTGTGTTCGTGTGATTGTATGAGTGTTCCGGTGCTCCGGGCCACACCGTTTTGTCTACAGACTTGAAAAATCGAATCAGGACTCCACTAGACCCTTTTTACTTGTTTTACCTGATTGGGCCTCTTATTTTGACAGGTTTGGTAACTAGAGTGAATCTAGATATTTCTAGATGTTTTTTAGCCTATACATTAGATGTTTCCAGTGGAAAACGCCAGTGATGTCATAAATAGAATTCATTCTGACCATATTTATTCTTCAATGGATTTTTCTTCACGTGACTTCGACTTTTGACGCTACGGTTGTTCAATTATTGACTTTGATAGCAGGTTAAATATCTTCTTTTTTTCCAGATTCTTTCACTATTTTTGTCCAACTATCCCTTCAGTTTAAAACTGTTATCATTGGCCCTTGTATACATTGTACATAGGTCAAAATACAATTCTCTGCTATACTGATACTACTGCTCTTCCAAAACGCACGTGTACCGAACACACCTTCGCCTTATGTATATTGTGTGTGTGCTCCTATGTCTGCGTGTGCAGTCGTTCTAACTTGAAAGATCCAGTACAACCCCACCTCTCTCTCTCTCTCTCTCTCTCTCTCACAAACACACACTATTTCTCTCCCACCCCCTCTCTCTCTCTGTCTCTCTGTCTGTCTGTCTCTGTCTCTCTGTCTCTCTCACCTCCCCACCAATAACATTATATTCCGCTTTCTAAGCAAATGCATATATTAATATGATCTCTACTTTCGGTTTCATTTTTGCTTAGTTTTTCTTCTTGTTGGTCTTTACCTGTGTATAAATGTTACAATGCAATATAGGGAAGGTGGTCTCGATAGTAAAGTTTCACACCCCCACACACTCGATGTTAAACAAACGGCGCATAAATGAAAACAACTGGGCAATTTGATTTACTCAAGACGATAACAATTTAATTTATGCATTTACTCCTGTTTTTATTCCATTAATCATTTCTCTTTATTCGTGCACCGTTTCTTTTTTTTACATCGAGTGTGTAAGGGTGCGAAATTTTATAATCGCACCCACTGCCCTTACATTGTGCCAATAAATAATGCAAATGTGTCCGGGCATGAGCGTCCGCTGCCATTTCTCCAGGGGTGGGGATAGACAAAAGGATACGTTTTCGGGGGCGGGGATGCAAAAGAATATATTTTCAATATATATAAACTGTTACGAACGAATAATCATCGTTTTCCTTTACGTCCCGTTACATCATGTTGGTGTTACATAAAATAATTGTACTGCACCATTATCCTTTATTGATGATAAGGGTCCAACTTTCAAAATTCCCTTGCCCTGGGTGGGAAGGCCTGAGTGTGTGTTTGTGTGTGGGGGTGCGGCAAATGCTCTGTTTGCACACCTTCTGTTACCCACCGGATGCCCATACATTGAGACCTTTTTACTACACACGTATAGTTGCATACTCCACACTAACACACCAGTCACCAGAATCTTAGGGATTCTTAAAAAAAAATAACGTCTTTATAATTTTTTTACACGAGTGCTACGGGTCTTATTTTAGAAGTTCATTAACGTTAATTAACTAATTACTCTTTGCAATAATCTGTACGATGTTTATTTTATTTTAATTCATTTTAGTTGATCCTTCAATCTCATGATTTTTGGATTGTCATCTACCTATGTTACCCACGATAAATATACTCCCACAAACATAGAAATTCATATATTAGCATATACATTCATTCACTCTATGTGGGGTGTAGATTCCGTAATCAATTGACTTCAATGTGATGGCTAATGCAAAGAGAGTGAAATCTGTGGAATATTAATTACAAAAAAATCACGCCTACACACGAACGCAGAGTTCATTTTTAGTCTTTGTCTTTTGGTAAGAACTCTCAAAAATAAGATTTCACCTACTTCAATTCTATTTTACGTCTGTTTCCGTCTCATAACTATCCTCTCCTAGGCTGTTTGCTGTATCAAAATAACACACACACACACATACACGAACACAGAGTCTCTATCCCTGTCTCTCTCGATTTCTCTCCGGATACCTATCGTAGAGCGATGGTTGCCTGTACTACAAAGACTAGGAAGCGAGTTCGATCCTCACTAATTGCCCTACCGTGTCTCTTTGCACAGTTCTACCAAACTAAGCTTAGCCTTTTCACCGAGACACGCACACACTGTCAGTCAGGTGTATGTAAGCGTGTCGCGCTCTTTCTTTCCCTCTTTCTTTCTTTCTTTCTCTCTCTCCTTCTCTGTCATGCACACACACACGCACTCACCAATGAAACATATTGTATTAGTATTTTCTTGAATTGTAACAAGACTGTTAGTATCAGTAGCAGTGACACGATGCCTCTCCTCCTTCCCTGTTCATTTCGGATCAAATAGATTTGCTGACTCCTCACATTCCTCGATTGCATAATTATCATGATCAGCTATACAAGTTTCAGCTTTTTTTTTTACATAAACTCAACTTCAACCGTTCAGAAACAGAAAGCAATATTGTCTAAACTTTATCGATAGATGCGCATGCGCGCGCGTATTTTATATATCTGATGGCGCTTATTGTAGTGTTAGGACTATGTTTCGGAAGTTAGCCTTGCAGAATATTTGTTTATGCAAGTTGTGCAGTGATTTCGAAACTTACTGTCTACTCCACTTGTATGACCTTGAACCAGACTAGGCTAACACATACACACACACACACACACACACACACACACAGTGTTCTAAAAAAATATAGTTTTCTAAATCTATGAATTATATTTTGTCGAAAAGTTCCCTAAGTTAACATGATGCAGTATTGTGGTTGTGTGTTGACGAAATTCAATTACAGTTGTTTGACGAAAATGGTGACCATCCATTCAAGTTAGCAAGTCGCTCACAGAACTGACAACTTGATGTTAGAATCCTGTTTATAATGTTCAAGTGGATCCTAGAAGGAGTCAGACGTACCGAAAATTTGTTTGTTAGAATTTTTTCCTGCGATGGTACGCTAAGATCCACTAATAGTAACATTTTGGGGGTCGTTGCTTGGTCTCAATCTTTTGTTGTGGAGAATGTTCATACACGTACATCAGATAGTATTTTCCGAAACTAAATTCATTGCAAGAACCTTTTTCAGTGCACGAGGTCTGTCCGGAAAGTATCTAGTCATTTTGAATATCTCGAGAACTGGATTTCAAACCTTGGTGTAACTTGCCCACCAATCTGAAGGGACCTTACCGCGCTTGCATGAAAATGAATCACCTGCAGGGTGACTAGTCGGCAGTGAAACGTTGTTTAGTCAACTTGTGTTATCTGTGACCATCACATTCACAATTACAGAGCGGGTCATTCTTTACGTCTCGTGCAGTGTTTTTTGTCAACATATCGCATCCCCCCAGCAATGTTGCCAGTCTAGCACTTTTCGTTCAAAATCTAGCTCGTTTCTTTTTTCGGCAGTGCAAAAATTCAACATTTAGTTCTATTTATATAAAATTGTTTGCGCAATTTTCAACAGTTTCTGCGAAATTGTAGCCATGTCCAAGTCACTCTGGGTGAATAGAGCCATTTCAAGCTGGTCATGAAATGGTCATAAAATGGCTAACTGTTTTCTGTTTTAACATGATTTGGCGGTTTTTGACGCTTTTTCGAGGTCGATTTAGCGCCAAGGAAAAAAATATGAGTCGGTAGCACTGTCAACTGGGCCTGTCAGGCTCTGCGCTCAGACAGTTCATATTTGCTATGTTGCAACAACGGGATTTTTCTCAAAGAGATATCAGATCGTGAAGGTGAATACGACGAGGCAGCAGATGGCGATCTCAAAAGAGGATTTCGCTGTCTGTCTCGGAAAGGGGGGAGGGCGCTGAGATAAGTGTGTGAAGTGGAAGCAAATTGGAAAACATGAAAAGGTTGTAGACAGAAGAGATTACCGTCTCTATTACTAATAATTTTACTCTTATATCCTGTATTGTGAAAAATTAAACCTCCCCCCTCTCTCTCTCTTGTATGTGTGTGTATGCAGATGAATGTGTGCGTGCAAGTGTGCACGTGCACACACACGTATAGATTACATGGCATTCCAAAATGAAATAAAAGGTTGTTATTCCTATCAAAGAAAAGCCATGGTTAGGGGCTAATCTTACTGGCTATTAGCAATTGAGTTCGATCTTCGCTGAGATCCACAAAACTAAGACTTTGCTCAGTCCTATGCTACGCTTGGTAAATACTGGATCGGTCAGAGGGATCATGGCATGTTTGTCGTCAGATGGCATTAGAAGAGTCTAGTTTTGACCGAATTCATCGAAAAAAGATCTCCTTAGATTGCTTTGTGAATGTTGTCCTGTCAGCATGTTCATTTTTTCTTTAATCGACTTATCGGTGTGTTTTCGTTCACTAATTCTAACATTGGCGATGGAAGAAAATGAGCCACATTTTCGGTTTATTATGCCTTTTTATTATAGTGAAATCACATGCGCAACCGGTCGGCAGAATACCACATGGAGAGACGAGATAGACAAAGTCAGGAAGTATTGGCTCCGCCGCTATCCCCACGATAGAGAAGTGTGGTTGAATCCTGTGGAAGGTCCACGCCCAACGACTGACGTTAAAAGACTGATGATGATGATGATGATGATGAATCATATACGACGAAACACCCATCAAGGTTTAACGTTTGATCCACTAACTTTGCCGTATCCCACTTAATGCCTGAGTCTAGTGATGTTTCAAACTGCTGTTTTGGGCGTCCCTGTCGCACTCCTTACCAAATAGAAGAAAAGAAAGCAAAAACGTTTTTAAATGAAAAGTCAAAGCACTTCATTCTGCTCTTTGCAGTTCTTATTTAATTTATTTTTTTATTCAACTGTTCGGTTGATCACATGGTGGAGAAGGTATTTCTGCTCGATGTTCGGGCGAGCGGGCGAAATTCGGTATGGCAACGCTTCTTCTGATAACCCTGGGGCGAATGGTGCTGAAAACAAGATTACATCCGAAATTAAAGTGATTCTTGGGAAAAGCTTCTTTTTTTTTGTTGTTGTTAAATCTAATCCGTTACTTCACGTGACATCTTATTCTTCTCATCAGTACATTTTATTACAATTAGGATGGTTAATAATGTTTTAATTGAATATCGAAATTCAAGAAGTGACTGCTAAATATCAACTCCAAATTTAAGAAAATAGTGATACGAATTAGCAATTGACAGGCTAAAACTATTATGTGATAAAGGCGGACATTATGTTTACTTTTCAACCATTCAAAGATTGCACACATATTTGACACCTGATATGGGAATAGAGAATTAAATCCACTTCTTGTTCCCCCACCGATTCATGAATAATGTTAACATTACTATAAATAATACTCTGGCAAAATAAAGATTTTTAAAATATCAGGAATGCTAGGATCCGGAACAAATATTTTCCCACTGATTTCAATCGAGCAAGCACGATGATTTTCAGGAATTCTGTCAAGTAGATCGATTCGCTTTCCTGCAAGATTTGTTCCAATTGTCTATCAGCTTATTCATTTTGTCAGTTCAACATTTCGTCTTTTCTACTTCTCAACTCAAGTTGACAGTCTCGAATTATCAAGTGCCCAAATCGAGTCTTCCCATCCCAAAATGGGAACAACGGGTCCTCTGTGCTTTCAATCCCATAGTCTTTTAGTAAGAATGCTGAAGGGTGATTGTCTGACCATCCCATTGCACGTATCTCCTGTTGGTCAACTCCTGGGTCGCTTAGATGTTCTGCTTATCTCCGGCTTTCAAGTCCTTTTCACAGTTTTTTGGAATTTAGTCACCTTGAGTGTACAAGTACATATTCTCTACACAGAACTCTGATCCTAAAATTAGCTCAATACACTTGTAACACTAACCACTTAGGGAAAATGTTTGATACTCCTTTTCTATTCTTTAATCACGAGAATTAAAACATCCAAAGTCCTTCTATAATCCCATCTCTCTTTGGTTTGAAGAAAAATACAAATATATTATATTTTCTAGGATATAATAATGTGGAAAATAGGGAGAGGGCTAAAGTGTATCATAGTATCATACATTCCACTTATGAATAAGGTAATGTAAATGACTGAACGTGTCAAAAGTGGTTTGCGAAGATTCATGGTGTTTTTTTTTTGTTTTTTGCTTTTTTTTGGAGAGTGATGTTCTACGGTCTGTAAACCAATTTAAGTTAATAACGATGAGAGCAAACTTTACTTGAGAACAATGATTGTTGTATAACATAAGATAGCAAGCATACTCAAAATCCCCAAATCAAGCGTTAAAAACATTTGCACCAACATGTTTGTGTTTATCACTTTGATGTCAGGTTTCCAATATAAGTAATGCGAGAAAAAATATTCTTGTCCGTATTTCCGTATGCGATTTGGTACTGGAATCCTATGAAAAGGTTCTGTTTTTGAAACAAATTGTAACGTATGATTAAAAATGGATATTTTGCAACAGCGTGGGATGCAAGCGATTGTGGGACAATCAATTGTACCAAAGGTGGGCTTTCATCCAAAGAAGGTAATGCGGTGTATATAGTAGGATTGGAAGAGAGTCCTTTTCTACTGGAGAATCAAACGATTGTTGCGAATAAGTACGGCTTCCACTCGAAGGCTGTAATCAGTGGAGAGCGTCCGGAATTCTAAAAAGAAAGGCGTAATATTCCATCGGGATAATACTAGAGCTCATGTTCCTTTGGTGACCATACATAAATTGTTGCAGCTTGGTTAGGGAGTTTTTACTCATCTGCGATATTCACAAGACGTTGCACTTTCAGATTACCATTTATTTCGCTTTTCGCATAATGTTCTTGATAAAAAAGGAGCTTAATTTCCTAGAAGACTACAGAGGGAACCTAAAACAGTTCTTTACCGAGAAATATAAAGTTCTGAGAGGATTGGATTATGAAGTTTTCTGAAAGATGACAGAGGATTGTAGAACAAAGGAGTGAATCAGTTAATGTCGAAAATAATAACTTGAAAAAACAAAACTTGTCTTCTGTTTTCACTCAATAAACCGAACATTCTCGTTATCCACTATCTACATCATTATCAAGCATCCTGAATCTTTTTTTTAGCTACGCCCCTCTCCCCTTAGAATGCTCTTCTCAGATTCCATGGTCCCCTGTCACACAGGGATACAACACTAACAAATAGACAGAAATTTATTTATTATTATTTCAGTATATGGCCCTCTTCAGATGTACCAGGGAGTGTCCCCAAGGAGAGAGCATATGGCAACGTTAATGGATATCTGGTCTACATGCATGCAACAGCCCAAGTAAAAGATATACATCCGTGTATTGTGCTTTATAGCGATCATATTCAACAAACGTTGTCATTCGTTCAGACTCAGTAATGGCAACTCAGAAAATATTTTCGCGATACTTTGATTGCCAAAAAGCGCTAAATTAAAAAAAAAAATAAAAATAAGCCACAGGAAATCGCCAAAACACACAAAAAAGCTCTGTGCATAAAAAAAACCTGTCAGTAAAGCATTGAAAAGCGTGATTCCGTTGTATTATTGTAGATTAGAGATAAATCCGCAGAGGGATTTAATGTCTCAGATTCTGACTCTACACTTGAAAGATTGCAAATCCCACAGCAATTGTTGTTGGCATAAATTGATGAATCAGGGTTAGGTTTTGGCTCATTCAAAATTACGTATTTAATAGTAGATATTTAAAGCAGCCATTCTCAATGGGGGTTGTCTGATCCATTGAGCACCCTGGCATATTTCAAGACCATAGACTGAGATAATTAAAAAAATACATGAATTTCTGTCTATCTTTCTGTGTTGTACCTCTGTTTGGTAAAGGAACCTGGGACCTGAGAAGATATCAAGGGGCCGTGCCCCCAAAGTTAGGAATGGCTAGTTTGAGGTGGTGGAGAAAAGGGTATCTTCTACGCTGTTTCTACTCCCTATATCCACTGTCGTTGGGATGGTATAACGCCGAATTGCTGTTGACAGCCGAATGTTTGGTGGAAATTTATGCATTAAACTTGGGGTTAAAAAGTGAAATAGAATAGAGAAGATAAATTTTCAATTATTACAATATTTGGGTTTATTGTATTTGTAGATAGATACATGGAAGTGTGAGTGGCTTAGCCGTCAACAGCGCGGGCAATGGCGACCCGAGTTCAAACTCCAGTCGAGGCTGTTCACGTTCCCTTCACATGAATACCCTTAGGAACAGCATGAATCCATCTACCCCTGTTATAAATAAAATAGCACGATAGCCTCGGGAAGACAACCAGTCTAGGCGAAGAACAACTCTGATTCCAAACCAGAGAATGGATCCCACTTAACGCAGTTGGATGCCAACTTTGACGTCCTTACGAGCTGTCGTTTAGCAAATGCCAGACGTATTGCTTTTGGACTTCATACTCTTCGTTCGGGTTTGCTCCCTGGAGAGGTCACTTCAGTTTCGTTCCATTTCCACGGTTCAAACAGACGGAGACCTTTTCTAGATTGACACCTGGTATACGCTGGTAATTCTAATTGAACAATTTAGAGTTGGGGTTTCTGGTTTTAAGTTCTCTACTTTGATGTGACATAAAAGAGTTGAGTATGTTTGTTGATAGTAATTAATACTAGAATTTGTTTAGTCAGGCGCGCCGAGTTCTAGTCATTGGTGAATGTCCCCGAGTTGTGTGAACAGTTGAATAGAAGGCCGTTCTGAGGAGTAGATATTTGCAACGCTGCATTGTGTGTTTGTTCTTTTAGAAGTATTTAAGAGAGTAATGGAGACGGTACGAGGAAATGATGACCGTAGCGACCCTTGTCACTACAACTCTGCTTATCCGAATCCCCATCAGAGCAGGATGTGACACAAGGTCGGTTCAATGTGGAGATACCACCTACGCGAGCGTGGTGGCAGGATCCCCTAAAAAAATCACTTTTTGTCCACGCAACTGTTGTCGCAAGGATACAAAAGTCCTGGGCGAAACCGAAGACCTGCTGACTTGACAGAGCTGCAGCAGGCATCACGAGACAAAGTCCAAATCGAAATCTGAAATGGTCTATCAACGTTTTAAAGTCACTACGGCTGATGAAACAAGACAGAGAGTGTTCTTTATAGAGAGAAAAAAAAGTAAGGATTTCAAAAAAGCCTTGGCAACCTCTTTGATTGGTTGATAAATGATTTTAGGGGTTTGATCTCTACGGATGACAAAAATATTTTCATCATTCGACTTTTGGTCTTCTAGGATGGCCACTCATCCGGCTTTACGCAGGACATCCCATCGTTTTCCGCCCGGCATCACCTCGGGCCGGACGTTAATTCGACCTCCTTTTTAACGTTTGACTAAAATGTATATATATATATATATATATATATATATATATATATATATATATATATATATAAATATATATATATGTATAAATTACTACAGATCTACTTTGCAGACAGAGTGAATAGAAAACAATCGTTGATGTGTTTTTATTATACGTAGTTGGAGTCACCGTTGTCAAATACTTGCCAATTCTGAAAGGTGTGGCTTCTCAACAACCTTACGAAACCCACTAATACCTTTGCAGACCCCCACCTCACAGGGGTTCGCAGCCCTCAGTTTGGGGACCACTAGTGTGGTGTGTCCTCCTTTTTGGTAGTTTGGTCTTTATGGTGTGAAGACATTTCTCATAAATTTATTGATTGTATTGTGGATGTGAAGTGATCCGACAGAATGCAGATGAAAATAACAATGGGAAGGTGAGGTGAAAGTCTCAAAAGATAGGTGTTACATCTCAATTTTTTTTTCATTATTACTCCATCAGCACAGTTCGATACATTTCGATGGGAGCCAGCCATCTTTTTCAGAGAAAAATGTTTTCGGTAGTTTCACAGAGAAAAGATATGCTGTTTACACTTCGATGCTGAAGAAGAGCATCGAGATGTAAACATCATACTTTTCTCTGAAAAAGATGGCTGGCGCCCCGTCGAAATGCATCGAAGTGCCCCAACGGATAATAATAAAAAAAATTTGATTTGTAACACCTATCTCTTGAGTTTTTCACTTCACCTTTCAATTGCCATTTTCATCTACTTTCTTCTATTATATATTGCGTAAAAAGTTCTGTCTGATCTTTTTGTGGTCGCTGCCCAACAAAACGAGAGGGAAGTAACTTATTCATTGATCACCACTTTTTCTAATTTTTAAAAATTGATCATTGGGGGGGGGCAACACAACATGATGCCAAAAGACGTTGGTCAAGTGTTTATACCATTATATTCTGCCATCTTTCAGGCAACTATATAATCATGGAGAGTATGGCTACTCGAATATAGTTGGTCTCCTTACTCAAGATGGATCGGATTTCTCATCGCGTGGCTTTAATGACCCGTATGAGAAGTGTCAAGTAAAACAAGTTACGGATGGCCTGAAAGCATACGATGTGCTGTGATAACAAAATATTTATTAATTCAGCATTTACTAATTTGATATTTGATTTAAATCATTCAATGTCTCTTTACGGGTTTATGCGTATAGTGACATAATAAACAATATAATGCTGAGGTGGTTGCATAATTAACGCTGGCGCTAAAGGGTGGAGTACAGGATTTTGAAATAATGCTGCTTTTCAAGGCAGACTGGTTCTTGCCACTTATTGACACAAAATAATCCTCCAACCTTCATTCATCCTGATACGGCTTGTATAGGGGAAACAGAGAAAAAAACACTTTTGAAGATTACATAAATTGTATTGACAGATATTGGGAAATGGGTGACTGAAGTGACACGAAAAACTATTGAAAAAGTTTTTTGATTTTTAGTGTTTAAAGCTGTAAAGCTTTCTAGACAATATATATATATATATATATATATATATATATATATATATATATATATATATATATATATAAGAATTATAAGGATATATACCGAGTGAATGTCAACATTTCGTGCCTGACGTACTCATCAGCAATTGACAATATGTTATGTTCAGGCAGTTATGAAGACAAAGAGCCTATTTGATAGCTTATTCAAGAATAACGTATTTTCCTTTTATTCAATCAGGTTTAATTGTTTTCGAAAACTAACGATTATAACCGATAACTACGAGATTGATACTTCAGACTTACCCCCTCCTCTCTTCTCTAAAATTACGTTTTTATAATTACAAGAACAAAACATATTGCCGGTTGTTAATGTGTGCGTTGAGCACGAAATGTTAACATTTACCGGGTATATATCTTTGTAATTCTTATTTTTATGTATTAATAGCTCCATTTACTGTGTTGGATATTGAACACCTTGATTGAATATCATTATCAACGGATAAATTCTGTTTTCTATTTCTTTCTTTTTGTATTCTTACAAAATGAAAATATATTATGAACTACATATATGTTTCAATGTAGCACAAAGTTGTTAATAAAATTATACTTTTGTTGCATTGCAGCTGACTCCGAGGACATCGTTGTGAGATCCAAGAGACGTATGAAGAAAACAATGAGCATGGAAGCTGGAAGTGTGTATGCTTCTTGGCATTGTCTTCAGTTGTGTAACTCTCTACCAGAAGCCATGAACAGAGCAGTAATTTGCATCGTTGCATTTCCAAAATAAACCGAACGAGACAAGTGTTGTGTGAATGAAGAATTTTTCTTCATTCAGATAGCATATTTTCCTAATAACCGGCGGTGACCTGCTATCTTTCAAAAGAACGTTGGGCACAAACCTTCTAACATCAATCTACTCTATCTACCCCCTTCTTCTCTGCCAGTCACTGCCAGCTATCCTTTTTTTTCTCCACTTAGTCCCGGCTAATTAACTTCCGAAGCCGATATGCTTCGTCTGACTTCAGCACGGTTAACCCAGGTCTAGCCGTTAGTTCTTAGCCTTCTTTTCTCCACTTAGTTCTGGTCAATTAGTCAGATTTAAAACATCTTTGACTGGGTGGGGGATAGGGGGTCATGCACAAAAGCATGTCTGCTTTGACCAAACAAAAATCTGCTGCATTACGCCTCGGGTGTTCAGAGAAAGATTGACAAAAATCCCCATTGTAGGTCAATCAAAACCGCTAGATAACTTATTAATTTTTTGCAAGGTTTTCCCAAGAAAATTCTAAAATTGAGGCTCTAATGGATTTTAATTGAATTTCCCAGACAAAGTGATTAATCTCAGCTTCTCACTTGAATCTCCTCCCACGTGAGGTCCATTGAGAGAATGATATCCCTCCCACTATCCTACCAACGTATCTTCAACTAGAGACATTAAATTTTTTGTGTGAAAGTTCCAATATACTGACACATATATACATATGTATATATACATACGTACATATTACTGTACTATACACCTGAGCACTTACGCATACCAACGTATATACTCACACACACACGTAAACATAAACATACGGATATATCTGTAGCCGTACTAAGGAGAAATAGCTATTTAAATCAGTTCCTATTTTACCAGGGTAAAGTGACAACAAAACCCCTTTATCATAATAAATTATCCTCTCTGGTCGTCTTTTATTTTATCTATATTTATCAAAGAGGTTGGACCGGCACGAATCTTTCATGAGTCCTAGGCGAGTCTTGAAGTTTGTGTCCAGGTGTGTATTTCAATGGCTTTTTCTGGTGGGGGTGACCCCAAGACTTTTGTACTTGCTCTAGACCACCAACTAAGCTCTAATGGACGAGCCGGTCCTGCATGAGGGAAGTATCGTTGTCATCATAAGTCTCCTAACGTCCGTCTTAGGACACAGACCTTCCCAAGGATCCGCCACATTTCCCAAATCGAGAAAATCAACACAACGTTTCAGTCCTGCCTCTCTCGTCTACCATACATCTTTTGGTCGTACAGTTTATATGACTAATAAATGCACATCTCCGACCTCACAATGATAGAAACTTTTTACCCCCCTGATGAAAGTCCTCTCAAGAGCCCTGTACGTATATATTCTACAGAGTTCACTCTTGTGACGGAAATGAGTTTTGGTATATGGTAAAGTTGTACCTAGGATTTATACTTGGGGATCACAGAGGGGTCCATCGGGGATGAATAAAGTGAAACCGTGCAGATAGGGAGGATTGTACGACCTCGTTGGTAATTCTCTTTAAATATGGTTGATTTCGATGGTGGAAGTGCGACATATGAAAAACTGGAAATTCGTGTACCCACCAATTTCTATCACTTGTTCACACGCTGATTTAACGCACAAACATACGCTCGTTCGATCATGACTTCTTTTTTTTTACATCCTATCTTTGCCCCATGGAAGATTTTTGTGATTTCCCATTATGTAATATTATTTTACGAGAGATTCATTTATTCAGTTCGTTTACTAGTTTAGTCATTTCCTGTCTTTTATATTCATGCTTCTAAATTCAGAAAAATGTTCGTTTATCCATCCGGCAACTAACCTACTTTAGATTGTTGTGGAATGTTGCTCGAACAAATTGAGATAATTAACATCTGATTCAGTATAATTAAATTTTAATATTAACATGTGTACAGGAGAAATGAGTAAAGGACTACTACTATTCTCTAATCAGCAGCAGCTTGTCTATACTAACTTAATCCGATGTAAACTGTTTGTGAGAGAGTTTTCAAGTAAAATTGTTCCAGCTCCCCTCTTCTACATAGTAGTAAGCAATAGAAATAAAAGTGTGGTAAGTGGATCTTTGGAATGAAGTGGAGAAAAAAAATGGAATAGACCAGTCTTTTCACTTATTGTAACATAAGCAAATAAACTTTATACGTTCACCAACTCTCATGATGTCTGTTGCGAACTTACGACAAGAGATTTACTTTTAAGACTAACTGCTGCGGGGTAAAACTCCATTCCAACTTTTAACCCGAGTGAAGATGATTACCGCAACTTTTGTATAGAATATATATATATATATATATATATATATATATATATATATATATATATATATATATATGAAAGGAAAGTAGTGTTTGATCAACACAGCTGGGGAGCCATGTTATTTAAAGTGTTTTCATTTCTAAATCCCCGAAGCGGTTACATGTTACATTGTCAACAACTGATCATCCCAACAAGAAAAAAAATTACACACAGAACCATATTATTAGAAAAAATTGAAAAAAAAGTTTTTTCAATGAATTTAGTGTTTAAAGCTGTAAAGCTTTCTCTCTCTCTCATATATATTTCATAAATATATCTCTCTCACACACACACACACACATATATATATATATATATATATATATATATATGTATGTGTGTGTGTGTGTGTGTGAGAGAGAGAGAGAGAGAGAGAGTAAAAATGTATTTGTTCATTTATTAGAATGAAATAAGCCCGTGCACATTTGTATGATGAATTTCGTTTATATCTAAGATTTGTCAGTAAGACAGCCTCCTGGCAATCAGTTGGTCGTGAATTTGAATCAAGGTAGGGGTGTGTAGGTTTTACATTTCGGTTTACGTTCCTTATTTTGGTGAGGATTGCTCTTCTTGTTCTTGTTTTTACCATAGGAAAACAAAGTCAATATCAGTTTGACAGAATAGACAAAATAGTGAATGATGCACGTATTTGTATGTACTCAATAGTATTTCGATAGCTATTCGAAAAAGGCTTTGTTGAATTTTCTTACCGGATTTATCTTTCAAATTTATTCAGAAGTAGTAAACATTGTTTGAAACATTGAAATATTGTTTGCTAATTTTTTTTTATACATGATTCGAATTTGAATGGCAGACGATTTTTATAATCAGTTACTTTAATTTCTTAGTCTCTTATAGATTACATCAAGGTTCATCAAACTTTTTTGATCGTGGTCCAGTCAAATTTTACGCATAACCTCAAAACCAACTGGCACGTATCACATACAAATGCGGGGCACGAATATTTTCATCTTGTATAAACAGAAACGTAATGATATATACTTTCCTTGCCAGTATGATACATACATCAGGGTGGCCCCTTTCAAATTTTCTATAAAGGGGAGCTCTTCAGGCCGTGGACCCTTCCGCGAAGATATTACTGAGGGTCAGCGAGCTTTTTGAGTAGGCCGACTTTTAAAAGAATTGGGTTCGTGGGCAAATTCATTTAAATAAAAAGATTTTTGGTACCGCTGTCCTAGACGTGTTGACAACGTGACTCAACATTGCAGATCATCAGATGAGTTGACAACGAAAACTGCATTTATTGGGGAAAAAACAAAAAAACAAAAACGATTTTTATAGCTTTCAGTCCTCATCTCACTCTTCTAAGTACCGTATATCAAAAGTTCTTTTAGCCAGACACCAAAAAGGAGGATAAAATCAACATCAGGCTCGAGGTGGAGCCAGATGGAAGACAAAGTGTGTAAAAGCCGGACTGTCCGGCGTAAAACTGGACGTCTGGCTACCTTAACATAGATAATACTCGCTTCATCCAATCAGGTGATAGCCGCCCCATCATTTACCCATTACCCCCTCTAAAGTAATTCTTGGGGGCCCGCTGCTGACCTGCAATGTCCAAAGTGCGCGTGGCAGACAAATGTCTGCTCACAGAATTGATTGAATCTATCTGTGGAATGGCACCCTTGTTCACCTTTCACGTCTCTTTCGTCCAAGGTTTGCGTTACACGCCTTGCCACGTCCTGCACAAGTTATTTAGTCGAGACAATGCGTTCAAAGATTGTTATACGCAATCTGTTTTTGCAGATTTCTGTGTGATTTAGTATAGTTTACATAGCCTGTCAGAGACATCATATTTCCAGTTCTCTACATTTTCCAATAACTCCACAGAAACTCCTTAGCGCAAAGCCCATTTCAGCTCGGCGTGCTTAATTTGCCTTTTTCCCAAAGCAAGACAATCCCATAAATCCAAAAAAGAAGAGTATACAACCAATGCATCCTCCGGATAGTCACTTATGGAGCTGAAACATGCAACCTAACCAAGGGACAGACTCGCAAACCGAGAAGCATGCAACGTGCACATGAGAGGGTCATACTCAACATTACTTGGAGAAATCACAAGACAGCACAATGTATCAGGGAGAAAACATGAGCCCGAGACATCATAGAATCTACTAGAAAACTCAAATGGCAATGAGCAGGCCATGTTGCAAGAATGATAGGCAACCCATGGACATCACTACTCAGAGCAAGGATCCCAAGAGATCACATGCGAAACCGAGGCCAGCAGAATCCAAGATGGAGAGACGAACTAGACAAATTCAGAAAATACAGGCTCTGCGACGCCAACGATAGAGATATGTGGCGAATCCAGGGGTATGTCAATGTCAAACGACTGTCGGTGAAAGACAGATGATGATGATGATACAAACCACACCCTTTTTCAACAGAGCACTACCATCCACTTCGAGCCGATGCCAGCCCCCCCCCCCCTCCCCGTTTGCTGAATTCTTTTCCAGATTCTGGTAATTATCCCTAATGCAGTTCTTGGACCTCTTCTTAGACCTGTTGCGGACGCTTTCCAGAATGACACTCACATTAAAAAAGCTGTTTGGGGGGTCGTTCGTTGCTCATGCGTACAAAATGCTATGTCCCATAAATTTGACTGGTAATGATATGCGACTCAATGGTCAGGCATCCAGCTCTCCGTTAAGGCCAGTCATATGAGACCTTCAAAAGAAGAAGAAATCAAGCGAAGAATCGCACTAGGATGGCAAACCTTTGGCAGAGCAAGCTCAACCATAAAAAATGAGAGGATCCCATTAATCCCAAAAAGAAGGGTGTATAACATCCTCTAAATAGTCACTTATGGAGCTGAAACATGGAACCTAACCAAGAGACAGATCCGCAAATTGAGAACTACGCAACGTGCACAAGAGAAAAATTATGCTGGGCCTCACATGGAGAGACCACAAGACAGCACGGTACATCCGGGAAAAGACAAGAGTCAGGGACATCATGGAATCCATTAAAAAGCTCAAATGGCAGTGGGCTGGCCATGTTGCACAAATGGCGGACAACCGATGGACATTGCGACTCACGACGTGGATCCCCCGAGATCACATGCGCAACCGAGGCCGGCAGAATATTAGATGGAGAGACAAGCTGAACAAGTTCATAAAGTACTGGCTCCGCGACGCCCATGATAGAGAAGTGTGGCGAATCCTGGGGAAGGTCTATGTCCAACGACAGACGTTGAAAGAGTGATGATGATGATGATGATGATGATGATGATGATGATGATGATGCACCTCAAGCATCTACGGTGAAATCCCTCGAACAGTTCCAGATGACGATTATGCGTTGTCCACGTTTCTGATGAATACAAATGAGTTGTCAGAACATGTCTCATAAACACTGATTTTTGTTCAAATAGTTATTCTACGATTCGCCCGTAACCTATTTTCTACTATACCAAAAGCTGCGCTAGTTTTTTCAATTCTTGAGTGAATTTCAGGATCTAAATCTCCAAGACTTGACAAGGTGCTCACTTAGTATACGATCGTGTCCACCACACACACACACACACACACACACACACACACACACACACACACATATATATATATATATATATATATATATATATATATATAAATGTTCACATGTGTATTTTAGTGACGTCTGACTGAGTTATGACTTATTTAACAAATCGATTATTGTTGACAAAGGAAAATAATAAGATTATTAGATGTAAGCATACTTCGTCGATATCTTTTCATTGACTCTTTATTCATTCGTTTATTTACTGCGAACCTGCTGTCTGGTCAGCGGGACTTTACGATCCAGTAATGAAAGAATTGAACAACCCTGAGAGACACCAATCGTCAGGGTACCTTTGTGGTCGGTTAAGTTTGATTACTGTCGTTTTGACGATTGAATTTGATTATCGTCTGGTTGCTTGCAGTCGTGTTGACGTTGTTGAGTTAGTTGGGTTTTGCTCGTCGTCACGTTGACGATGTTAACTTGGTTAATGGGCGTCATGTTGACTTGCCGAAGCACATACTGTGTACTGTTCTGTTTGTGTAGCATCGTGTTTTGATTGCCATGTTGATTTAGTGTCTGTATTGACTGCCGAAATATAAGATGTTGAGCGACGTCGTGTTGTGTTGGATGACAAGATAATGGCGGAATTGAAGATGATGTTTTAAGCAGCGTAGTGAACCCTTGGGGATCACATGGATACTGTCTGGTCAAACTCCGTGAGCATCCTTCAAAGTGCAAAGGTGGCTCCAGGGAACAATTGTTCGAAATATGATTCCCTAGTTTCCATTGGTCATAAAATATCATTGGTCTTTTCTGTGTTTGGTTTCGCTAGCTTGATTTTATTGTCATAAGTCATTTTGATCCATTTTCATTCAATTTGAGAGTAAACGGATGGTTTTATTCGTTTATCCCTGTATTTGCACTTGTGGCGATCACATTAGGCGCCACAACCTATCTATCTCAATTTGTAAAATCTCAGGGGTAGATCCAGGATTTTGAACAGGGTTTGCCCAAACGGAAAAGGTTATTTTACAAATATATACATGAAAGAGAAAACGAGAAAGTATTATGTTATCCAGCATATTTCACTTATATTTGCATTGTAGCAACGTGGAAAAAATATCAAATCAAATTTACCATAAGACTAAAAAAATTATAAAGAATAAGACGGAAGACATCTTACTTTAGATGAAAAATGAAATTATGACACTTGGTTTTCAGGGTTAATTTACGATGATGTAATTAAGAAAATGAATGTGCTTAGTCCTAGAGTTTGAAGAAAAAATAGTTTCAATACAAAAACTTTGACATATATATAGATAGATGCTGGTCCGAGAGGAACGGGTGTCCAGACCTACATCTATCTATCTATCTATCTATCTATCCGGATGGCTGGGCTTAGCGAATGCAGATTTCCAGAGGGTATTCCACGTGGTTATGATAATATGAATAAAAGATTAAACACAAAAATGACTCAAAATAGATGTGCATATAATTAGCATATTCATCTCTATTTTGTGGAAACTCTTGCGACCTCTTGTGGAAGCCTAGGGTTCCGGGAAACCCCAGTTGGAAAATGCTGCCTTGGGCACTCCGACTGAGGCAGATTTGTGCTGACTGTACCCGCTGACTACCTGTCCAGAAAGGTAACCTGACATTATAACAGGCTGTATAGATCGGAGCCCGGATCGGAATATATCTATCTATTGTCTTGCTTGATTGATGGCTGAGGTACAATCCAGTTTGTGAGTCGATGTTTGAAGCCAGTACCAATTGTAGCAATTAGCAGATTAGCGTGACACGCCCTTCCCCCGACCGTCTAGCACAGTACATTTTTTGTGTTCTTGCAGAATACGCGATTTCCATAAAATATTTCTTTCGATCAAATCCAGTGGCCAAGACTGAAGTGGACTCACCCCCACATTTACAGCTTCTAGATGGTGTTCCATTGCAGGCCGAGGTCCAGCTGATTTTACAGGCCAGTCTTTTTCCCAGAAAAAGAAGCATTCTACAAATATGCGAGTCGTAAATCTCAGTTTCTTCATGTCTCTCTATCTCAGTCTCTCCAAATCTATCTATCTATCTATCTATCTATCTATCTATCTATCTATCTATCTATCTATCTATCTATCTATATATATATATATATATATATATATATATATATATAAGCTCTACTCTAAATCAATTGGATGTTTAATTTTGAATGTATCAAGCATTTAGTGAAATCAACCCAGCAGACATCGGATATTGTATCACATTATATTGTATTCCTGATTATATATATATATATATATAATATATATATATATATATATATATATATATATATATATATATATATATATATATATATATGGGTGTGTGTGTGTATGTGTGCGCGTGTCTCTTCATAACTTATTCCAGTCTCTTCATATCTGTCTATCTACTTCATCTTCATATCAATCATTTTTCAAATCTACATCTATCAAATCTCTGTATGTATATCAGTCTCTTCGTATTTATCCACCAATCCAAGTCTCTTAATATCTATCTCATCTTCATATCTATCTATATAAGTCCCTTCATATCTATCTCAGTCTTTCCATATCTATCTATCTATATCAGTCTCTCCATTTCTATCTATCTATCCCAGTCTCTTCATATCTATCTATATCAGTCTCTCCATATCTATCTATCTATCTATCTATCTATCTATCTATCTATCTATCCGAGCCTCTTCTTATTTTATCTGTCTTTACATAACTATCAGCCTATTTCAATCTCTCCATATCTGTCTCTTTAAATCTATCCATCAATCAACTCAGTTTCTTCATATATATCCATCTCAGTCCCTTTGTATCTATCAGTCTATTTATATCTATCTCTCAATATCGTCACACACACACACATATATATACATATACACAAACACACCAAGGTATGCAAGGTTGCATCGAATTCATTATGTTATGATTAATAAAAACCAATAATCAGTGAAAAAAACAACAACAATAAACACATTGTACTTGTTCAAATTATAAATAAAGTAAATTGAAATAGTAAAGTAAGTATAAGACAATAGGTAAACTTGAACTACTATTTAAAGACGTCGATAGGATTTCAATATTTCTTAGATGAGTGACTGACACCAGTCGTTGACGACACGCACAGACAGTATCCAGAGGTGGCTAGATGGGTGGACGGTGAAATATATACAGGTTAATAAATGAATAGAGATTCAGTAAGCCTAAATGATTCCATAAGTCTCGTGGACCTGACTCACTCTCTACTATACTATCTGGACTCTCGCCCCCCTCTCTCTATATAAAGCATACCCTCCCTCTCCCCTCGATAGAACGGTTGGAAATTATTTCTTATATAGTCTCCTTCTACCACGCCTCTTTCATTTTTAGTGCCGTTCGAACGGGAAACTGGGTACACAACACACGATACACTGATATATTATGTATATTACATAATGTATGTAACTCAATACATACGTACTTTTTAAATATACTTAGCACACACACACACACAAACACA
Source organism: Thysanoteuthis rhombus (assembly GCA_963457665.1). Lineage (NCBI taxonomy): Eukaryota > Metazoa > Mollusca > Cephalopoda > Oegopsida > Thysanoteuthidae > Thysanoteuthis > Thysanoteuthis major. The sequence goes on from OY735229.1 coordinate 43,563,286, forward strand.
CTCACACACACATACAACGCCCCTCCCCCCCACGGTCTTAGTCGCGCGTGCACACACAAATACACTTAGTGCTTGCTCGATAAGTAAGATTCTAGGATTGATACAAATATGATGAATCGCCGAAAATAAACGGAAGATAAATTAAAGATAAGATGGAAGAAACAAACTCAACATATGAACAGACAGATATAGATATAGATATAGATATAGATATATTTTATATCTTTATCATTTCAGAGACGTCGCTAAAGATTTGGAGGTTCGGGGGGCTTGGCTCCCTCTAACATTTAGTGAAATTCTGATTAGTTAATGGATAATGTCAGTAAAAAAAAAAGCAGTGGGTAAACTTGAATTACAATTTAAAGCTTTAGGGGGTCTCCTTTCCAATAAGGGCCGGGATCAGGGGGTTAAAATAATCCCTCCCCTCATCTACGCCTCTGCTATCATTGTTATTGTTCGTTTGAATATACCTGAGCTCAGCATAAATTTTCAATGCTTCCACACATGGACAGCTTTTTTTTTCTATCTCTATCTATCTATCTGTCTGTCTATCTATAAACTCCAATGTGTATGTTCTTATAAATAATGACAACGTGGATTATTTTACTTATCATCGTTTTCTAACCGTGAAGTTCTAATTATATCTAGACTAGATAATCTAGTTAACATTTCATCTATATGTACGTGATTTGCATTTCAGTATGTGTCAATATTTCAAGTTCGTATGAAAGAACGTGTGTCACTAAATCAGTGAATTCACAAATAAATTCTCAAGTACACATGTGATTGTGTGTATGTAAATAAATATGCATGTATATCAACATGTATGTATATAAATATGTGTGTACAGAGTGTGTACATCAATATGTATGTGTATAAATATGAACATGTATGTATATCAATATAGATATATTCGTTTCAAAGAACGTGTCACCGAATCAGTGAAATACCTACTCTAATATATATGTAATTGTGTATATGTGTATACGCATGTATATTGATATGTATGTATATAAATACGTATGTGTATATGTATGTACAACAATATGTATGTGTATAAATATAAATATGTATGTATATGAATAGTGATATGTTTGTATGAAAGAACGTGTCATTAAAATAGTGAAATCACAAATATCTACTTAAGTACATGTGAATATAAGTATATGTGTTTATGTATGCATATAAATATGTATGTATATATATATATATGTGTGTGGGTACATCAGTGTGTGTATAAATATAAATATGTACGTATGTATATAAATATAGTTATGTATGTAAATACATGATACATACTATCAGGCGTTGACATTGATTCCCTCCCTTTAAACTCTACTTGATATATCTCCCCCTCTTCCATATGTCATCTCTCAATCTTCTTTTACTCTCCTCCCACCTTATCATATGTCATACCTCTATCTACTACCTGCATCGTCAACTATCTCCTACCCTAACAGTTCTCAATAGTGCGTTAGCGGGTGGGAGACCTGCACATCATCAGCACGATCGACGTGAGTGATTGTCAAAGCCGTAATCGGGGGGAGCGGTTAGAGTAGATATTTCTCAGAGATGTGAACATCATCAGCACTATCGACGTGAGTAATTGTTAAAGCCGTAATCGGAGGCGCGGTTAGAGTAGATATTTCCACCTGGGTAGGTACTTCCCTCCTCTTCCTCCCACAATCAAACAACCATAACAACAACTTAAATTCCGCCATGATGATGAACTGACCAAAGTCAGTTATCTTGTTGTTTTTCTCTCTATATATCTATCGCACTCCCCCACCTTCTTATTACTGCTTTAAAGAAAAGAGAAAGAAGCAAAAGTAGTTAAAAAAGGGGAACAGAAAAACAAGAGAAAGCACAAAAGGAAAGGAAGGTGGTCGAGGTTTGTTTTTGTTTCATTTACTTCACCGACCAAACACACGAAAATGGCCGGCAACATGGGAATGGAGCAGCTTATACCCATAGTGAATAAGTTGCAAGATGCTTTCGCCACTCTTGGCGTGCCTATATCTTTGGATCTGCCTCAGATCGCCGTCGTCGGAAGCCAGAGTGCTGGAAAAAGTAGTGTGCTCGAAAACTTCGTGGGCAGGTTAGTACTTTTTTGTCAAAAAATAAATATATACACCCCCTAAAAAATGCCTATGCCGTCTTACGGCTAGTTTCCTTCCGTGTTGTCATTTCCACAATTCCGGTTTTTGCAAACAACTCTGTTTTTGACAACACCGATAAATCTTTTAAAAAGTTTCTTCTCGGCCTTATGAAAACTAATATTTAGCATGTATTGGATTCAGTGATTTGAATTTATATATAAATACATAATACACTTACTCGTATCCTTTCCACCCCCGGAAGCTTACTATAAACATATCTCTGAAAGTTCGTTCCATCACAATTCTTCTTTTGGATTACAGCATTTTGATTTTCTAATTTATGGTCGTAAAAAAAAACAATAAATAAGTATTTTATAGTTAAACGCATCTACACTTGAATAAGTAACAGAAGAAAAACCTTGTAGAATATAATCTGTGGGAAAGTTGCCAAGAAAAAAAAATAGCATCTTTCAAACAGAGATACTTACATGTCACATGACCTGACACATGCCCCCGCCCTTTAAAATTTGGATTATGAACTTTATAAACTCTTCCTTATTTTTCAGAAATTACTGACTAACATTTATATATATTTATGTACATTATTAGAAGGTTTCGTGACCATCTTGTAAAATAAAATGAAAAATTCAAAATTTATTTCATTTGTTTTTGAATATTTCGGAAAGATCAAAATATAAAACGTGAAGACGTCGCTGTCAGTAAATGAATTAAATGAATTGTCAACAGTAAGTGTAGAATAATGAAACTGTAACCCTGTTTAATTTATGTACGGCTTGTACTTTGTAATCCAATGTAGATTTAGTAAACGTTTCATTTTAAAATCTGCATCCTATTGGCCGGTCATAAGGTGGGGGCTCATTTTAAATGATTCAAGCATTATTATCTGATCCCTCTTTGTCTTAATAATCACATTTTTTGTTAATATAAACTATTCGTCCTCATCAACTGACACTTTTTGTTTTTGTAGTAATTAGGAAATAACATTATTATCAATGTCAGTTCAATAACAAAATTATTCGGTGTATAAGTACGGATCGGTGGTTAGTACATGTAGAAGTAAATAATCTAGGCAGGGTTGCCAAATTAGCCACTTTCCGGCTGATTTTCTTTTCTAATTCAGTCGACAAAAATCTACGATTGCCGATAAAGAGTAAATTTGATAAAAGTAAATGTACAATCTTCATTAATAATTTATTCTGGAGTCTTAGTATATCGTCAATAGTCATTTTATTCTATGATTAATTGGGCTTCAAAAAAGTATTACCTTTTCAGCTATAAGATTAGCTGGAAATGAAAAATCCAGATGACTTGGTTATCTCAAAGACAATTTTAGCTATTAACAACAAACCATACAGTATTTAGCCACACTGAATCTAGGTGAGGTGGTCATAAAGTCGGGGACCATTTTATAAGTTGTCACTTTCATTGATCCCTCATCAATATCCAATAATCTGAAATGAAAAGCTCAGATCAAAATATAACCTCGTACTGCTAGAGCAACACCCACCAATGTTAATCATAAATACTTATTTTAATTATGTAAATGAGGTTGTTATTGGTTAAGGATCCTTTAGTAAAATTCGTCGAAGTGTTTCTTGTGTCTACAGTGAAAATAAAATGATTCCATTCAAACCCTTTTATTAATATTGCAAAATTAAAATGATTAAATCTTTTGTTTCTATATTTCTTAATGACGTACCACACAATAGTTGGTTGATTTGTAAAATCGGGGATCATTTTAAACATTTGATTAATGATCAGAATACACCCCGTTTTTATGACCACACATATATAATAATAAATATGTATATCTTATTGTAATAATTATTTAGGAGTACAAATAAAAATGAACAAGCCTGTGTGAATCATGCTCTTTCTTTTGAAGAAAAAAATTCCATTTCATGACACCCTGTTTTTGAATTGAATTTTGGTTGATTTTATTTTGTTAAAACGAAATTTAATGAGTGTGTTTATTTCAAAACTTGACAATGACATTTGAACGTTGTTTCCATGACATGGTTTTTATTTCTTGTTAAGTAAATTCTTGGTTCGAATCCGAGCCTTTACCACTGCTTAATGCTTACATAAATTATTTGACAAGTGTTTGCTATAGATTATTGGTAATATTGAATACGAATCCTTTAAAAGCTCAATGTAAACGTGATTGTTATCTGATGTATATTTTTGTTTTGGGAATACAATTATTTTTCTCAATTCGACAGTTTATCCACGTAGTCGTTCGTTTCAGCTGTAGAAGTTTTAATTAATTATTTGAACTTATTCAACAAAAGTGCCTGCAATGGATTGTGAATATGAACCCTTGAAAGATCAATATACATAATTAATATCATGTGTTTGTTTCATAATAAAATTATTTCCCTTGATTGACAAATTATCCACGTAGTCGTTTCTATAGTAGAAGTTTTTTAATTATTTAATTTGAGGTCGTGTAGTATTATCTCCTTCGTTTGTTTCAACTCTATGATGATCTGCATTTTTGATAATTAACATTGTTAATATTAATATATCAAGTGTTGATATATTAATACGAAAAGCATTTAGCTAAACCAATTAAAGTTTTTGAAAATCATAATATTTATTTAGGGTTTACAACTACGTCTTTCTAGATTGCTTCAACTGGGCCAGTTACTACTCTCTAGCCTTTTCTTATTCTTTGTCATTGTCTCGTAATAATTTTATATTTGTTTTCTTCTTTCCAAGGATTGTCATGTCCTGCTTATGCGTGCATAACCTGTATCTATGTACATTATACAATACATATATTTCTAAAGGTATTGATAATGGTGACATTTTATAAAAAACAACCGTTGAAGTCTTAGTATCTGGGCAGGGTGAAATATGGTGTCAGTAGTTGGGGGCGTTACCTCTTATAAAATATGAAATTATTAAATGTACTAATTTTATGATCAGTTCAGTGTGTGTGTGTTTAAACAAACCAAAGTGGATAGCATTATTTTATATAATGTAGGATAATAAATGTATGTGGGCACTTCTGTATTTATATAGAAAACTCACTGGTTTTACTTTTCCAATTTGTGTTTGAAATATCGACCACTTAAGGTTTGGTCCCTCACCAACTACCAAATCAAATGACACAAAAAAAATCAATTTTGCAGTAAAAGTACGTTTTCTGTTGAAAATGAATTGGGTACATTTTAAAGAAGGTGGTCCCGATTGTCAAGTTTCACATCCTCGCACACTCGATGTTAAAAACGGCACTCAAAAATAAAAGCAATTCAACAATTTATTCAAAGAATTTATGTATTTAATTCAGATTGTCATGAATTCTCTTATTTCTTTTTATTTGTGCACCATTTTTAACATCGAGTGAGCGAGTGCGTGAAACTTTGCAATCGGCACCACCTTCGCTACATTGTGCCAATAATTGTTTGTGACATCGAAATCTGAAGATCTAAAATCAAATGGAAATTTCAATTATGCCTTCGTATCCCACGAGTCCCCGATTCTTGCTGTTAATCAAAACCCATTGTTTCTGACCGATTCAAGGGCGGTCAAATGTCACATCTGGGTGTTGTTGGTCAAAGGCGTAGCTAAATACTAAGCCCCCTGCCCCCGGGAAGGGTCACCTGGCTCCTTAAATGGCCCCTGTAAACATTTTAGTGAGATTTGATGGAAGATGAATTTGCAATTACTATATAACATCACTAACAGTTAATTTGTGAAAAACAACCCCCAAATCTGAATTATTTTGCATTTCATGTACTGTACTGTATAAATATATTCTTGTGATAGTGCTGACATTATGATAATGTCAGAAATCCAATACCTGAACTTTTATTTATAAAGCTTTTGCCCCCAGTCCATTGGAGACTCAGAGCGGTGTTTTCAAATGCTACGCCCCTGTGGTTAATAATTATGCTTGATTAGATTATTTCAATAAGTTTTTGTGTGATTCATCAATGCAATGACCATTTTTACTGCAGCCTTTACTTCCTCCTTGTAATAGACATACATTTTTGGAAGATTTTTTTCAACCACCACGATCATCATTTGGACTCTGCATAATTTTCTATGTTAGCTACAATTTCTCATAATTAATAAACGATCTGCCTCCTTTGCAATAAATATTTAGTAGGCGATGGATCATTGCTTGTGTGTATATGAATATATATATATATATATATATATATATATATATATGAAATGGATTTTGCTTGTGTATGTATATATGGATAATGGATCATTGCTTGTATGTATGTAATATATATGAATATAAGATAAAGTATATGGAAAATAGATCATTGCTTGTGTGTGTATGTATATATATATATACACACCTATATATATATATGGAAGATGGATCATTGCTTACATGTGTGTGTATATACATATATAGCGGATGATTATTTGTGTGTGTATATATGTATATAGGATGGATCATTGCTTATATATATGAGATGGATTATGGCTTGTATATATAGATTGATTTTTTCATATGTATATATATATATAAATATGTATGTAGTTGGATCATTGCTTATATATTTTATATATATATAAATATATACATATGGATTATTGATTTTATTTATAGATGGATCATTGATGTTATGTGTATATATATATATAAAGAGTGAGAAAGAGAGATTTACCATTGATTCTCGTGTGTGTGTATATATATAGATAATTGATGATATATATATAGAGACATATGGATGATTGATGATGTGTGTATATATATATATATATATATAGATGAATCATTGATGATATATATATATATATATATAGATGGATCATTGATGATATATATATATATATAGATGGATCATTGATGATATATATATATATATAGATGGATCATTGATGATATATATATATAGATGGATCATTGATGATATATATATATAGATGGATCATTGATGATATATATATATAGATGGATCATTGATGATATATATATATAGATGGATCATTGATGATATATATATATAGATGGATCATTGATGATATATATAAATAGATGGATCATTGATGATATATATAAATAGATGGATCATTGATGATATATATATATAGATGGATCATTGATGATATATATATATATAGATGGATCATTGATATATATATATATAGATGGATCATTGATATATATATAGAGAGAGATGGATCATTGATGATATATATAGAGAGAGAGATGGATCATTGATGATATATATAGAAAGAGATGGATCATTGATGATATATATAGAGAGTGATGGATCATTGATGATATATATAGAGAGAGATGGATCATTGACGATATATATATATATAATGGATCATTGATGATATATATATAGATTGATCATTGATTATATAGAGTGAAGGATGGATCATTGATGTTATATATATATATATATATAGAGAGAGAGAGAGAGAGATGGATCATTGATGTTATATATATATAGAGAGATGGATCATTCAGGATATATAAATAAATATGATTATATATATATATAGAGAGAGAGAGAAAAATGGATTATTGATGATATATATATATAGGAAGAGAGAGAGATGGATCATTGAAGATATATATATATAGAGAGAGATGGATCATTGAAGATATATATATAGAGAGAGAGATGGATCATTGATGATATATATATATAGTGAGAGAGATGGATCATTGATGATATATATGTATATATAGATGATGGATCGTTGATTATATATATGTATAGATGGATCATGGATTATATACATGTATATATTTATGGATCATGGATTATATACATATATATATCGATGGATCATTGATTGCATATATATATATTAATGGATCATTGATTGTATATATATATAGATAAATCATTGATATATATAGAGATGGATCATTGATGATATATATACATGGATCATTGATGATATATATAGAGAGAGATGGATCATCGATGATATATATAGAGAGAGATTGATCATTGATGATATGTATATATAGAGATGGATCATTGATGATATATATATATAGAGATGGATCATTGATAATATATATATATATAAAGAGAAAGATGGATCATTGATGTTCTATATATATATATAGAGAGAGAGAGAGAGAAAGATGGATCATTGATGATATATATATAGAGAGATGGATCATTCAGGATATATAAATAAATATTATGTATATATATATATAGAGAGAGAAAATGGATTATTGATGATATATATATATATAGGAAGAGAGAGAGATGGATCATTGAAGATATATATATATAGAGAGAGAGAGATGGATCATTGATGATATATATATATATAGTGAGAGAGATGGATCATTGATGATCTATATATAGATGATGGATCATTGATTATATATATGTATAGATGGATCATTGATTATATACATATATATATTTATGGATCATTGATTATATACATATATATATTGATGGATCATTGATTGAATATATATATATATATATATATATATATATATATATATATAGATGGATCATTGACTTCATATATATATATATATAGATATACATAGATGGATCATTGATTTCATATATATATATAGATTGATCATTGATTTCATATATATATAGATGGACCATTGATTTCATATATATATATCATCGATTCTATATATATATGTATAGATGAATCATTGATTTTATATATATATATATAGATGATCATTAATTTTATATATATATGGATCATTGATTTCATATATTTATATATAGATAGATCATTGATTATATATATATTTAGAGTAAGAGAGAGATGGATTATTGATTATGTATATATATATTGATGGATTATTGATTATGTATATATATATATTGATGGATCATTGATTATATATATATATAGATAATGGATCATTGATTTCATATATTTATATATAGATGGATCATTGATTTCATATATTTATATATAGATGGATCATTGATTTCATATATTTATGTATAGATGGATCATTGATTATATATATATAGAGAGTGAGAGACAGATGGATCATTGATTATGTATACATATATATATTGATGGATCATTGATTATATATATATATATATATTGATGGATCATTGATTATATATATATAAATATTGATGGATCATTGATTATATACATATAGATGGGTCATTGATTTTATATACATATAGATGGGTCATTGATTTTATATACATATAGATGGGTCATTGATTTTATATACATATAGATGGGTCATTGATTTTATATATATATAGATGGATCATTGATTTCATGTATATATATGTATAGATGGATCATTGATTTCATGTATATATATGTATAGATGGATCATTGATTTCATATATATATAGATGATGGATTGTTGATTTCATATATATATAGATGGATTGTTGATTTCATATATATATATAGATGGATTGTTGATTTCATATATATATATAGATGGATTGTTGATTTCATATATATATATAGATGGATTGTTGATTTCATATATATATATAGATGGATTGTTGATTTCATATATATATATAGATGGATTGTTGATTTCATATATATATATATATAGATGGATTGTTGATTTCATATATATATATATATATATATAGATGGATTGTTGATTTCATATATATATATATAGATGGATCGTTGATTTCATATATATATATATATATATATATATAGATGGATCGTTGATTTCATATATATATATATATATAGATGGATCGTTGATTTCATATATATATATATATATATATATATATATAGATGGATCGTTGATTTCATATATATATATATATATAGATGGATCGTTGATTTCATATATATATATATATATATATATATATAGATGGATCGTTGATTTCATATATATAGATGGATCATTGATTTTTTCTATATTTATATATGGATGGATCATTGATTATATATATATATAGAGTGAGAGAGAGATGGATCATTGATTATGTATATAGATGGATCATTGATTTTATATTTATTTATATATGGATGGATCACTGATGATATATATTGATAGATCTTGATTTATATATATATATATATATATATATATATATAGATCAATGATTTTACATTCATATATTTATATATCCATTGATCTTTGATTTTATATATATATGTGGATCATTGATTTTATGTATCTTTGTGTCTGTGTGTGTGTGTATATATATATCTATCTATATGTATATATATATATATATATATAGATTGATCATTGATCTCGTGTGTATATATAAATATCAAGTAATGGGCATATTCGGTCTGCATCATAAATATTGCGTGATATATAGAAAGTTGTATAATGTATTATTGTGTGTGTGTATGAAAAAAAAACAATGATCTATCTCATATACATTTCTCTGTGTGTGTGTGTATGTATTTATGTGTGTGTGTGGTTGTATATGTATATATATATATATATGGGGATGGATCATCGCTTTTTCATATATAATTTGCATATATGTATGTATATAAATTCATAAAAGGGTGAAAATTTGTATGCTTGTATAGATGGATCATTAATTGCGTTTGTGTGTATATATATATATATATATATATATATATACACACACACACACACACACAAGATCAATATTCCTTGGCAATCAACCATTTTTTTTTTTCGCACCCCGTCTCCCAAACATCTTATACCTGACAACTCTAACAAAAACTGTATTGATTAAAATGGTGTTTGTTGTGATAAAAGTATATTCAAATTTTTAAATCAAAACTACAATGCAGGTGATCCTGATTTTGTGCATCTGAACTCAGTTATATTTTTGTGATATGTAAATTTGTGTGCATAGAAATGTCTTCTGAGTTGATTTCTTTTAATGCCTTTTTCGGTTTCCAAAATGATCCCTTTTTTTTTTTTTTTTTTGTCCTCATTTTGTTATTTTTTTAAAAATTTTTTATTCAGTTTTGTTTTTAAATCCTGGCCAATTCCCTGATTGATGGGGTCCAGTGCATGTCATTTTTTTTTTTCTTCTATTTAGCTATTATTTTCAAATAGTTTTGAGAAAGAAATATTCATAAAATCAATTATGCTCAATTTAAGTGAAGTCCCTTATGGATCTATACTCTTGTACAATGGTTTCAAAGCTTTGAAAATTCGACGGCCCTATCTATAAAGGATATATGCAGATGGGCCCCTATTTTCAGCATTTAGACTAATCAATAAACTTTAATAACAAGTAATTTTTTACTTTTAAAATCACGTTTATTCAAAATGGGTTACATTTATTCAAATTCATGGTATATGTCCTTGTACAATAATTTTTTTTTGATATCTCTGCAATATTAGGTTTGGAGGGAATGTTGCTGTGGATTCTCCCCCACCCCACCCCATCCCCGAAGCATTATTTGATCAACCCCAGTTTGTAAGAATAAATCCTCAAACAAATTGAAATTTTTTTTTTTTTGTTTTTATTTTTTTTTATAAAGAGGCGTTATTCATTATGCGATAGGTATCCCCCACATTGTTTATCAGCCGGTTCAAGTCAGATTTATTTGAAGCTTGGTAGAAAGGTGTCCCTTTATAAGATGTTTTCTATTAAGGGTCATGTGATCTTGTACTAATAACATTTAAACTTCATAGTTGATGCCTCATTGAACTTTTGGTTCTTGTTTTAAAAATGATAATCTTCAGTGACCATGTATAAGTCTATATAGGCATGGGTGTTCATTGAATTTGTATTTCCAACAGAAGTGGCTTCTTTTACTTTTCTACTAAGATTTACTGTTCTTTGTATTTAGCTGAGCTCAGGTTGAAGGTGATCTCTTATCTAGTTAAGCCTAAGTAAATATTGTTTGGAATTAACCATCCCAAAACATGTGTCCAATATTCTAAGATGAGATGTTTTTTCCAGATACATGTTTCATTACATAGAATTTTATATGATTATCATGAAAAAAAAAATAATGTGGTATAACCTTATGAAGATGGTCCTGATTTGACATCACGCACCCAATCCAGGAGAATGAATCAGTACATCAATGGTCTGACTTTCTAGCTTGTTTTGTTCGCAAAGGTTAGATTTTACTCTTATATGATCACTGCTACAGTGACTGTCAAGGCTTATATAACTTTGTTATAATAACTATTATTAATATAATTGTGATGGGCGTTGTTTGAATGCAATACGTATCAGGGTTCTTTAATCAGCTGACTCCACTTAATGCCTTCATTAGAGGTCTTTTGACTATTTTTTTTCTTATAATTTGTAATCATTCTTCTTGTAAAATCCACTATTATTATAGTAATGATATAAAATTGTAAAATTATCAATGCGATGTATTCTAATGATCTTTACTTACAACTATAATTGTATGTAGCAATTTGAAGTTGGTTAGTGAATGAATTATTTGTGACAATAAAAGAATGATATGAATTTGAGAGAGGTAACTTCCCCATTGATCACCTCCCCCCCCCACCTTTTCCAATAGTTTTTAGATCAGCCCCAACACAGCATGCTGCCAAAAGATATTGACAGTTTTATTGAGTGGTTAACCAGACCGGTTCTAGTTTGAATTTTTTTTTTTTTGCAAACAAAAAAACGCATACCTCAATTGAAATTTGTCTGTTGATTTTTCTACAACTCCACATAATTTCGTTTTTTTTTTTTTTTTAAACAATATGGCAACAGACACAAGAAAAGATTTTATTTTAGTAATAGAAAATCATAGTTTTCTTCATGATCAGATGCCTACATTTGTATTCCATTGTAAGACATCATCATCATCATCAGTAGTAGTAGTAGTAGTAGTAGTAGTAATGTAGACGCAAACATGCAGACATATAGCTAACATATGTGAACACATTGGCACTATCTTTGCATCAACCCCTTCATCTCTTTTTTTTTTGTCTATTCATGATAAAAAACTGACCAGCAAATGAAAGAGTCATTGGCTTTTATATGATAAGAATTTTAGTATGTTGGAATTTTCACAAGCATATGAAACAATTGACATTCTAACAAAACTGGATCTCTAGATCCTCATGGTTGCAATGAGGATTGAACTTGGTTCTGTTTTGAGAATGAGCTTGCTTATTAATAACCAATATCTCATGCAAAACAGCCAAACCCGCCCACCTGTTCATGCATATACTAATGAACCACCATAACATTCCTTTTCTATATTTGTTACTTTGCAGTGTTACCCAGGAGAGAAGTTGATAACTTGGAAAAACCCCAGAGATTGGATTTTAATTAAAATCTAGTTTAATGATCTGAGTGTGAAATTCCATGTTGAAAAAAAAAAAATAACCCTACTCCTGGGAAAACTTTTAGTATAACAGACTAGGGTGATGTTTTTTTTAAACATATATTTAACGTAGTTAACATAGATTTATATTATATATTTATTGTGCGTTTTTCCTAATGCTAACATGATTGATTAAAAGAATATTAGATTCTGTATGAATGTGTATGTGTGTAATATAAGAGAAAATGTGTCTGATTGGCTTATTTCCAAAGTCTGTGGTAATTGACTTTTTTTATCCTAAAGGGGATTTAGGATTATATAATTTGATCTGAGGCTGAAAACTGTACTAAAGGATTTTGTGCACCACTACTAAAATTTAACACCTGCACGAAACATTAGTTTGCTCCTTTCTTTCATCTTTTTTTTTTATAGGAATATCTTGAATAGTACGGTTTTGATATAGATCTGGTTAACAAACTGCTGTGCAAATTAAGGTAACTAAATATGAGCTGAAAAATAAATGACATTCAGTATCTGGATCTCAGTGAATCAATGTGACCCATGTATGTACTAGAACAATAGAAAAATTATCTAACATTTTCTAAAAGAAAAGACCTAGAATTATCAAAAAATACCAGCACAATATTTGGGCAGTGTTGGTCCCAAAATGATCATAGAAAAGCACTTCTTTTGTGAAAACCAAAACCTGATATACTCATGCAAAGTTTTAAGGTTGTCGCCCCCAAAATATGATCAGGAGTGCCAACAGACATACGGACACTCAAAGAGAGAGGAATCTGTGGCCTACTTTGCTGGTAGGGAAGAGGTTCATTTGAGGGGCTACAGAGATTTGATTTTAAGACATTGAATTGTGTGGTTTTGAACTGTACAGAAAATTTTTGAACAAATTAACTGCACTAATCAAGGTATAATTTTACTCATTTTCTTTAATATTGGATAACTAACGGTTTGCATTTTCTAGATTAGTAGACATTGATTATTCCAATGAATTGGCTATAAAATTATGTAAATAAATTTGTATACATACATATTTTCAATTAAATTTTATTTAGAGGTGTCTCTTGACTTAATTATATATATATATATATATATATATATATATATATATATATAATGTGTGTGTGTGTGTGTAAATTAAAAAAAAAAATTTTTCCTTTTTTCTTTCTTTCTTTGTGAAGTTTATTTGATTTCCACAAAAATCTGTTATGCCCTTTCCAACCCATTTATTTCTTGTTGCTCACACTGGGCCAGTCAGAGGATTCAGGGATTGAGGGGACTGTATGGTTTGTGTTATTGAGTGTAGAGATCAATCTGCTTTCCAGGAGGATTAATGGGATTGCCATGAGATGCCATCTATATGATCACCAACTGCTTACGGCACCTGGTATTCCCAGCAGGTCACCCATCTGAGTACCGATGAGGCTCAACATAGCTTTACTATGGTGATCGTACGATAGATGGTATGTAAAATGTGATCTGGCCATAACTGTGCTCTGTATAGAATTATTTATTGTCCCGACCTTTCTGCTCGAGTCTTTATGATCCATTTATACTTGGATCTAATTTTGAGTATGTGATGAGTTTTAAACCAATATCCACATAAATATTTAATTTGCTATGTAATATGTTCATTGCAATGTAGCTTGACTTTTAAAAATGTCATGCATCTGACATAACTGCATAGTTATATTTATATAAATGCACATAATGTCTGTGTTAAAAATAGAAAATGGATCATCATCAAGTACTTGCAGGAATGCTCCACGTATTCTTGGTGAGTTTTTGCTAAACTTATAAGTAACTTGCATTCATATAAATTATGATGACCAACTATTTGAAATATTTCAGGTGTGTATATGTATGTAAATATACAGATATGGACAAGATTCTTCTACATCTAATTACCATGAGATTGTTGTACATATGTATGTGTCCTTTACTCATATATATACTTATTAATGTATAAATCCTGAGTGATTCTAACCAGCAACAGGGGCCATATGACCTCTTGGTGCTCTGGCACATTTGAAGGGGACTGGAAACTGGAAAAATAAATGAGTATCTGTTTGTTGTGTATTCCAGTTTGATAGGGCTGTTGAACCTGAGAACAGCTCTAAAGGGAGCCATAGCCAAAAAATGGTTGAGAATAGCTGATTTAAACTATTGTTAAGGTGTATGAATAGAGTAATGAGTAATATATTCATTTAAATATTTGATACATATGTTTATGCAGAGTGTCTATAAAGGCTCTATTTTGTTACACTGTTATACAAAAATAGATAGGGACTCTACGGACATATACATATAAAATGTATCTTGAAGCATCTAGTAAAATATAATACAAATATTTAATCAATTTCCATGGAAATCAGTTATAAAGTTTAAAATGTCTTGCCACTACATGTTCTTGCTTTTGGCCAATGTACCGTATTTACTCGAGTAAAACACTATCTCGAATATGATACGACCCCCACTTTTTTTTCTTTAGCTAAAAATCAGTAATATATGTATATTTATTTTATGCTCTGGTATAATGCTACTCACTAATTTTGACCGTGATTTTTGTAATAAATCTCTTGCATTATAGATGAGGAAATAGAGTATGCTTTCGACATAGAAAATGATGATCATCTTGGGTTGAGAACAGTGTGGGTGTAATCTGGAGAGAGAGAAGAAAGGGGATAGATGAATGAATGAACAGGAGATCTGCAACTGCAATTTCCCTCTCCTTTTGGGGGCCCCCTTTTTTTTCTGCATGTGATGCTGTTGTCGTAAACTTCTATCTCCTCGTTGTTAGTCACCTGGCTTCCTATCAACTTGGGTTTTCATCCACCCTTATTCTATCTACAGTTGTCAATCGCTTGCTCGATTCTTTTTCATTTTGTTGTTGATGAGCTGGACTAACATAGAACTATTCTATCTGCTATGTCTGTTTGAATAATCCTTGTTTATCATAAACCTTCCTGTTATCTGATGATCTCTTTGGCTAACCATTTTTTTTTTTTTTTTTTTTCTTTTAATTTTTTTTATTGGGGAGAAATTTTGATTCCTCAGTAGATTATTGTGCTATCTTAATTCTGTCGATATCACTGAAATGAAATCAGTTTATACATTAGTCAATCAGTATGTAATATTAGAAACTATGATTTTATATAAGTTGTCCTATAGACTTGAAAATTGTTAGTAATTGACTATATCTTTTTTTTTTTTTTTTTTTTTTTTTCAATTTAGACTTGTTTTTGGCTTGGGGATGATTCAGGATCATATTATTTGATCTAAGGCTGAAAACTGGGCAAATCATGTTTCGGTACATCACTGAACACTACTAAAATATCAGTCTTCTCTTTTCCACCCGTTTTTTTGTATGTGATGTTGTCTTCGTAAACATCTATCTCCTTGTTGTTAGTAACCTGACTTTTCATTTACTTGATTACCAATCCAGCCTTTATATCTACAATTGTCAGTCTCTCAACAAATTTTTATTTGTCGGATGTTGGTTTGCTGGCTAACGTAGAACTATTTTATTTTTTGTGTCTGTTTGAATATTCCCTGTTCATCATGAAGCCTTTCTGCTATATTTTAGAATTCGTCATTTCATCAGCGTGTAATTAATGCTAGGACTTACTACTTTTTTTCCCCCTTTGCTTTTAAGAGAAATTGTTTTAGATTTTCATCGAATTGTGCTATTTTGATTATGTCAACATCTTACATTAAAAGGAAATTAATTTTTGAATGCTGTAATGTTAGAAATTCTGATTATGATATTTGTCCTATAGATTTAGAAATTCTGTTAGTAATTGATTATATTTTTTTAAATTTCTATTTAATTAAATTTTTTTTTAGCCTAGGGATTATATAAGATTGAAAACTGAGCCAGAGGATGTTGTCCAACGCTACTAAAATCTTACAATTTTATTTCCCACATCCACTTTGTTACTGCATGTGATTTGGCCGTAAACATCCATCTCCTTGTTAGTCACCTGGTTTTCTATCAACCATCCCGACCCTTCTATCAACCTTTATCTATTTGCAGTTGTCATTTCCCTCTCAATGCAAGCATTTCCGATTGTTGGTTCGTGTGCTTATATACCTAGAACTTCTTTACCCTTGCTAATGATGTTGGAAGAGGTATACATATTCTCTTGTCTGTCTCTTCATTCAATATCTCCAAAAGTTCTTGACATTTTGTGAATGAGTGGGCCATAGGCTGAGGAATTTGGGGTTAGACTCAGTTATTCATTTATTTTATTTTTTTTTTTTAATTCCTTCCCTTGCATCGTAGTTGTATATAAATTTTTTTCTAATTCAATTTTTAGTGACAGTGATAGTGTTGGCAGAGGTATGCGATCTCTGAGTGCTTCCTAGTTATGTATTGCGCTCGTTTGAATATTCTATGTACATCATAAAACCGTCGCTATTCATGTAGGTTTCTGTAACTAATTTAGTAGTGAGAATGAATGTTGCTTTTCCTACTGCACATTTGTTATTGGGTTTTTAATAACGTAACACTCTGAATGAAATGAGTGTCTCCATACTTAGTATTGTATTTTAGGCATTCTTTTAAATGGTATGCAGCACAGCATTGTTTTACATTGAATGTATTGTGTAGAATGAAAATTCATATGTGAGAGAGAACCAATTCCTTGGGCCTGTAAAAAATCATGCTTTTCATTCCAAATACAATAAAAAAACATTAAAAAAAGAATGGCCAACTGAGGATACATCGTACAGATGTGATAGGGGTTGGAATTATATGGTGTTAGTGTTTTAAAGATTTTTATACTTGTGTGGTAATATAGTTTCTTTCAATAGGTTGATTTTTAACCAGTTCATAAGAGTTTACTGTTTCATCTGAAAGGGAGTTCCTGTATGAAAAGGATATGTCATAAATCTGGCTCTAATACCAGGATGGTGGTGTATTTGCTATTTTTGACTGTGTCCTGTTGTTCTTAATGGTCTTTGTATCATAAAATTAATCAAATAAAATGATGAGAAAAACAATTTTGGTGGCTTCATCCCAAGTTAAATATCAAGTAGAGGGAAATATTTAAAAATAGCAAATTTCAAACATAATACTGAGTATTAGTCACTCAACAGTCATGTGACAATGTTTTTTGGCTGCTACCATGTTGGGGGTGATCAATAAAAAAATTCGAAAAGGGTGTGATCAATGAATCGGTTACTACTTCTGCTTTTGGTTTGCCAGTGATCACTAAAATAAGTTTGAAATTAAAAAAAAAACAAAGATGACTCAAAAGGATCAATTTAGCATAAATTTACATTGTGAATTGAACCCACCCACTAAAAGCCTATTTAACAGGGGAATTTGAAAAGAAAATTTTTTTTCTGGACACAAATTCCAGCCCTCTAGCTCCTTTGGTGTGACCTGTATGTGTGATGTATCCCAGCCAGCCCAACTTGAAAACTGAAGAAACCTATGCTGACAGTATTGGTTAATGGTTTCTAATAATGATGTATCGTACGGTTATGGTGTGGTGTCTTCAATAGTTGTATTCTTTTGAAGATTTATATCTAATGTATTTTTCGCAATAACAAAAGATTTATAGGGACTGGCAGTTGTGAAAGAATTCTAGATTCCTGCTTATAGGCTAACATTTGAGTTATCCTTGATGTGTACTAATATAATTGCCTAATGTCTAAATAAGCATGGTTACCAGATGGGCTACATGGCAGAATGTAAATTGTCCATACAGCAATACCTTGAATAATGAATGTTTGATTAGTGCGAATTTTGGTTGTACAATTAATTTAATGCTGTGAAAATTAATCTAACTAAGTATAAGCTGAAAAAAAACACATTGATTTTAAAAAATTTTTTTTATAAGACCTTAGACAGTGTGATTTTTGAACATCACAGAAAATTTTAGAACAAATTAATCGCACTATTCGAGGCCTACCTGTAATTGTTAATTTAAGGAATAGTATATTGGCTTCAGGTGTAAGTGATGTTAAGAGAGCATCAAGTACAGCTTGTGTAATTGAATATCATTTAAAGAAATCAGTCAGGTGTGTGTCTATCTCTTGTTCTCTCTCTCTTTCGCTCTGTGTCTCTCTCTCACATAGAATTTCATAGCAAAAAAAAAAAAATATTCTCAATGAAATCATTGCTTGCTAAATTATTTTTAGTTACTTAATAATTAGTTCTTTTTCTCTCTCTCCTTCTAAATGCCGGAGGTCGTTTTAAGGTATTGAGTAATTAAAAATAAATATAGGCTTTGTAGTAGTCAATTACCTCTATAATATTCTGATTGAATTTAAATCGATAATTCATAATTGACTTTTGACGAGTTTTACATCTGAAGATCTAATCTGTTTCTGATTATTGAATTTTTTAATTTTTATTTAAAAAAAGAAATTGGTACAAGGCCATTTAATCATGGGAATATCTTTTTAGAATGGACTTTGATCATAAAAAAAATATCAGGTGGTATTCTATTAGGACAAATGATAATGCATTAACTTGTACAGGAACTCACTTACTCTAATTGTTTTTTTGTGCTGATATTTTCATTTTCTCTGATTTTGGAAAGATTCCCTCCAACTTCCAGATATTTACCTTGTATTCCATTATGTAAGACAGTCATTTCATTGAATAAACCTCCAAAAACTATGCATATATTACACTGCATCCAATGTGCTTGTATTATTACTACAGGGCCATCTACTGAAGCTCGATATGGACAATTATGTGGCTTGGATGAGATGCAGTGAACAGTAGTCCTCCTAATACCCTGTTAAACCATTTGTCTTATAGTCTGGTATATATGGTAACTGAAAGATAAGTCTTTCAAATAGTTCTATGATTATATTAAACGCATTTTCCTCCCTTGAAAGTATTGCTTAAGCTAACTTACTTGGATTTCCAATTGTTCATTACCTATTTATGGGTAAATTGAAATATACTAAGGATAGGTCTGGTCAGACATTCAATAGAAACCATTGTATGACTGTCATTTGGCTGCATGCTGTGTTGGAAGGTGATCAATTAAAAAATTGGGAAGAACAAATACGCACACTAAAAATTAGGGGGGGGGCGAATTTTCAAAAAAATTTGAGAAGTGAATGTCTAAATTTTTAGTCCCTTGCCCAATCGGACAGCCTGTATGTATGATAAATAGATAGCCAGCAAGACCAACTTAAAAACTGAAGTAACCTATATTGACAGCTCCGGTGACAGTTTAGCTCAAACCCACTTTTGAGGTATGCATTTCTATATCTGATGGGGACAAGAATATTCATTTTTATTCAAAATTCATAAAAATAAATGGAAAGACAGTTTTGATTGCTATAATTTTCTCAATCAAAAAGAAAATACTTGAATTGACTTAATCCAGAAAATGATGTTCCAGTTCAAATACTCATCCTCAACCTGTGCCCTGTGCAAATATGTACTGTATATACCTTTATATAAAATGGACATTTGATACAAAATCAAACTCATGCACATATTACATTGCATGTTGGAATAAATTGGCGTAATTTTATTTGTGAATAGATGGAAACTTATTCATGAGAGTGTGTGTGTTTATCTATGTAATATTCATGATAAACTTGAAGTATCCTCCCACCTGCTCTGCTGTTGATTAAGGCTTGGGAAATCCTGCTGCTTACCGAAGACCGGTTAACTGGTGCTTACAGGGATTTACCAAGAGGGGCATTCGGTGACTTGGAATATTCAATTCTGAGGGGTGGAATTTTAGCTTGGGGAAGAATTGGAAAGTATTATGGTGAAAAAAAAAAAGGCTACATTTACAGTTAAAAATGTGGGGAGGAATTGAGGAGACTAGCAAATGCAAAGGGATGAAAGTGACCCGGGATTCTGAGAACAGCTGATTTTACATCACATCAGCCTATAAAATGATAATTTTACCTTGACATTTAAACAATGTTTTGAGTCTTACATCAAAATACTCAAATTGTTAAATAATTTGAAAAAAGCAAACAAAAACAGGCCTCTATTTACTCAATCAATAGAAACAGTTGAGTGATCAATGTTTTTTTTTTTTTGCAGTTGGTTGGTGATTACTAGAAAAGTCCAATTAAAAAAAAAAACAATAGTGAATACTATTGGACACTAACCAATGAACCAATTTAACATAAGCTTACTTTGTAAATCAAATCCTTCCACTAAAAACCTATCTATGGAGGGAATCTAAAAAACAAAAGGAATCTCCAAAAAACATTTTTTTTAGCCATAAGTAGTAAGTGTTCAAATTTTCAGCCCTCTAGCTCCTTTGGTGCAGCCCGTGCGTGTTATACATACATAGTCAGCGAGCTAGCCAGAACAACTTCAAAACTGAAGAAACTTATGTTGACAGTTCTGGTTGACAATTTCTAATTCATGATTATCAAAAAGCATCAAGGTAGTAATCTGAAGCAATACAGTTCTCTGTATTGAACTGATGCTCATTGAAAAAAGAAATTGTTGTAATGCCGATCAGTTGGAAGAGGGTCACCATTATCCCTTTTCAAATGGTTAACAGCATGGAGAATGGAATCGTCAAACCAGGTTATGTTCAGTTGGCACTAATACCCTTGGGAAGAGCATAAATCCATCTGTTCTCCTCCCGGCCAAGGGCAAATAGTTGGACAGACATAACTCTCTAGCTATGGTTAGCTACCAGTTTAGGAAACGCACAACTCTAATTTCAAACCAGCCTGAAGAGAGCTGTCTTGCCCTTGTGCATATCCATGAATTTATTTGTGGTTCTCCAACTACCCTGCACCGAGTTACAGACTCGAAGAAGAAAAGAGCTGTGTGTTGTCTCTCATGTGTGGGTGGCATTGGAAATACAAAATGTCCAATGACAGATTGTCTGTAGTTGTTTTTTGTGTTTCTTTTCAAATTGGTCTGAAGGTTTGGGAATGTAGGAAGTGAGCTTGACCTCATCTTTTTAGCTAGCCTTTCTCATCAAGATATGTTTATATAATGTATGTACTCTTGATACAATACATGTGAGTAAACCCTTGATTTTTGGTTACAAAATCATTAATATATGTTCTATGCTTTGTATATAGTAGGTCATCTCTGGTTTCTGAGGGATAATTACCACATGTAGGTCATATATTATATTCTGAAAATCCGCACAATTTCAAGTTCATGAACTTATTCATTGCAGGCATTGAACATCTTTTCATTGATATTTGGTATATATTTTATGTATACATGTTAGTTGTAGCCATTAGATATCTTTCATTTTTTTTTTTTCACTTAAGCCCAGAGATTCTCCTTCCTATAGTGTTAGAATTTCCCAAGTTATTGCTTGTGCATAAGTTGACCCCCAAATTTTGACCTAAGAATTTGGTCTTCAAAACTCTATACATATGTGTATATATGGTAAGTATGTTGGGGGAGTGACACAAAACTTTGACGTACAGATTATACTGCATTTTTCTCATGGCTTTTAATCCTCTTCTGTGTAAATCACTTGTTAAATGTATTAAGGATGGCCTGAATTAAAAAAAGAAGCCTGTGGCAATGATATCCCAGCATTGGGTACATACAGATTCAGTTCATGTATTTCCTTATAAATGCTCATATGACCAAGATGCAGAGGAAGCCATTTATTTTTAGCCATGGATAATGTTATCACACGGGTATTTGTTATTGAAATCAGTTGGTCCTAAACTCTTGACTTATAATTGATTATTAATTCATTCTAATAATCAATAAATTTCATGTAAAATTTTCATAATGTAAAGTTGCTTTTAGCAATGAATTTGATAGCAATGAATGTAAATTGCCCCAATTCTCATATCCATTGGCTTATATTATCTGCTGGTTGTTGTTATTACTAAAAGACCCTGTCCTAAAGTGATCACAATAAATGGTTTCCTCTTTACCTGTGAGTTAAGTTGGAAATTTTGAGGAAATCCAACTGGTAGGATTGGTGAACTGGGAATGGGTGGAGTAGCTAAGAAAAAAACGACTAGATTTGGGGGCGGATCCAGGAAATCTTCTTTCAATGTGTACAACTGACTGATTTATGTGCTCTCTGAGTGCTTTTTAGTTGATTTAGTATAGCTGCTACTCAGTCAGTAGTATGAAAAGGAGCTCTGCCTGTCAGGTGAGGGGTGAGGACTTTGAATTAGGAATTGTCGATCCTTGATAGTTTAGGGATGAGGATGAAAATTCTTGCTTGGTGTAAAGATTTTTAAAAAAAGTGTCAAACTATCCTGATTACATACACTGCTATCCTAAACTTACACACACACACACACACACTTCATAGATTTACAAAGTACCTTCTTTTTGCTTCCTTATACAGTTTTAAATAAAAAGGTGTCCAGATCTACCGTATTCAATTGAGTATGATACTATCTTAATAATATGCAATCCATACTTCTAATCAAAAATTAATAATGTTTTTTTAAAAAAAATTTTTTTTTTTTACATTCCAATAAATACGGTACATCTTTTATATTTGTTTTTTTTTTGTTGGTTTTTTGATCAATCGTTTTTTCTACTTTGTATATTAATGAAACATTACTTCTGTACAATGAAGCCAAGATATCCAAGGTGCATGCAGTTGTATTAGTTGCAGTTGTGGTATGAGCAGATATAGTAGCAGTAGTAGTAGTCTCCTGCAACATGTATAAAAGCTATTTAAGTGTAACCTGAAGGTATTCCTATGTAATGTAAATGTCTTCTCAATCTCATGGTTTTATGCTTTCCAACAGGGCTACTGAATTTGCGTTTTTTTACCAAATTTGGTTGACGTAGAAATTTGGTACTTTTCCTCAATTCTACTAATTCAATTCAAAATTGCAATAAAATGTGAAAATTTTTTAAAAACAAAAATATCTCATTAAATTTGCAAAAATATTCTGTTCTAAAACGTTTTCTCTCTTGTGACATGTGACACGTGTTATGTGTGTGGGCATGAAGTGTCTAGCTTAGGAAGAAGCAGGGTTGCCAATTTAGCTCCTATTGAGCTAGATCTAGCCAAAAAAAGAGCTAATTTGTCATCTCTGGTAAGTATATCTTTTAAACCTTGAGTTTATCTAAATAAATTTATATTTACCTATCTAATTATTTATTAAGTATTTCCTTGTAGTTCATATATGTGTGTGTGTATGTATGTATGTATGTATGTATGTATGTATGTATGTATATATGTGTATATGTGTATATATATTTATTTATATATATGTATATAAATCAATAATTGTGTCTTTTTTTTTTCTTCAAAATTTGTTACTTTTCAGGTAGACATATTAGTAATTTCAGCGAAAGAGATCTAACTAAATTGGAGAACAAGAAAGCCTTAGTCTGTGTTTTTTTCTTCTTCTTTGTTATATGTGGTAATGCAAAAAAAAACAATCATTAGCCTTTCTATAATAAATCTGTCAATTTTTCTATAATTAGCATAGTTTTATTTATCCTATAAATATTTTTTTCTATAACATCGTACTAATTTTTATTTTGGTATTTTTTAATTTTTAAAAATTTATTATAGGTGTCATGAAGTAAATTGATTTCATTGTGATAATTTTTTTTCGCATTCCTCTGTGTGTGTATGTGTGTATATGTATATATATATATGATAGTTGTCTAGTAGCACATGTGACATAATTGTAATCGTTGTCTTGTGTAGGAGATGAAGAACAGACAATAGAAATAGCTGATAAATTATGTATCCCCTGTTCTGACCACACTTTGCATAGAGGAAGGAAAGAAAGTGGTTGGATGAGAGGAGGAGTGCTTGATCTTGTATCCACTGCAATCAGATTTCAGTTAAAATATTTAATGGTTCAAGTCTGAGCACTGATTTTAATGCTGCTTTGCATTATCAATCCTAATTTATGTTTCACAATGAAGAATAAGTAAGAACATGCATGCACACACATTATGTATCTTATCTGTATCTATATCTATATATATATATATAATATATATATAGGTTGCTTGAACTTTTATAACAGCTCTTGTTCTTTCGGCACTTTTAAAGACACATGCATTTCAGCAGCATGTTTGTTCTTATATTTTCTGTGGACTGTCGTCGGAGATTATACTTCTATTCAGAGCTATTTAAAGAGTAGATAATTTGTTCGACATATTTCTTAATCTTACATCAACAGAAAATTTGTCATAATGCCACTCTGGAATCATCTGTATAATGTAATATTATGTATGAATATGTCCTTGTGTCAGAATGAATTCAGTTACATGTATATCTAAAGGTGTGATACCTACATGCTGTATATGGCGGTATATAAGATGGACAATTCATTTAAAAAAAAAAAGACCAAGCAAATATTACACTCCGTACAATGTGTTGGTATTATGACTAGGGGGCTGTCTACCGAAGTTCGATATGGACATTTACGTGGCTGGGATGAATTCCAGTAAACTGTAGTCTTCTAATTATTGTTGTATACCATTTGACTCTTAGTCTGGTATGTGTAGTATATTGTGGCTTCTCTTGCTACCTGGTGACATTATTTTCAATGTGGGGGCTTCCCAAGTTTTAAACCTTTTCGTTTGTGGGTGGAGTAAAGAAGATTGCTTATATTCTCTTTGTAAATGGACAAAAATTTGCCAGGACATTATAAATTCATTTCTTGGTTTAAAGTCACTAATAGAAAAGAAAGAAAATTTTGGTATTATGACTATGAATCTTGAAATGGACAGATAGGTTCGGATGAGTTGCAGTGAGCAGTAGTTCTCCTGAACTATGACCCTTATAAATCATGTCTTATATGCCAGTAAATATGGTACGTTAGATTTTCCTTGAAAATAGCTTACAGTTAGTGTTTATATATGGTCATAATTGTTGTATTTATGCAAAACTATCAGCTAGCTGCTATTACCGAATTTCTTTATGCATATCTTCATCATTTAGAGCTAAAATATAATTTCCTTTCATTAAAACATAATCTTCAGTATATTTAATCAGTTAGTGTGTGATTACAGATGTCTTGGGGGGAAGCTATCATTTATTTTTTATTTATTTTTTAATTTTTTTGATTTTAATTTTTTGTTGTAGTTGTTACTCTTTTCCAAAAAGACTAATTGTAATTTCCTTTTTAGTGAACAGGTCTTAATACTGATTCTAGCATGCACATGAACACACACATGGAACTTATTTATAAAATAAATTATCTTTTTTCTATTACCATAGATGATACACACACACACATTTCATGTTGATTTCAAACATGTGGTGTAATTTCCAATATATGATTGTACACAATCAGGGAAGGACTATATGCTCACTCTGTGTGTGTGTGTGTGTGTGTGTGTGTGTGTTTAGATGAAATAGTCACTCAGAGAGCATCTTACATATTTAATTCCTCTTAACTTAGTTTTATTGAATTATTTTCATTTATTCATTTATTATTTTTTCTTTTTGTAATAATTATGCTCTGTAGAGTGAATATGTAGATATTTAGCTTTGTTCAGCACAAGTATTGGTAACTTTTCTGCTTTGAAGAATCAGCATTTGCTGGCTTATCTCAGTCATGAAGCAGGGTCCAATATATATAAATGATATTTTAGAAATGATAATTTTTGTGTATTTTATGATATTTCTCATTTAGTAAAAAGCATACTTGTAATGAGTTGATGAAGTATGTATACATTCATGATTTTTAATTTCTTAAATTTCTCAATCATGTATGTGAACCCACATATCTAATCAGGTAGTAAGTTACACAGGTCAGTTGCTACTGCATTTCATTTTGGCAATTTTCGATGGGAATGGTTGAATAAGATATTTATAAAACTATAATGAAACCCCGAAAATTGCCCAAAATGACCTGTACTAGCAATTTCCAGCTCTAGTTCGAAATGGACCCATGTGACTTGATACCTGATTTGACGTGCAAGGTCACGTGTGTGTGTGTGTGTACCACAACACCGTCTAATAGTTAATATAGTTATGGTATTGCTGTACAAACAAATTTAAGCAGAGAATGGGAACAAGTTGAATTATAAGACCTTGAATGGTATGGAGAATTTTGGAATGGATTAAATACAGTATTCAAGGTCTTTCTGTATATGGAATGGATCTTCTGACGTAGTACATCATGAAGATAAAATATGTTTAAATATGTATATCTCTTTTGAATAGAAGTGTTCATTTTTAAAAAATTCATTTAACATTTATAGGATGAACTAGCTTAGTACCTGTTGAAAATGATGGGATTATCCATGTCACATATGGATAAATTATAAATTCTGATCTATATTTCTCTCCATTTGATTTGGTTCAGTACTAAGTACTGGATGGAAACAAAAGCGGTGGCAGGCAAGCAAACAAAACTGTAAGCAGCAGCAGCAGCTGCTTGAGTTTTGCTTTGTCTATTGCTAACTCGTAATTAAATTTAACCAAATTTTTAAGTAGCATGAGGTAGGGACTAATGGGCACGCTACTTGGCTACATATGGGTTTGAATTTTGACAGGGTTTTGTTAATTTTATTTATTTGTTTGCTTTTGTGTGACAGAAAAAAACTTATATAAAACAAACTGTCTTGTCTGATTCTTCAAGACAGCTCATTTTGTTGATATTTGTTACAGTGAAAGGAAATTATACTTTTAGGCTAGTATTCATTTTATTATGTGTTAAGATTTCAAATGAAACTTTTCACATCTTACTACTATTCACCAAATTTCTGTTGTTCTGTCTCTGTTAGCATAAACTCAAGGATGGCTAGAGCTGTGGTGGCCAAATTTTCTGTGGTTACTTATAGGACAAGGGGACATGTTTTTCTCGTTATTTGAAAATGTATGAAGAAGTAAAAGAAAAAAAAATTTGATCATGTAATTTACATTGATCTGTATATCATAATCAAATAATTCTATTCTTTTTTTGGGTGAATCATTCACCAGTTCGAGAATCACTGATGTAAACAACATTTCACATGTAACACCCTAGAATTTGTTTCAAGGTCTCATGAAGAAGCAGCTTCATTTATTTTGAAGTGCCAAAGTTTAATTGACCATGATAATTATTAGCATTTTAAACTTAACCTTTTCTGTTTCAGGTAATTTATTCATCTTCCCCTGCAAGCTTGTTTATACGTAGAGGTAGGGATTTCAGGGGGTATTCTCGGTTGGTGGGCCTTTGGCTTGTGTTATTGAGTGTAGTGTAGAGATTGGCCTCTCCCTAAGGAGGTTTGATATGATCGTCATGGGAGGCTCTTAACATCATTACCAATTGCTGTAAGCAGCTGGTATTTCCAGACAGTCGCCCATCTTGATACTGACTATGTTATACATTGCTTAACTTTGATAGTTCTATAAGAGCTGCTATATTCAATGTAATTTGGCCATATCTGAGGGAGAGAGGGGAGAATAAATAAGTCTCCTGATTTGTAAAGAGTAATGAAAGAACAATTTTGTTTGCAACAAAATGTTTTGTTCCCTCTCTTGTACATTTTTGTTGTTGATGCTAAACAATCATTGCCTCATGATCTACCAAAGTATCATTGCACTACAGGTATATTCATGAGATATTTATAAATATTTATATTCATATAATGTATTTAAACCGCAGTATATTATCTCTGCTATGTTGAAAAAGCTTTAATTATAAAAAAAAATCTTTAGTCATTATGGAATGTATTTAGTTATGTATTAGAAGAGCAATACGGTCATGTAATGAGATTTATCTGATTAATTTCATTGTGTATATGTTCTTCATTTTTGGGTTGGGTCCTCATTCCTTGCGCTTCATTGGACTGCTCCTTTTCCATCAGCTGTCACCATAACCTTTGCTACTCTTCTCTGCCATCATGATTCAAATTCATCAAGGTTGTCACACCATTGGGTCTTTTGATGTCCTTTGCTTATCTTTTGTGGGGTTTCAGTTGCCTAACCTCTTGGTTATTTCATTCCATTTTATTTTGTTAATATTTTTGAGGATGTTGTTGACGCCTGTGTGCTTATCCATTGTGCTGTTCATTTTTTATTTGTCAGAAAGATTTTTAAAGATTTTTATCTTCCTCTTAGTTATTGCTTGGCTCTGGTTATTGATGCCACAAAAGCCAGCATTGAATTGGATAAGCTTTGAATAGTATTTTGTTCTGATAAGTTATATATTGCTTGAAGTAGGTAGGATCTACATGGTTTGTATCCTCAAACGAGTTTCAGAAAGATATCATTGAGGCATATTGATAACTCCACGATAATCTTTTTCCTTTGATGAAAGAAGGGTTTCTTGGATTGGTCGTCAAAGAAAATATTTTAGGCTGAAATCCAGAAGAGAAATGATACCCTGGTTACTTTGTTTAAATCAGGTGTAGTCAGGTCTGGCAGAAGGCTAAAATGTGTTGCATTCCTTGTGGCTTATACTACCACTGTATGTTTACGAGGTCTCCCTGGAAAGTATCCAGACATTTTGGAAATCTCTAGAACTGGGTGCATGGCATTGATGTAACTTGGCAACCAATCAGAGGGGACCATAAATATATCTTGTGTGAACAGAGACTCTCCCATGGGGTTACTCATTCAGCAATGAGATGCCATTGAGTACTGTTTGTCCACATTTCATGCAGGTTTTTTGGCAAAACCTTGTATCTCTCAGGTCTGTCAGCCATTTGATTTAGTGCGACTTCTGGCTTTTTACCATTGAAAGGGAGGAGATTGTAAACTGTGGATAGGATTGATAAGAATGCAACAAAGTAGCTGAGGGTGATCCTGATGGAGAAGTTTGCAGATTGTTTTAAAAAGTGGGATTGGGATAAATGATGTCCCAATGGGTGTACCTTGAAGGGGACTAAAGTGCCGTTGTCCATGGTAGGCCATTTTTTTTCATTAATATCAAAAAGTTAGATACCTTTGGAACAGACCTACTCTGTATATGAATCACTTCCTCCTTGTACTATCTCATCTCCAGCTATCAAAAGTCATTATCTTACTTGGCTGCTTTATTCATTGTTAGTTTTGTTGACTTTTTACCTCCCTAGTTGTTACCGTAACAACTGTTTTTATGTCTAACATTATACTACACTGAATTATATCTAAATCCCCAAGCATTGGATTTATAAGTTGGCTATTCCTTTCTGAGTTTGACTAAGGTTTTTTTATTGGTGTATTTTGGTTCATTTTTGTTCTGTTTTTTATGTGTTTGATTGTTTTTTTTAAATCTAAAGGAAAATTTTTTTAGGTATATTGGTTTCAAAGTATATCTCTAACCTTGAAAATGCTTTGTCAATGGTATTTTGTGATTTTTATACTAAAATTCTGTCTGCTTGTTCTATGTTAATTGTTTTTAGAAAACTTTCTTATGACTTATTGTGATTCGGTGGAAACCCTTTAAATAATGCAGACCTATATATTTCGAGTAATTGTGTTAATATAATGTTAGAATAATGTGCATTGAAATATGACTAATAAAGAGAATTTCACGTAAAATCTCAGTATCTATATATTCAACTTTGGAAAGAATATCAGGCAAACTAAGAATACATGATTTTCCCATTCATTACAAGGTCCATATAAACTGTTAGGAAGAAGAACTTGGTTTCCTTCTCCCATGTGAACCTCATCTACCCAGTACTGTAGAAGTTGAATATCTGAATAAAACCTTTTCAATTCAGCTTTATGAATTATTTTCAATTTAATTTTTTTCTAGTTGTTTAAATTTCCAGTTTGAACATTCTTATCATAATCGAAACGTGTTTGTTTTTTGTTTTTTTTTCCTCTTAAATTTCTAATATTTCTAATCTTGAATCTGCTGTCCATTGTATGCTCTCTCAGTACAGACCAGCCATTCTCAATAGTGGATGGGTTGTGGTGGGTCATGTGGCCCACTTGAAGAAAGCTATAGACTGAAATAATAATGTGGGTTTCTCAGCTGTTTGTGTTGTATCCCATGTTTGACAGTTTGCCTTTGGAACCTGAGGAGAGCTCTTAAAGGACCTGTGGACCAAAAAGAAAAAAAAAACAGTTGAAAATGACTTGCCCAGACAGTAGGATTAGAAATAAGTGATTTGCTGTCTTGGTGCAACAGTGTTTCTTTTTTGTTTCCTTCTGTTTACTTCTTATCAAATGTTGGCATTGAAACAGATTTAAAAAATTGGATGCCAAATCTCAGTAGCCAGAATTACAGCTTGAAGATGTCATTTATATTGTTCTTATATTTTTTCAAATTTTAAGCTGGCCTCCATCCTACCCTCTATCCCTCTCTCAAAGTAATTAAATCATCAATTATTTAGGGAATTAAATGCTAATTACTTTTAATCTATTAATTCTATCCAGAAATTATATTTTTTAAAAACTTCCCTCCCTCTCATTTCTCCTTGCCATGCTAATTCTGTTTTCACTTTCTTAATCTACTTAATAGTGGGTCCTTTTATGTCTTTTAATTAATGTCTTTCATGCATTATTAATAATGATGATGATAATAATATAAACGAGCTAGATCAACAGAAATTAATATGTGTGATTTATAAAAACTTTGCACTTGCAGAGGTGTATGAATACGTTTAAAATCTCATCTATATACAAAAGTTGAAACTTTATCAAGGATAGTTATAGATAAGTCATATTGAGTATCAAACTTATTCGACCTGAAGAATGTTTCAAGTTTAAAATGGGTAGAAAATGTGTTCTAATCACAAAAAAAAATGTATTTTTTCCTGAAGCTTCAATTGATAAATTAATCTTGATCAGATCTGGAGATCACCAAAAACTGCAGATCTTTATACATAGGTACACTTACCAGATCATGTGGGGAAATTCAGTATAAGAATCAGGGTCAAAATTTGGGGGTAGCATTATACTGGAGTGTAGGAAAACATAACCTGCTGATTTTTAGCTACAAAAACAGGGGGCGGATGCATTACATTGAAAAAAAAAAAGAAATCATGGTTACCTTGTACTGTAGAACTTTTTCTGCTTACCTTTTATTGAATAGCTTAGTTTGTGGTTATTCATAAAGATGACGACTACCTGAGATTCATCATGGGTTGTTTTTGTTGTGGTGGCATGATGGCTCCTTTTGTGACCCTGGAGTTCAAATTCTGAAGTGCAGTATCTTCTGCATGTGGTGTGGAGGGAAACGTGAAAATCTGCACTGGAAGAAGATCAAGGTGAAAAAAAGGAAAAATATTATATAATATCTGTACCTCGAGTTTTTAAATGATGCCTAGTTGTATAATCATACAAATATCAAGGTTGCAGCTTCAGAAATATAACCAGAATTGAGATATACATAGACATGGACATTCAAAGTGAGAAGAATCTGTAGCCCACTTGGCTGGTTGGTTAGCTATTTGTGGGGATGAGGCAATATTGCCCCCCCCCTCTCTCTTTCATAATAACTGATTGTGTCACAGCCCTTTTTTTTTTTTTTTTTTTTTTTTTAATTAAAAAAAAAAAAGTTTTCAGGTACAAACATTCCTTGTATTTCTTTGCATTGAATTTTAAAGTACTTTCTTGTAGCTTTTGATAACAATCTTCCCTTGTTTATAACAATTGTTTATCTGCTTGTTGAGTGCTTCATTGATCAGATCTGTGTCAAATCTGGCAAGAATTCAGAAACTACTGAAGATCTCATAGACTGCCAAATAATTGTAATTCCTTTTTTATTTTTTTTTTCACTCGTAGAATGTTCTTGATGTATTTCAAACACTGCGTGTTTTTGTTGAGTCAAACATCAAATGATAAACCAAAACAAAGGAGCTCTATTTGGTGCCATAACAAAACAAAACTGGTTTGAAGCTTGTTCAAATGCTGTCATTTGAGAAGAGCACTTTCCTGTTGGCTTATGTTGGGAAAGATTTTCTCTTCTTATTGTACAGGCATATCTTATATATTTTTTTATTGGAGGATTATGATGATTGATTTAACATTTCCGTCCTGAAAGAAATGGCTACAAGCCAGGTCAAAATCCACTCTTACTTCTGACTTCTGTTTCAACTGAAGATGATTATTGTAACTTTTGTATTGTATATATGATAAATAGAAAATTATAAAAATAGATATTTTTTTAGTATATATGTATTTATTTAATCATGGTTGGGAAATGTTCATTTTCATGTATGTTATATAAAATGTCAACTCGAGCCTCCAATAATTCTCCAGTTGATCCCTCTATTTCACTAATGATGAAGCAAATAGGAGAGCACTGCTACTACTATGGACAAATCATGTAGTATACAGTGGATCTCTGCATAATCCCTGAAGTTGAGCAACATTGAACCTGGTCTGTACCCAGATGGGTGACCATTTTGGAATACCAGGTGCCATAAACAGGAACAAGATTTTTCTGTGGCTGTATCAGCTGAGTAATAGACTTTCAAGCTAAGGGACGCTACTTTGTATTGTGTAGCATCGGCATTTTTAATGCAGCCATACATTTGAATCATGGAGCAAATAATATGATGTTTAGATGTTTTAATGTGTCGTACTCATTTTGGTTTTGGGCAAGTACTGCTAATACTACCTGTTTATATTCATTTACTCGCATAGTACCCATCAAAAAAACACAGAATTATTGACACATTGATCAGCACCTCTATCTTTAGGCTGATTGTGATATCTGTGTGCTCATTGAAAAGTGTTACAGTAGAAAGAATCATGTCTGTAAAGGAAGTCGTTATAATCAGGAATAATGTTATTAAACAATTGTTGCCAAAACAGCCAGGCTCAAACTCTATGGTGTTCGCACACACGTTTTGCTACTTGTGCCCGAAGGAAATTGATGTGTGCACAAAAGATTTCAAATTATATAGATAGCTTACTGAGTTTATACTGGAAAAAATTTGATTCTTTTTGTCAAATTCAATTGTGTGCAGGTGCTTTTGACTTGGTGGTGGGGTAGCAAATGTTTGCACCGGCTGATTACTATGAATTAGAGCGAATATATTCACAAACGCTTTATTTAAACTGAATCAGAAATCTAATATCTATTTTTCATTATGTTGTTGTTTACAACCATGAATTTATAAAAGGATTCTCCCTAGTTTGTCCTTTGCAATGAATTTCATTTTGATTAGTTGTGGGACAAGTTGTTTATATATAAAATGGAACTCACTTGAAAGTGCTGTTTATGCTGTAGGTGATGTTTCTTTTAACTGTGTATATTCGTGTAAAGTGCAACTTTTGTAATCTGTAATTAGGGGGTCGAACACACCCTGAGTCTACTGATCTAGCCTGGGTTTCAAAACCATACTTGTGTTATGTTCAACGCCCTAATTATAGGTTAAAAACTGGTCTCAAAAAGGTTGCACATTATACAAGTATATACTTCACATTTATGGTTTAGTCTTTGGGTATCTGAAAAGTCACATCTATCTGTGTGTGTATGTGTATGCACTGTGATTACTTGACAACTGGCCATTGTACGAATTTGACATTACCATATATATTATGCAGAGCAGTGTCAAGTGAAGTTTTTTTTTTTTTTTTTTGATCACTGGTTCATGAGATATCTAATAGAAAATGAATAATGAATAATTATAGATCTTCCTTCATAGTTTTTATTAATTATCTCCCCTGACTTTGTTTTTTAGAATAATCTAAATTTGGATAAAATATATTTCAATTGGCAACATAAGTGCTGGATGGCTGATTGGTTAACAATGCGGAAAATGGACTGGGCGAGCCGAGTTCTGACTAGCAGTAATGCCCTTGGGAAAGGGATGAATCTGACTCCTCCTGGGTAAAGTAGTGATGATGAATTGAGTGATGCCATCGGGTACTTGTGTCTGAGTTTATTCTCATGTGTCGCAAGTACTCAGGGACGAAGAAAAACTTGTAATATATAAACCTTGGACGAGGATGGCTATTACTGTGGCCAACGTAAGGCCTCTTTCTACTACCATTGGCATCACTGTAGAGAAGTAACCGAAATGTTTTGATACCATATTTTCGTACGACAGACAGAAAATTATCTAATATGACAATTATGGCTGGCTACTCTGCACATTGTAAATGTGCATCTTTGGAACTGGCCTTGTCCTTGACTTGTTATTAAACAAAAAGAAGGCAAACCATCAAACAGCAATGTTAAATTCCACCTCATAATTTACTTGAACATGTAACATGTGACCAAGTTAATCTTGTAAGAATGAAAAAGGTCTTGTATTTTTCTTTTCTCCTATTAAATAAAAGGTTAACAGGAAGAACACAAAATAGGGAAACTATTGTAACAATATCCATTGTATGGAAATTTGCATTATATTTTGTAAATAGCTCATTTACAGAGGTCAAAGGTTGTAAGATTAACATCCAAGTGTTGACTGATTGTTACTCCTTAACCTTTAACCCTTTGCAGTCTTTTTCAAGGGCGTCAAGGTTTTGTGCACTTGGTAACTTTGAACGCCTGTAACTTGAGCCTGTAAATTGTATTTCTGTTCATGGATTACTGGAATGGACATATTGACATGACAACACAAACGCAAAATTCAAATATACTATTGTTTGCAATCAGAGCCGTTTACAGTGGCACTACAAATGTTTAAAGGTCTTAAAGGTTAAATGAATAGCATAGAATGTGGAAAAAATTCAATTCAAACATATGCAAAAAGCAGTTTGGTGTGAATTGGCAAAACAGAGTTCAAACTTGGGCTGAAACAGTTTATGCTCACTTCACACTAATGCCCTTGAGATAGGCATATATCCGTCTCTCCAACACCCCCTGTCAACATGTCATGGTCCAGCATGACATGGTAAAGCCCTTACCCCCCCCCATCTATGTCCAAAGATTTTGACAGGCTTGGCAAGCCAGAAGTGGATTATAGTAAATTATCCAAGTAAAATAAAGAGTTGAAAAGGAAAGATGAAAGTAACGTGATTGCTCTCTCTCCTCCTACTCCTAACATTTTGAGTTTCTGAGGAAGATTTGGAAAAAAAAAAAAAAGAAAAGTTATTAGCAGTCTGTTTCTTTTTTCTCATTTCATTTGATGACCGTTTTATTTATGGTTCCATCTAATTCTTATTATTCCCACTGCCTTGAAATGGCAATTTGGCATAAATAGGTTTTCTTGAAGAGAGTAAATTTAAAAAAAAATAAAAAATGGTCTTATCGTATCTAAATTGCTATGATCCATGATGTTAACTCGAATATGTACATCTTAGGCCCATGAAAGGAAAATAATTGTCTTGATGAAAAGTCCCTCTTATAGAAAAATAAGTTCAGTCTCAACCTCTTCTTCCCTCCTGAAATCATCTTCTCATCATTTGGAAGATTGAGTTATGCATAAATACTCCAGGATTTTGGGTGCAATCTGTCGTAGCTTTGCAGCCATTAAGAAAATTGAGACCATTCTGAACTCTATGAATAGTATCAATTGAAGTTGACATTTTTTTTTTTCTCTTTTTATTCCGTCTCTTTTGGTTAAAAAAAAAGAAAAAAAAAATTATTCATCTTCTACCCTGGAAGGGATATACCCCAAAAGATAAATTTGAGTGGCTGGGTTTGTTGTTTGCAAAAACTGTCAAGCAAACTGCTTGAACTGTCAAAAAATATTCAGTATACATTTGTCTATAAAGATTAATCTCACTGTTGGATAATCCAAGAAAAGCTTTATAAGATAAAACTCTTATTGAAGAGATGATAATCTAACCATTATTCCAAAAGCAGAGGACATCGATTGAATCTTCTTGAAATATGAAATTTGATCAATCGGTGTAGATCCGAGGCCTTGATGATAGTTACTGAGATTAGCTTGATACAAAGGCCTGATAGAAAGAACTGGGGTGGGGATAGGAAGATTGTTACACTTCCATATTCTTCCGTGTTCAATAGTTAATAATACATTTGAATTTTGAAATAGAACAATCATCAATCAACTTGCTTGTCTTCTGAAGTTGGATGACACTGTAGTTTTCTCTTTTCCTATTCATTGCAGTTTTTATCAGTTCAGTCTCTGATGTTGTTATAACAGTTATATTTATGGTAATCTCTATTTCTCTTTCCATCAACATATCCTTCTAGTAGTATTCTGCTGATGTTATTTAGTCTTATTAGTTGTCCAAAATGTCTCGAGTTTTCTTTCCCTGAAAATGTTGATCAGTTTTATTCTTCTTTGTAGCATTTCCTTGTTTGTCATTTTTTTCTCTTTTAAATTTTTTGGATCCAGTTTCAACATCCCAAATGCTTCCATACATTTTTTGAACTTGAAGTATTGAACAAAGGTTATGAGCTTCTGCTTTGGAAAAGTTTATCAGTTCTTGCTGTAGAAAAGTTTTGCCAATTAGAACAAGAACGTCTTTGCCTGTTATCTATCAGTGTTTGTGAAACTTGATACTGTTGTTCCCCCTTTATAACGCAAATATTGGGGTCCAAGAAAGATAACCGCCTCATGACTGAACCATGTATAACTATAGTCAATTGCAAGTGTCAAATGAGTTCATCAATCAATGAAGGTGTTGTTTTCAAAACGAGATATTATCTGTAAATAATCATGTAATCATGTGTTATTTGATCGCTTAAAAATTTAATATTTTAGTCGTATTGAGTAAATATTTTGTTGAGATTCTGTTTTTATTTGTGGTTTTCTGGATGGATGAGCAATAATAAAGGCAAAAATGTTGGTCAATGACCGACCCGCCTTTATATCACAAACTATGTTAAAACAAACTGCACTGTATAGAATGACGCCTGTACCAGAGAGAATGCAAATCCTCATTCTGTCTTGTATTTGTTTGTCTTGTAATTCTCTCCAACTGTTTTCTTTGTTGCTAGAAATGGGATTTTTCTATCCAAATGCAAAACTCTTTCCTAATCGTATATGGCGTTTATTGCAACTTCCATTGATGGCACTAATTAATGACCTGTTGTTTAGCTGAGGGTCAGGCTCGGCTGATGGCTACTATTGATACTGTAAGTGTGATAGACCTGGTAGCACTGGAAGAAAGGCAGTTTAATCAGAGGGTAAGCTGGGAGAGGGAAAAATGATATAATTCAATTAATTGGTAGGATTGGAGAGGGGAGAAAAAACAGTTGAGCAGTTTAATAAGAAAGTAATAAAGGAGAGTGACTGATGTTTGGTACTGATATAAGTATGATGATGGACACAGCTCTCCACTCATAGTTACTAGCTCATCTTTTGGTAGTCATTTTATATCATCATACCTATTTCTTTGCTGTGTTCAGGATTGAAAAGAAAGTGTATATATTGATCTTTTCTGGAAAGAATATGTAAGTGGGTGTGGGTGATTCAATCTTTGCCTTTAGTGTCAGTTCAGAATTATATTGCAGGTGTTAAGTCCATCAGGCTCAGGGAAGATTAAATGATTCCAGCCTTTCTTGAAGAACACTCTTATAACCAGCTGATCTGAAATCTTTTTTACCTGTAAGAATATTCTGAATGAAAAAGGTGAGAAAAAAACTTGATTCGATTCCCAGAAGTGTTTATAGTTAGTTAATGTCTTTATGCTGGCTATCATTCTATTTCACAAGTTTCTTTAGTCTTGCTTTGCAATATATGAAATAGACTTAGATGTAACAAGCCCCCTAACTCCCCATGGCGTCACTTACTTCATTAATCTCGCTGTCACTCATCTAAGTATTTACGAGGCTCAATGCTACTTAACATTTGTGATCATTTCAGAACTGGTTTATTCAATATTATTTGGCTGTAAGACAAAAATGATTTATAAGAAAAGAAAATCAAATTTGAAGTTTTTTTCCTTTCTCATTTCATAATTTTATTTTGCTCTGTGGAGATTCAAGGAAGAAAACTTCATCTCTACATCTAGCTATGAATAAAATAGCCCCATTCTATCAGTAACTCTTGGGTTAATTCCTGACCATTGACTATTACGTTTTTTCCCCTTATTTTCAATGCACGGCAAAGAGATTTAGTATTGAAATTTTCTTAAGAAAGAAAAAATGCAAGTAAAAAAAATTGCAAAATTTGGTGCTTAATCATCAAATTTCTTGCCCTTCTGCCAGAAATATTTAGTTGGCTTTTGTCATTTCCGCACTAGTTACATGGAGGGCGGGGTTTTGGCTAAATCAGTTGGCAGCAATGTTCGCTCTAATTTTTTTGTTGTCACTGGGTGCAAAAATCCTATGTTGTACAAATTTTTTCTGTGCAAATAGGAAAAGCTGAAACCTTGCTTATATATATATATATATATATATATATATATATATATATATATATATATATATATATACTAGGTTCACATGCAATCAGCACTAAAATACAACAGTAATTATTTAATTTTTTCAATTTTTTCTATTTTGTTCTCTCTACCAACAGGATTTCCTGTGTCACTATTTACGTTGTGAGAGTGAGTGCATTTTTTTTACTTGTTCATCTATTAAATCCTACCCATGATATAACCGGTAACAGTTTTGTAAGAACTAGCATAAGAACACCTTTGTTAACATCATAATTATTGCAAATTTTGAATACTGTATGTGGAGGTGGTCAAGACAAAGCATTCAAAAAAACACCCACCAAAACAGAGTCCTCTCAAAGGCCTGATACTAAACAGTGGTATAAAACCATGACATTTTGAATGAAATTGGGATCTCATCTTATCTGAAGGTCGCCTTATCTGCAGAATTCTGTAATTTATTTTTGTTTGTGTCAGCAGGATATCATTTTGAATATTACAAGGTCTGTACAGGTGTGAAGATTTCAGAAAATCTTATCTCTCTCTCTCTCTTTGTAAAGCTTGGTTATAAATAAATAATTCTTGACATCTTTCAGTTCTATTCTTAGGCTTTAAA
The DNA here is from genome assembly GCA_963457665.1 of Thysanoteuthis rhombus. Classification (NCBI taxonomy): domain Eukaryota; kingdom Metazoa; phylum Mollusca; class Cephalopoda; order Oegopsida; family Thysanoteuthidae; genus Thysanoteuthis; species Thysanoteuthis major. Next base: position 43,603,272 of record OY735229.1, read on the forward strand.
CATGATTCTATTTCTTCAAAATTTTAGAGCAGACAAATAATCTGAATGGAAAATAAAAGTACAAATCTTAAAATCTTTTTTCAAGTTCCTTTGCCAAAAAAAAAAAGAAGTCATTTTGCCTGAAAGTTTCTTTGCCAAATTCAAAGTTTTTGGCTTCTTCCTGGCACATCAGAAAAATTACTGACCTAAATTTTGGATATCAGGCAACAATGGAAAAAAAAATGACTAATTGAATGGATGTTAGCCTCTACTTATTTGACTATTATAAAGAAGTCACAGAGCCATGAAACTAAAGGCATTTATCAAGTCTGTTATTCAAAGCTCCCAAACAATTCAATATCAAAGTTTATACATATATGATAGCTCAAGAAGGTTATTTGAATTTTAGCATACACTTTTCATTCTATCAAATAAGATTCTGAGGTGTAGCAGAAGTTGGGTTGGAGGGGGCTGTTGCCCCTGGGTCTGAAGGGGGCACAAAATTTTCTCTGGTCTATAGTGCCTGTTAATTAATAATCTTACCCCCACCTCGATATAGCCCTCTCCTCCTTCAGGCATTGAGAACCCTTTCTATGCCAATGATGAGATTATATCTTTGAATTATGACTTGTGGTCAGTGATATCTGATTTGTTTACTTGTGTGTCAAACTAATACAGGATAAGTATTGCTTCCTTCTTGTCTTGAACTGAGAGGAAAAGTACTCTATACTATATGACCCATATAAGTATTGCCGCACATTACCCCACATAATATTTTCTTAGCTTAAACACCCGTATCATGACTAGGGAAACATCTACTGAAGCTCAATATGGACAGTTATAGAGCTTGGATGAGTTGCAGTCAGCGGTCGTCTCCCAAATACCCTTGTAAACTATGCATTTTATAGTCCAGCCACTTTCGGCCTGTATTCTTTATGAAGCAATAACAATGAGAAGAACGACTGTTCGTGCGCATTTATGGTGGTGGGAATCCTTCAGTTTGGGTCGTGATCTCTGGTAGTGATTTGTCTATCCAGTCCTGTTTATTCTGTTTGACCTCTTACTGCCCTCATAACTACTCAGACTATTGTCCATCTACTCAGATGATGTTGTCCACCTATGGCGTGCTGTCCTCACACCAGTAAGGTTTGGCATGGTATCTTCCTGCAATCCACACCAGACATGACATTCTATTCTAAATTCTCTGTCGTGCTGTGAGATGTTGCCAAAATATATACATTTCCATTGCTTCACAATGCTAAACAATATCTCTGGTTAGTTCCTGGAAGTAAGAGCAACGACATTTGTTATATGCAATTATTTAGCCCATGACAACAAAGGAAGCTTTGTATTTTTATGAAATTTTATCACAGGCCTCTCCTGTTTTAATACTGGTGTTGTGGTCCAAGAAAGCAAACACCGTCTTATATCTGAACTGTGATCAATTTAGCTATTTTGGATATAAATCTAGCTATCTTGGAGCTAGATTATCATTTTGGTGTTCGCTATAATCAACACTGCTTTTACAGAAGAGGCCTGTATTGATCACAATTTTTAATTGTTCTGAAACTTGTTTACGTCTCTAGATCGAATTTTCTTCCAAGTACACCTATGTATAAGATGCACAATGACATGCATGTTGAATCTCCGTCTGTGACGAATGAAAATTTGGCTGTGTGGAAATTGCAAAATTAGCATGGAAGTACTGGAACATGGCCATTTTGGGGTTATTGCTTGTATCTTTTGGGGGTTTTTTGCTATTTTTTTTTTTTCATGTTGGCTATCAAAGTAGAGCGAAACATTATTTGTGTTGGCAACTTTGAATCTTGGCAATTTTGTCTGCTAACCCTATGCAGTGATTTAGCAAGAGTTGTTTAAGAAAATCTATTTTCTTTTAATTTGTGACCTCTCCCTTTAAGGAGGTTTTGATAACTTTTTTGATACTGATCTCCTAGTTTAAACCTAGAGAGTAATTAGGTAAGAAACATTCAGGAATAAATTTCAGCATTTATGAATTTACCATTTCAACTCCTAGGCCTAACCCTAACTTCAACTTTGAGGTGTGATAATATCAAATTGATTTATTTATTTAATTTTATTTTTTCTTAGATGATGCGTTTTGGACCGTTATTGATTTTTGACTAGAATTTTATTTCATAGTAATTTAGTCACATTTCATTACAACTCCTCGGACTATCTGTTTATGGCAGTGACTAAGCTCCAAGGGTGACGTTCACTTCCATCCCTTTTATCTTAGCGAGCCTGCTTAATTACGGCAACTGCTCTACTGACTAAACTACCAGGGCTATCATGGTTTACAGAAGATCAAATCTAACCTTTGAACTTCATTTTCCCTGATTTGCTTGGTGTCATACTTGTTATTGTTTTCAAATAAACTAGTTAGAAACTATCAATATAGGTTTTTACTGTTTTCAAGTGAGTTTGGCTGGCTGACTATCTATCTATCATACATACTGGCTCCATCAATCATGCTAGAAGGCTGAATATTAAAACATTTACTCCTTTTCTTTTCCCAATTTTTTAATACATCATCCCTAACATGGCATACTGCCAAGGAACGGTCTCTATTGAGTGACCAACAGGGCATATTGTAGTAGAAATAGCTGGATATTTTATCTAATATGCAAGAGAATTTTTGAAGGAAGACTTAGTAGGAAAAAACCTGTTAATCATATGCTGGGAAATGTGTTTGTCACATTTATCTGCAAGGACTTGTTTAAAAAATCTTTGCCACCTGAGTGAATGGCCCTTACTCTTGTCCCAGACAAGTGTATGTGAAGTATCTTCTTCTCTGTTGAATTTATAAACCAGGTTTATGATTTGACAGCTGTATAAATTTGCCCTGAACATATCTGGTCATCAGTCACTTTCCCAAGTGAAAGTATTTTTAAATCCTATCTCTTTCCTTCCCAGAAATGTTTAGTATTTCTATTGGATATTGATCTTTTCCAAAATTATTCCTGTCTGTTTCTCTTGCTGTCCAATCTGAAATTTCAACTCCTGCTTGTTTGGTGCTCACTAAACCATCTTTTTTCTTTTTTTTTCCTTTCTCTCTCCTGTTTTTATCTTGGACAAACCAACTCCCCCCTCTCCCGTGGTAGAACATATTTGTCTATATTTAAACTGATCAATTCCAATTTGGCCTGCTTCCTGATCCTACCATTTCTCAAGAGATTACATGAGAAGGAATCACTAACTCTAAGTCTGGCAGAACTCGAGTGCATAAATTTTTCACTGGAGATACTCACTTCTCACGACTCATTGATCCAATCTTTTAGAAATGTCTTCAGAATGGTTCCTGCACCAACAGTTTTCTCGGCGTCAGATCATGACTATCTTTATCATCAAATGTAGCCTATGAAATAAATGGCTGTATAATGTATGTCTATCGTACTAGAATCTTAGTATCTACCGAATTATGTTCCATTAATTAATAGTCTGTATAGTATCAGTTTTTGTGAAATTTTCTGAGTAAGTTTAATGAGATATTCATAACATTTTCTTACCTCAAATGTTTTACTACACAAGCAATATCCTGCTGGAACAATCCTGGAACTAAATGCAGTTTCTTGATTTTCTTGAACGGCCATTTTGAATCTGTTATTTTTTAGTTGCTAAAACTGGCTAGATTTTCCTGGTAATAGGATATACTCTAAAAATTCATACAAAGGCTCCAAAGAGTATTAATATACAATGTATTGATAAGATATTAACATTCACATATAACGTTATTCTCGATCTGAAGATACTGTTCTTATATATATCTTTGTTCAAGATACTGGTTTTCAAGTCATGTTGTTTATTGTGTCCAGTATATTAATTAACTCCTTTTTAAAAAATATTTAGCTATTTATAGCTTTTCAAAATGGCCTTTCTTTTTCAGCTTGTCTAGCATTAATTGGTGGTCTTGAAGGATCTTTGCAAAAAAGACAATGTTGTCAGCAAATCTGAGGTTATTTCAGTATTTGCCAGCTATTCTGATTCATTTGCTTTGGTATCACTTGGTCTTACCCCTCTTTGGAGCTGAAAGGGCTCTGAGTCTTCATGTAGCCCAATAAAGGAGCTTCTATGCAGGTTGGGAAGGGACGGTTACTGACACACCTGGTTGATGCTATACTTTACCATAAAACTCAGCAGGAGATAGGAAGAATGACTCTCTCAGTCATTGTGAATGACACGGTCAGAGGAGAGTGTCTGTTTACGCATGCTCAGTAAGGTCACCTCCAATTGATTGCCAAGTTGCATCAAGGCCCTCGAACAGTTTTTGGAGCTGATCAAAGTGGCTGGATATTATTTGGACTGACCTTGTATAAATGAAGTGACGAGCTGTTATATTGATGTGTGAGAAAATTTTATTCTTGTCTAATAGCTGTCAGTCATACTGGTATTTTCTCTCAAAAGATCATTGATTATGAAAGGTTTTCTTTGATATCCTTAGGAAAAAATGACAAAATAGCCAGATTCGGCATTAGATTGTCATAATTACTAGAGACAGGTGAAAAGAAAGCTTTACCGAAGCTGACAACCGATGAACTTTGGTTGGAAAAAGACAAATTTTCAGATGAATTCATTTTGCATCATATCACCAGCATATTGTAAATAATTTTCTTTTTCTTTTTCTCTATTTAGAATGGAATGAAATTAGAAGTAATTTCGAAATATAACTTGATTGAAAAGTAACATGAAGACAACTTGATGGTGGAGGCTGAATCAAAACCTGAGCCTTTTTTTTTTTCTTTTTTTTTTCCTCTTTTTCCTTTCCTCTTTTTCCTTTCTTTTATGATTTGTCAGTCTTTGATGGGATTTATGCCGGAAGAGAAATCTTTTGAAGTTTCTCCGTTTATTTTTTCTCGCTCTCTGGTGTGATGGTGGAGGCGGTGGTGATGGTGGTGGAAGAAGTGAATTTGTTGATATTTTTAACCAAATGTCATTGAATAAGGTTGTCATTACTTTGTACTGTTCGTGTTGAAAGATTGAAGGATATGTAATTATATATGTTAATGAATAAAATAATTGTGCTTGTGTATACAAAATAGATGGAGCTGCGTAATGATTGCTGGCCAAAGCTGTTCATGTTCACTTTGCACTAATGCCTTTGGGAAAGGCATGAATCTTCTTTTCCCTTCACAGCCATGGGTAAATAGTAGAGGAGTTAGAGCCGTCTATCTCAGTAAAGTAGTCTATTTAAGAAAATGTTGCTCTGACAGAAAATCTGCGGCTTGGTAGTCGTCATAGTTGGTCCCAAGTCCGCGTAAAGGGGCTGGAGAGCATAGGGCTTGCAACTCCATCTCTCATGCCCTGAAAAGCCTACTTATTTCTGAAACTTCTCGTCTCATTTCTTTGTAAATGAAGAAAAATAAATTGAAACACGAGAGAGAGAGAGAGAGGAACATAGAGATTTTTAGATCTTGCAATCTACGCAACTGTCATGTTGAATATTTATTCCTGAACTTGGTATATAAAACTCCCTTTCCTCTTACAAATGATGGCTCAAAAGGTGAACATAAACTTCATTGTGTAGCCCCTCATTGGCCAGAACTTGAGTAGTGGTTAAATAAGGAAATGCTTTTTTTTTTCTTTTTCTTCATAATCTCTGCTCAAATAAGGTGGGAGTTTCATATACCATCATGGTACTTATACTTATTCAAGTAAAAGGAAAATAATCTTTTTAGATTAAAGAAAATTTTTTATTTCTTTTATGTCCTTATGTGTACCAGTATTTTTTTTAGTCGCATTCTGTGTATTCTTATAATTTGTTTAGTACAACATAACCGGGAAAGCTGGAAAAAGCTACTTAATAAGATAATGATTATCATAAATTTTCAGTGGAAGTCTTACATATCATTTTTGCATGAGTAAGTACTTGCACACACTAAGTGTGAGCAGACGTGCTAACCATTACACTATCTGAGCGGACATAGGTATAAACATAAGCAAATTATTACACATATCTTAAAGTACCAATTGGTAAGCGTATCAGTAAGCAGAGATTTACATAGGCATAAGCATTTATTTACATAGAATATATACACGTACGCATGTTTTTTTTTTAATTTACGTAAAATACAAGATCAAAGCCAAAGGTTATTTTATGGAGTAGAAATATTCTCTCTCTTCCCCTCTAATTCTTTTTATTTTTTTTTTTTACTTACTGAATCATCTTCCTTCCTTTCCGTCTCTGTTGCCGAATAACATGTAGATTTGCATCCACCTATTGATGCAAATGACGATTTAGTTGAGGTGATTTGTGCGTTTTTCGCAATTCTAATCACAATCCCTGTCATGTCTTTGATACTGCCTCGAATTACATGGTTTTCTCGCAACTCGGATTAATATCGATGCTTTTTTTGGTACATCGTTTACATCTGAAGCAGACATCATTGCTCACAACCTCCCCCCCTCTCTTTTTGTCCTCACCCCATCCCTTTCATCTTAAATCCTTCTTTTCCTTTCCTATGGGCAACGAGCGTGTGTATATATATATATGTATGTGTGTGTGTGTACGTGCATGTATCTATGCATGTGTTTGGTTCTTGTATCGGCTCACATCACATGATCACTTGAGAATATATTTGCATCGTCTTTTTCTCTCAGTTAGTTTTGAAGGAGCATGGGTGAAAAAAAAACAAAAGGGAAATTTTTAGTTATAACCAGTGATAAGGAGATAGATATAAGTGCACTTATTGAAAACTATCGAGCTATATTTGTTATTTCTTGCTTCTTTGTCTATGAATGCACATTTTCTCCCTCTCCTGACTTGTTTTTATACAGCTCTTAAAACTCGCATCTGGTCAATAAAAATCATTACGTCATTGCTGGATAAAAATAAAAAAAAAAAGTATTCATTTACTCTTCTTCATTACCTCAACCCATCCACCTGCTAATTGTTTTTATACAGCTCTCGAAATTCTTATCTGGTCAATAAAATCTTTACGTCATTGCGGGGGGGGGGGGAAGAGTATTGCATGTATAATAATCCTATAAATGATTCTTTGCGAGTTGGATTTAAAATAGGAATGATGAATGAAGATTCTTTCATACTGAGATTTAATTGCATCATTTGTTATTGAAAACCTCTGATATATGAGCCCCACCCTTCCATATTTGAGATCATTTTAATAGCATCACTGTTAGAGACAGCTTGTGCAGCTTAATGAGTATATCAATCATGTAACTGAGAGAAGATGAACCAAAGAGTGAATTGTTGAAACTAACTCAGCATCATCACTCTTTTATTGTCCATCAATGGGCATAGACCTTCCCCAGGATTTGTGAGACATCTCTATAAAGGGTGTCGTGGAGCCAGTACTCTCTGAGATATCTAGTTCATCTCCACCTATTATCCTGCTGACCTTGGTTTTGCAAGCAACTTCTGGGGATCCCTATTGTGGTTTGTGATATTCATTGGTTGTTTTCCATGTCTTCTACATATCCAGTCAATTGCCATTTTAGTTTTCTAGTGGGTTCTATGATTTTTTTGATTCCTATTGTTTCCCTTAAATACTTTTCTGCCTTGTAATCTCTCCATTTGAGGTTGGGCATGAATCTTTCTGGTGCATGTTGCATGTTTCTCAGTTTGAGTATCAGTCTCTTGTTAGGTTCCATGTTTCAGATCCATAGGTGATTATCGAGAGGACGCTCTGGTTGTATGCTCTTCTTTTTAGAACTAATGGGGTTTTCTTGTTCTTGAAGGTTGAATAATTGAACAACCATAGCATCAAAATTTGAAGTTGTGTGAAAAAAAAAAGAAAAAAAATTATATCGAAGAATAAATATCGTCAGAATAAATCATATTAGTGATATCACTGGCATTTTCAACTGGGAGACATCTATAATAGTTGAAAAAAACAAACAAAACAAAACATCCCACATTCTGTGGAATCCAGTTGTTATTGATAAACCTGTCCAAATAAGGCCCCAGAAAGGTTGAAGAATTTTTTTTCCAAAAATCAAAAGAAACCTTGTTAGAAGTGGTCTGGTGGAGCTCTGATTCCAATTTTCAAGTCTGTAGACAGAACGGTATTGCCTGGAACACGCAAACACTGGCATCTTCCTAAAGTTATAGAACCTTTCACCATCTTTGGTGGCTACAGTTCAATTGAGATGGGAAATCTCATGACAAACAATACTAAACACATCTTTGAGAAAAAAAAAAAGTACATGTGTATTTTTTGTGCCAGGAAATTTTTTTCCTATGATCCTGGGCCATAGCCTGCTCATTTATCATCTGTAACATTTCAATAAAAACTTTGGCACGGACTCAACAAGCTCAAAGTTGTCAATTTTTGACTGATATTTCTTTCATGTTAATTTCAGTTGCTTTTGTTTTCTGATTGTCATCCCATGATCATTAGTTAGTTTCTATTTCCAGTCCATGCGGCTAAGCCTCTGGCGAGAGTTTGACTCACGTCCCTCATCCTTTGAAATCTAATACTTTTAGACTACAAATCTCTTGTTTGGATCTTTTGATAGGACAGATTGTTTAAATATCACGTCTTTTTCTGCTTCTCATTCATTTTGACATGCAGGCTGTGATGCTCTTCATTAATTCAGTGAACTTTGTAGGATTATGTCTGATTCCTTTGTCTCTTCTTTCATGACCAGAGTTCAAGTCCGTTTTAAAACTATTGTCTAGGAATGTGTTATTGCATAGGTAGCACGTGCGGCCTGCAAACCCTGCATCTCCAGAGAAGCACCAGAGGTCTGGGGCGTAATATATCTGAAGAACTTTGAAAAATTAAAAAAAGTAAAATCCTTAAAAGATGATTAAAAAAAAATTTTTAGGAAGGAACAGTCAGACCTAATGCTGCCACAGGTTTTAGTAATCCATCCTATCTAGCATTTGCTTTCATTCATGAAAAAAGGAATGAACAAAACCTTTTTTTGTCTGAATTCGTCAGAAGTATTTTGCAGGTATGTTACTAACAATGAATATTACTACCTTTTGCTGGTATGGACAGGTTATGAAAAGAGCAGTTATCTGCGGTGGTGGCAAAATGCAAGAAGCATTGAAGCAAACAGAATATAATTTTGAATAGTTTTATACAAAGATACTTGTTGATTGATTTGAAGAATTTAGGAATAGGGTTATTCATTGACCTGAACAATTTTTACTGGTAATAAATGTATTTTTTGATCACAGTCATTTTTACCAAGCTCTTCAGTGTTCTGTCAATTTATTGACATAAAGTCATGTGGAATGATAATTGAAGAAAATTTGCATTCATACCTTTCTCAAGAGAATTAGTACAAATTTGCTCAATTTGCTGAATATTCTAATTCTACATTATATTGTGAGGTCTATTTTCTAGAGTTTTTCACATAATTCTCATTCATGTTCAGTAACTTTTTCCCATACCAAAAAAAAAAAGGGAAAGAATAAAAGATCCATTTTGATGGGCCTGTCTGTTAAAAGTGCGCATGCACACATTCTATTGTAATTATAGTAAGTCGTGTAATTGCCAGTGAGTATATCTTTTTCAAATGACAAATCGGATTAAAATAATGGTGTCTCTTTCAGTGTAAGCATGTTTTTCTTTTTTTGAAATTTTATCATAGGACTGTATTGTAAACGTGTATTGATTTTTAAAAACAATTTCTGAAACTATTACTTACTTCTGCAGACTTGCTGAATGATCAGTATTTCTGTGAAGTGAGACTGACCAGTTGACCTTTGTAATGTGGCATATATATTGGTACCAGATGTGACCAGTTGACATTAAGATGACCAAATGGAATAATCTGATTTTCAAATGGCATTTGTTTAGTGAAATCAGTCACTTCTGGAGCTCATATCATAATTCAAACATGGATTTTCTTTCAAGAGGAGGTAGATTTTCTTGAACAGATTTGATTTATTTTAAATTTCACAATTGTTGAATAATCCTTTCAGGATAATTATAGGATGCTTGTCTACTGTTCTGATTCTTCAGTTAGGGTAAGAAAAGGGTCTATAATGAGATTAAGTTCCAGGTAAAAATAAAATGACCCTCTATCTGGAAGGGAGACCAGGTTAATGCATGGCAACTCTTAATACTGAGCTATTGGAACTCGGAAGAAAGTGCAAGTTCAAATCAAACCCTTGAATTCATTTCCTATCCCAATCTCTTCTGCGTCATGCTTGTTATCGCAACTAGTCGCAGGCTGGGTTTCCTTCATTTGATAAAATAGATAAAATGAAATAGTGTTTAATTACTATACACGTTGATAAGGTATTTGATGAACTACTGCTCACTGCAAGCCCCATAACTATCCATATTGAGCTTCACTAGATGAGTCAGTAGTCATGATATCAGTGCATTATGTACAATTTGATAACTGCATAGAAAAATAATCTCTTATATTCCAGATTTCATGGTAACTAAATTTTGGCAGTATGCTCTTCAAGGATGAATAGATCAAATTGTGTATGAATAAGCATTGCATGAAGGACTGTAGTGTTCAAACCTGTGGGTTTAATTTCTTAATCAGCCTTTTAGATTCACTTGCATTTATAGCGTCAATTGGTGTCACTGACTGACAATCTGACAAATCAAAATAGCAAACATCTCCTACTCCTCTAAATCTGATGTTGCTTAAGTGACGTTTTATCTTGTCATTAGGACATGGTACTCTATTTTACTACATTAGAAGACGTGTGTCAATTGCAAGAATTAAATTTCTCTGCAATATTGGCGTTAAATGAAGGTGGGAGCTTTAAAAGGAGGGGGATCTTGAAGGTTCCAAGGATCAAACTATTGCATCTGTGGTGTTTTATTTTTATAAAGTAGGAAAAATATCCTGTGATGTGTGTACACTATGAGCATTTTTTTTGTAACTTTGATGTTAACATTTCATTCTTTCATTTCTACTTGGTACATTAAACAGGTTTATTGGGTGAAAACAGGATTTAAATGGTAGTCCTGAAGATTTTGGCAATAGTTAAAATGTCAAAGATTTTTCTTCGTTGCTGATATTTTTTTTCTAAGATGCTTTTTCTTGTATCACAGAACTGTATTTATTGTCAACAAGATCTCCCCCTCCGAACCCAAATTCCCTTTTGCAGACCTATTAATTGATCAATATTTCTATGAAGTGAGATAGACCAGATGACATTTTGAATTGTTGCACACACATTCATATCAAATGTAACCAGTTGACATTAAAGATGAACAAATGGAATAATCTGATTTGTCTCAACTCTCCCTTTTATACTTTGATTTCTGTGAAAAAAATCAAAACTGAATTAGTAATACGTAACATGGGTGTTTGGGTCCAAGCAAGCCAACAGCATTATGAAAAAGCCGCAACATCCAGGGTTGCCAATTTAACTCTTTTGGAGCTAGATCTCGTTCTTTTGGGGATAAAGTAATGATTTGGGGCCTGCTATCCACCTACTTTATATCCTGAACCACACTTTAACTGTGGAGGCCTGTAGTATTTTTTTGATTGTTACTGAATGAACAACATGTAGATGGAGTTCTGAAACTTACTAAAACAAATTTTAGATTATAAAATTAAAGTAAAAAAAATATAGTCTGTGTTTAATTATCAATTTTTTTTTTCCTTTTTTCAACCATTGGAAATATTTTGTTACTGTGGGAAATAAATAAAGTGAAGCAGTGAAATTATGGAGTAAGGGTATTGTCAGTAGGCAAGCCATAAGAATAGCCCAAACTCTTTGCATTTGATTTTAATACATGTAAGTTATCAGCACTAAAATGGTTTAACAGTTTCATTTCATTTCATTTTTGTCTTTTACTGTCAGAATTGGCTGTGCCATGATATGTGTGATTATCAGGAGGGAAAAAAACTTGATATGTTTATAATAAATCCTACCTATGATATCTTGGGTAACATAAACTGCTTGTGTGTGTATGTATTCACTTGCGTAAAATACAACGTGTGTGTGTATATGATGGCTTTAAAGACATTTTAGTAGGAACTTCATTTTGCTTGGCACCGATTTTACTCAGTGGCTAATCGAACAGTCCTAGATTGCATAAATAAAAAATGAAATGAGTGTTGTGTGGGGGTCGAACCTGCATCCACCAGGAAGCAGCTCTACTTTTATCAACTGAGCTAATGGCTCAAGTTTGAGAAGTGCACTTGTATCACTGATTTCTCTATTTTTATGATAGTAGATATATATACATATATATATGATGTATGTGTGTTCCCATTGCTGACAGTATGACTGTCAGCAGATGATAATTCATCATCATCATCAGTCTTTTAATGTCTGTCATTGGACATAGACCTTCCCCAGGATACGCCACAATTCTTTATCATGGGCATCTAAATTTGTCCAGTTCATCTCTCCATCTTGTATTTTGTTGGCCTCGGTTCCGCATGTGATCTCTGGGGATCCATGTTGTGAGTCGCGATGTCCATCAGTCGTCTGTCATTCTTGCAACATCCTGAACAGAATAATGTTCAAACAAAAATGTCTTCATGATTATCACATTCTGTCGGATATAAAGTTTCCATGTACTATAATTATTTTTTTGTGTATAACACTTTTCGATCAAGCACAGATACAAAACTTTGATCCTAAGCAGAGTGCACTGATACTCTCATCCAAGGCAGGAGTGTTGATCTATATGTAAACAATGTCATTTTTTTTTTTTTTTTTTTTCTTTACAGATACTATGGTTGTGATATGAATATATATATATATATATATATATATATATATATATATAGATGAGCAAGAAAAGAATATTTGTGGTGTTCTGATTTCTTTCTTCCAGATAAGATAACTATATCTGTTATCTCCTGCTTACAGTTATTTCCTTCTTTGAAAAAAGAATAATCCTAGTCATGAGATGAGTTCAGCTCAGTGAATCATCAATTGATTAGAAAAAACAATTTTCAGAGATTAAAAATAAACCGAAGTCCGTAATTTGATATCAAACCCATTTGTCTGGTTTCGTGAATCCGAAATAAACCTGAAAATGACAACTACATTTAAAAAGTAACTAACCACTCTTTACATTTGGAAAAATGTGTACTAGATATTAAAAAAAAAATTGTTTCCAAAATTTACAGTTTTGCTTATCAAACCAGCTGTTTTCATTAGACTTCCTTTATTTGAAATTAGAACATTTATCTAGTTTTAATCAGCAGCCATCAAAACTGTAAATTGGGTAAATTATTTAACATGAATAAGATAAAACTGTTACCTTTGTTGGGTTTTATATTAGAAACTCCTTCAGTCATTGATTTCCTATTACATTGGGGATAAGCTTTTGGATTTTTGCATTTATTTGATTACTAGTTAATCCCTGTTAATGAAAATTCATCTATTTGATGATCCTTTCTTATTAAAAAAATTTTTTTTTTCAACAAATGAATAGACTGATTTCAGTAGAAGAGTTATTTCAATCTTCAAAATTATTACCTTCAAGTGGAAGAGTCCATTGTTACGGATAGGAAAGCAGGAAAAAAAAAATCGCCTTTATATATTCTATATAAAGCTTTTTGTTGTACTGATTATCCAAGGTATGGGATGTGGGTTACTTGGTATCAAATTGAGCAGCCAAATATGGCGTAAGTCTGAAGCCTCTTTTGCGTTCTGAATACTTGCAACATGATTTGAAAGCTGAAGAACATATTAGTCAAAGTACGTTTGTGATTACAAACAACCAAAGAAAATGAAGATCGTAATAAAAATACCTCTTCACCTCAGAATCACAAACAACTTCAAGTATGATTTAATATAAGTTAGCAAGATAAGTGTTATGGATATATGGAGTGGCAATGTGATTAGGTATAAGTGTTTGGTGGTTAGCGACATCAGTAGTCAAGATGGTAAGAGCATGGCGGCATTATTTAACGAGCCCCTGTGGTAGTGGATGCAAGTGTTGCATTGTCATCGTTGTTCCCGGGAATGTAGTTACAGCTAACGAAATAGGAGAGTAAAGGGAGGAAGAGAGGTAAACAATATACTCGTTGAGCAAAATGGACACCTGTTGTCGAAAGAAACATCTGTTGCAGAAAAAACATACACAAAAGCATGCCCACATGTAACTGTGACTTTCCGCAGATGACCTCCTTGAAGATTCTGGTGTGCTACATCAAAGAAGTGGCATGAAGAATGCACATGCCAAATGTAAACCCACACTAAATATGCATAAAGGATGTACACTATGTAGAAAAATAAATACCTTAAGTATGATATGGTCGGACTATTTACTTTGGTTGTGTGTTTATTTATTCACAACCCCTGGGCCCTGCCAGCTCCAGAATGTAGAATCGCCTCCAAGAGTGCACATCTAACTGGACCAGACACGTCACATCTGGGTTGTGCTATTGGGGTACTTTTTAGTTGCCGCCCTTGGTCAATTTAAAAAAAAAATTTTTTTTTTGCTTTTTTTGGTTGAATCGGTTAGCTGGCTGAGCATTGATATTGACGGTGTCTGGGGGTCTCTCGTCATGGGAGACGTCCTCAAAAAAATGAACGCAAAGATTGAAATACCTGATAGCACTACCCAGATGTGCAGAGGACATGTGACATATTCATTCCAGTTGGGTGTGAGTTCTGGGTGGTGTTTCCGTTTTCTGGAGACGGCAATGCTGTGAATAAATGAACACCTAGACAAGGAAAATAGTCTGATCATATCATTCTTGATTGATGGAAATTCATGATTAATACACCCTGTCAGACTAAATTCAAACAAGTAAACATCTTGTTTATTCTTTTTGATTCCTGTATTCTGGAACACCTTGTTTACAAAGACTCACTTACATCTTGAAAATCTGTGCTAGTCTTCATTTGATTCCTTGGACAGAAAATTCCTTGCCCCAATTTCTCCTTGTTGACTAGAGATATGTACAACATATTAATTTCACTCCTTAGTACTGTAGGTATACATTTCTGAAGGTTATCTTTTAGTAAATTACGTAGGTCCCGAACAAAGGCCTATTAAAACCCACACATAAGCTACAAATCAATCAACAATTTTAGGGTTGATAATTCTAACTAGAATAAACACTTTCATTAATAAATTTAAGTATTGTTCTATAACTTTATGTATACACAATTTTTATATATGGTAGTATTTTCATCAAGGTTTCTTAATTTTACCACCACCACTCCTTGCTTTATTGAATAAAAAGCAGCATATATAAGTAGTAATCATTAATAATTTCACTTGGAATGATAGTTTTCATTCTCTTGTGTGGGTCATAGTGTCAAGTAATTTCTGGTCTTACCAAATCATTCTGGTCACATATGCTTCTATGGTGCCAATGTGGAACAGGATTCTATTTTTCACTTTTTGCACTCATTACATTTTGAAATTTATTGAATGTTATTTACACAATTATTTTTTCCTCTAGTCTTTTGTGTAAATTGTTTGTGACTGTTGGTCCAGGTTATTGACTTTGTGGGATTGTGTAAAATAATTTGAAAACTATTTCAGCTTTTGATCACAGCTGTTAAGCAATTACCTCAACTTAACCCATTCCTTTCAAGTCCTCTCCCATCAACCTTCACAGTTCACATTAGTCACTTTAGGAAGTGAAATTCTCCTCTAGTTTCTGCCATTATATTGATATTATTTGTTCAAATCTGTCGCTGGTATTCTTCTGTAGTTTTATATAACCATGAAACAGATCTGGTAAGTCACTCAATAGAAACCATCATGCAATTGTCTTTTGAAAGCATGTTGGGGCTGTTGAATTAAAAATTGGATAAGAGGGTCACCAATGAATGAGGTACTCCTCACTCATTTTGTGGGGCAGTGATGAGTAAAAAAAGTCTACATTCAAAAGCAAGCTGCAGGATACAAACAAAGGGACAAATTCAGGTTAAACTCACATTGCAAATTGAGCCTCCCCCACTGAAAACCTATTGGGGGGGGGCGTAATTTTCAAAATTATAAGGAGTAAATGTTGAGCCTTCTAGCTCCATTGGTACAGCTATTACATACCAACTTGAAAACTGAAGAAACCTAAGTTGGTAATTTTGGTTGAAGGCTTCTAATAATGATGGTAACACAAGTGTGTGTGTGTGTGTGTATGTATGTGTGTACATGTAGTTGTGGTTTTGTGGTGGTTTTTGTCATCAGCCTAATCATTGATGGTCATTGCTGTCAACCAGATTCTTGTGGCCCTGTTGACAGCCAGATTCATCAGAGTTGTCAGTTAATTATTTGGGTTCTTCTTCTTTGAACCCCAACCAGATAAAGCAGTATGACCTACCATGGCAAGGGGTCTTGATAGTCTTCGTAACACTTCTTCTTCTAAGGTATCACCAGAGCTCCTTGCAATATCCTTCATTGTAGTTTTGGGCAGCTCATGAATCTAATAAGGAACCCTCTCTGATGATATCTCTAGAACATGTCTCAGCCATTTAAGTCTTCTGGTGACAACTGCAGTAAATGGAGAATGTTTTTCCTTGTTCTGCCATTTGAACCGCAGTTCCCATCGTGTACGCTTATGGTCAAATGCATCTATACTAATCTTGTTTGGTTTACACATCACCAAGTCTCTCACCCAAGTGGATAGTAGTAACTAAGTATTGAAATTCAACAGACCTGACTATACAAAAACTTCTTACAAATAACCCGATCTGTTCCAATCAATTTTGTCCTTGTTTGGCATCTGTTCAGTGTTTAAAACTAAAATTTCCAGTTTCAAGTATTGGTCTGTCATTATTCCTTCCTTCCTTCCTTCCTTCTGTGATGTGAAAATGCTTTCTCTATCATCTTTAATTGAACTGTAAACATCATGGTCTTCAGTTCGGTATAGTGTCCACGGAGCCATCACTTGGGATTAGATTGATGCCTTGAATGGATAGAATTATCAGCTGGTGGCTGTTGTTGCTTCCGACAGGAGGTCGGTCAGTCGACAGTAAAAAAAAACAAAAAAGAACCCATTGAATTGCTGTGTAGGCTACCTTATTGTTACATTTAGTTTGTGATTGTTTCTGATGAAATACAGGCACATCCCTTCTACTCCTTGGCTTGCTTACATTCGTGTATCTATTTAATGTTTACAGTGCCCTCAAAACATGTGGCATTTGCTTGGTTTCCAATTGCCAACTCCTGTTATTAATTGCCCTAAAGCTTGTCTGTATCTCACTATATTTACAGTGGTACTCAAACGTGTTCAGTTTGGTGGAATGTTTTCTCTGTGTAAATGTCTAAGCTCATTTATTCTTCATTATTATCGATTCATTCACCTCTGCCAACAAAGTACGCAGTTGAAAGAGTTATATCTATTCACTCGTTGTGTGGACAGACGGACGAAAATACCTCCATAAGTTCTCAATGATTTTCAATGACATTTTGCAGAAGGGTAGGCCATGGGCTAAAGAAGAATTGATTGGATTTTGAAGAACATTTTTTTTTTTTTGATTGAGAGATATTTTTTTTATATCAAGGCAGTAGTATGAAATACAGAAAAATTGAAATATATAGTTAGTTCATATGTAGCTATGATGCAAGGGATTTTCATTTGATTTTTTAGTTAGTGTATGGTGTTGGCAGAGGTATACGCTCGGAGTGCTTTCTATATTTAATCGAAGCCAATAAATATTTGCAGCTTTCTCATTGGCTTTGCATACAAAGATCTTAGATAATGCTTTACTATCAGGAGGATTAATTTTCAATGGAATTCAGATTTTATGACTCTGGATCTGTGATTTTTTTTTTTTTTTTTTTTTTCAGAAAGGGAGATCACCTTGTAGGACAGTTATGTTCTCCTGCATGTAGCTTAGGCTTTTCACTGGTGGATGTTGATAGCACTGGAGATGTAGGTCCTCTTTAACCTCTCCACTGACAAGTATTCTTGAAAAATCTCATCGTAACTTCTGTACCGTGTTTCTCTTGTGTAAGGAAGAAAAAAAATAGAAAATAGTATTGCATATTTTGAAATGTTTTTTTCCATACAAATCGACTAATACATTTAACTGGATATCTTTTAAATTATTTCTATTGATGTGTTAAAATAAAATATTATAATCTAAACCCGTATGAAATGTCTTGAGACCCGGATCAACACATGAGGCCAGGCCACCATACATCCAATACATTTGTATCTACTATTTTACCATCTTGCATTTTGTTAACATATCAGTCTTACTTTCCTCTGGGATTTTGTTTCTTTGCTGTTTGAGGAATTGCTGCAGGTGTGTGTGTGTGGGGGGGAATAATATACTATCATGAGACCAGTTATCTCCTCCATGGTACTGGACTGACGACTTGCTAAGATGTGTTATCTTGTCTGTATCCCTGGACTGACAACTTGGTTTTACTGAGGTGAGTTGTCTGTGGTAGTGAACAGGTTAAGGAGTCCTTGCCAATTTTCCGTCTCATTGACCTTTGGTCAGTAAAATTCTATCCTTGAAATGGACTTATCCAGTGCATGTGCATTATGTGGAACATGACTGCCATGTTTGTAACTTTTGCGATCCTGACGACTTCAGTGTCATGAAGATCTGCCAGTACACACTTAGAATGGTGTGGAGACAGTACTGATGAAAGTGTTCTAATAGGTGTTATTACATTAGTAGGTGACCCATGATTCCATACTATGTAGGAAAGTGGTCAGCACCACTGCTTTGTAGACCTCAACTTTTGTTGTCTTTTTTCTAAGGCTTTCATTTCTTCAGACATGTTTTTACAGCATACCAAACACTTCGTTAGCCCTGACCAGTCTGTTGTCTGTTTTGGTAATAGGAGATATAACACACACCAGATGGATGAACTCCTGGACTGTTTTTATTTCTGTCTGGCTGATGGAGATTCTATTCTCTATCAGCTGATACTCCTGTCAGGATGAAGGCTGATAGATTAGTCTCCTGACTGACTTCAAAATCAAAAAGTTCTGTTGCTTTAACCACCGAATTTTGCAGTTTTAGGCTTGAGCAAATTTTGGCACCCAATGTCTATTTTGGATATTGAAAATCCCGAGGAAAAAGATTGTCAATGGTTAGGAATTAATGCAAGTATTACTAGCAGAGAGAATTATATTTATGATATAATGCTGTATTGAAAATATTCATTTATTTATCAGTTTTATCAGTTTGTAAAAGAAATTGGTGAGAGTTTTCCCTAAAATTGAGTTGACCTTAATTATATTCATATAATTGTATTTTTACTCGCTTTGACAAATGATTAGAGGTTTCAGTGGGGATGATTAATTTAAAGCATACCAGCTGGGACTTACAACTCTTTTGCAGAGATATTCCTTCTGTGACCCTTGATTATACTACCATTGATTGTTTTTTGATGTTTGCCCACATATTAACTCAATAAATATGGACAACATTGAAATGATGTTCTTTACCCAATCATTAATAATGCATTCATGATTTACAGTATCCAATTCGAGAAGAGGTTAAAATTGGCACTGTTGTTGAATATTTATTGATTCTACACCAATGGATGAATGTGGACCATAGGGCCATCCTACTACAGTAAATGTTGATCATTGGTCAGAACTGGCATTGCAGATATTGATTTAAAGTCATCGATTGTCTTTAACCCTCTTAGGACTAATCTAATAAGGTACTTAATGTCTGAATTAAACTGTCCCCATAGATTTTTGATGTGTATCTACTGGTCATATATCTATCCTAACAGTCATAGGAACCTTGGGATTTATGTTTCAGAAGCAAAGTTTCATTTTTTTTTTTTTTGTTATGTTCCTAAAGATTTCTGCTGATCCAGTCATTGAAATTGCCCCATAGCCTTTCCAGGGCTTGCAAGTCTTTTGCCTTACAAGACCAGATTAAGTAGCTTCAGAGCCTCAGTACCAAAATGATCAAATTACTTGAAATCCATCATATGGCTAAGCTTGCATGAAAAACTGATTGAAATCTAATTTTTTTCCTATCTATCTAAGTATGTTAATGTTGTATCATATCATTCATGTGTTAAGGATTATCTTGGTACAAATTTTAATTTGGTACCAAATCTTAATTTTTTGGAACCAAATAGCTTTCTTTAGTACCAAATGAGCTCAATTTCGGTCTTGATAAATACCAAATGACAACCCTGAGCTGTTCTGATCTGATGTAATGTCTCCTGGCCTACACTTAATTATCTAACCTCCTATACCTCATGTTGAGAATTGACTTCACAGTGAATAGTTTCACTTGCCCTGTTTATTGACTTGTTTCTTTAATGATAAATATGCACTTTGTATTTATCTGTAATCTGCACCTGTGTAATCAGCTGTGAAACAAGCTTGTACTAACTTGATTTTCACTTCTGTATGTTTTGATCATTAAACTGCAAATTCCGATCTGGCAAACACTCATTCACCCAGCACATTTTTATACTTGGTAGCATATAACATTGTGTGAAGTCGTTTGAAATATATTTTAAAATAGCAAATGAAGGGCCATGTACTGTCTCTAATATTGGGTAAAGTCAGTAACATTCTGATTTTCTTTTTCCAATCCTTGATTTTGTGAAAAGGGGAGAAAAAAGTTTTGGCTCTTTTCTTGAATTATACACCTCGATCAACCAGAACATCGTGTTGACAACATCAAGAATGGGAAGAAGAGATTTGATTGTCTGAGTGAAAGTAGAAAAGGGCCAGAAGATGATTTTAATATTTGAGGTCTAGATACCCATGTTTAATGAGACAAATACTGCCAGATTATAAAATACTCATGATGAATGGTTAATCTGTCATTGGGATTTCCTGTCTGTATTTCTGAGATGACATCATTATATCATCATTATAAATAGATTTATTTTGAGTTTTGTCCTCATCTTTGTTGTTTTTATTGTCAATGTTCTGGCTGCGGCATTCTCTGATCTTCTTCAGATTCCAGTTGTATTCGGTAATTTTGTTGGAATTTCAAACTGAACCCTTTATTTAATCCATAAGAGTAGACCATTCTCACCCTGCTGTCCATGCTTAGGGAGATTTTGTATTAGTTAATTTTTCTATTATTTATCCAATTTATTTTCCATTTCATTAATCCATCCTTATTCATACCTGTTCTGCTTGTTCCTCATGATTAGATGCCGAGATATCACAAAAAAAAAATGGCTTCATCACAGATATAAGCAGTGACCTCTGGGTATTGCTGTTAATGATCTATTATTATTTTGAACATATGCTTAATTTTTTTTTTTTTTTTCCTTTTCAAACTTGAGGTCACTGTTTATTTCTGTGTCGTCCCCCACATACTTATTGAAAGTACCTCAGCCACCTGCTGAAATTGAGGTATCTTTTATCTAAGAATAGTCTCCTGTCAGTGGATCTATGATATGGTGGACTTGTTCAGTATCTAGATCAGTTTGTTTGATATTGAGTAAAATGTCTCTGGCAAGCCTCTCTCTCATAACTATTGGCAGGGCAGTAGTAACTGGAAAAAACAAAACAAAACCAAAATTGTTTTATCCATTGTCAACCTTGGCAAAGACTACTGTCATAAAATGTTGTCCTATGCTTCTTGTCTATTGAATGAAATTTTTTGTTCCTGTGTAACTTCGCATTAGCCTTTCTTTTTTTTAAATTTTTATTCTAATAAATTTTTGTTTTTTCTTCTTTTTCTAGGTAAGTGTTGTTCATTCTGAAGGAAATAATTTCGCTACCATTTAATCTGGTGTCTAAAGTGTAACACCTATAAGGTAAATAATAACTTCTTTCTCTTCCATATATTCATTGTTGGTACATTCTTATTTATTTGTAGATTTACAGGTGTGAAAATGAATTTGAGAGTATTTTGACACAAACTTCTACATGTGAACTTCTTTCAAATTTGGAATTTCAATGTGGAAGAAGAGAAGAATGTAATTTTGGGAAAGAGTATTTTGATATATATGTATAGGAATGCATTGATTGGTGCAGATTTTGAAATAGTACAGTTAAGGTATTGTGCAAATTAATCGAAGTATAAGCTGAAAAAACAAAGCATTAGATTATAGTAAGACCTTGAACAGTATGTTTTTGAACTGTATGGAAAATTTTTGAATGAATTAACCATACTAATCAAGTTATACCCTTGTATGTGTATTTGTGTATGTATATATATATATATATATATATATATATATATATATATATATATATATATATATATATATATAGAGAGAGAGAGAGAGAATGAACAGTTCAACCTTTTCTGTTTTGTTTTTTTGTTTCTCTTTGCATAGCTACTGTTAGAGGTACTGGTACTATACTTTGATCCTAGGCAGAGGGTTGGGAAGTGACACTGATCTCAGACAAAAGTTCTGATCCATACATAAATAATCCCATCTTTATGTTGGGTACTAATATATATATATATATATATATATATATAGATATATATATATATCTCACTGAGAATTAATTTGACAGTAAAATGACTTTGGAGAGAAAAAGCCAAGAATTACATCTGAATATTGAGTGCATTAGTTTTTCAAATTATTATTACTTGTGATACAACTAATGTCACATAATAAAAATCTTTAAAGAATTTTTTGATATTATGAAATCTTCAACCTTGTTGAAAACAAATACAAAAACAAAACACTGATCGAAGTGTAAAAGAACAATAGAAATTAACTTTGAAACTGTCAGCGTATTACAAGTTATTGATATACTTTTCTTCATGAAACCATTTTGTTAATTTTTTCTATTTCTCTAACAGTCGAGGCGTGCTATTAAAAAAAAAACATTGGTTGTCATAAAGAATGTGAGATATTAACAATATCATCTGCTGTTCAATATACCGGGTGCACCCCCCCCCAAAAAAAAGGCTAAGGATTTGGTGGACTAAAATCAGTAAAATATAACTTGATGACTTTACCTTGCTGAGATCTTGGTAATTTAATTATGAAATAAGGTATTTATCCTCAAGTTAACTATCAGTGAATTACTCTAAATACGATCGGGAACCATTGAGTGTTATATTTTAGTGACTATAGTCCACCAAATCTATAGTGTTTTTTTTTTTTGTTTTTTGTGTGTGTGTGGGGGTAGTTTAATACTGTGTTCCTCAAATAATCAAGAGAGACCTGATTCCTCTTTCATAGCTCTTGAAAGGAAAAGAAAAAAAAACGGATAGAATCAAAAACTGATTATTTGGTTTATTACTTATTTGATGTCACAGAATCAAGAGACATGACACAACTTTTGAAGATTTTGAAAGAAAAAAAAAACTCTTTTGAGGCTCTTGAAAAAAATAAAAGTCCTCTAGAGACGCATGTATTACCCTCCCCCCCTGCCAATACATAGTCCTTACCCTACCATTCTGGCCAATGTCCTTTGAAAGGACTAGGCAATCCGGATGTGAACAATTCATGTGAAATAAGGAGAGTTGAACAGGATAACCAATTGTAATGTGATCACTGTCTCTACCTCCCCTTTACACCTTGAGTCGGAGTGAAAGATAAAATGAGAATCTCAATAGTACAACTGACTCCTATAGGAAACTTATTTTGATTACCATATGGTCTCTATTGCCTTTTTTTTTTTTTTCTCTCTTTTTTTTTTCTATTGATGGTCTGTATTTATGCCCAAGTAAAAATTCCTAAATCATCCAACGTACCTCTTACCATTTATCTATGGAAATTTATTTCAAAATTAAGATGCGATGGTGAACATAATGGTGTTAACTTCACGCTTTGAATATCGGGACTTTCACCAAATTCAGCGAACTATAAACAAAAAGATGATGGGCCCTAACTAACCATTTCAAAGTTTCCATACTTCTCCCAACTTCATACAAAATTCAATTGAAATTTCTTCAAATAATTCATTTATTCTTTTTTCTAAATTACAAATTACAGAGGTTATCTAATTGTTCACCGCATATGAAATGTAAATTAACAATTGATCGGCCATAACGAAACATTTTTTAGTTCCGTGGGTTTCTGCAACTGTCTAAACAAATTTCAGCCAAATCAATCAAGAATTGAAAAAAATCAAACCTGAATTGTTTTCATTGATTGAAACATAAATCGCCAAAGTCTTAATACACCCCCCCTAACTTTCGTATCGAATTTTATTAAAATAAGAAGTTATTCAGTTTTAAATTATTCCATTTTTAATTATATCTAGATGAATAAACAAAATGGATTGTCCATAACTAACCTTTTTTTATTTTTATTCCGGAGATTTCCCCAACATTCTAAGCAAATTTCAGCAAAATCTGTCAAGAACTGAAAATTTTTACTGATTGGAGCCAAAAATATGGTTTTTGTTTATAAAATGTAAACAATCACATTACCCATAAGTCACTATTCCAAAGACTTCATACATCTCCCAACCTTCATGCAAAGTTTTTTGAAAATAAAAGGGCGTTACTCAATTTTGAATTACCCACTTTGAAACCCGGATGACACCATTTTTTAATTCAGTAACGAATCCCAGTCATTGCAAAAAATTTTCGACGGCGACAAAAAGATAAATAAAAGTAGGCGAATAACATTTCCTCTTTATTCAATAGATGGGGAAAAAAATTGACAACTGTATTAGTGGTATTGACACATATGTTGCATTTTAACTGCTCTCGATGCATTGGTTAATGAGTCGATTTCAAGAAACTGTAAGGATTAATTAAATCCTTACTTGGAATTAATGAAAATATTGACTCGTGAGAGAATTAGCTTATTCTAGGTTAAATCCTGTTCAGGTGTTAATTGATATTTTGGCAGTAAAAAACCTATGGCAAATGTATTTGAAAATGTTGTGGACAATCGTCTTTATTAGAGGAGGAAGAAGATAATGTGGTGAAATAAGTGTAGCATCCTTTATCAGTTAGCAATTCTGAAGATGTTGTTCAGAAGAGATTTTGTTTATAATAAGAATTAAACCAGCAATTAATGTATGTGTGTATATACACTGAAACTTTATATTTTCAGCATGAATTATTTTCTTTGTGTATTAGCAGGTTTCTTTTTTCTTTCACTCAAATGTTGGCAAGTATATTAAACAAAAATTAGTGGGATTAATGATGAAAAAAAATCAATTTCAAATCTATTTATTGATTTGGATATTAAAATCTTCTCTTCAATTGATAGAGGGAATTGGATAGGAACAAATGCTGGTCTTCAGTCTTCTCATTTCAAACTGATCTGTAGGCGTGTGTGTAATCCATTTTAAACACACTGTCTATCCACATATTTTATTTATTTTATTTTTGTGCCTACCGCTTTTCAACGAGTGCATAGATACTAGACTGTGATTCTAGGCAGAGGAGGAAGGGTGAGGGATAGCGACACACTTTGATCCTAGCAGAGTTCACACACACTCTGATCCTAGGTAGAAGTGCCTATCCATACATACATAAATTTTCTAAATATATTCTTATCTCCAAGTGGACCTAAATATACTCTGGTAATCTTTCTCCCTTTAACTCCATCAATGGTATTGTTGTAAACTCTTTTGGGCAGTTATTCTCCAGAGGCTGACACCAGTGATAAATCAGAACTGCTCTGCTTTCCATGGAAGGAAATACAGATTATAATAATCTTTTTGTTTTGCTTTGCCAACCCTTGTTTTTATCAGCAAGGGGTTGAAACCTCTTCTCCAAGAACTGACCTCTTTTAGGAAGAACTAATATATATATATATAGATATATATAGATAGAACCAAGATGAGAACTGACCTCTTTTGTGAAAAAACCTAGTGACTGAAGATGAAGGCAATGCAGGTTCAATTTCACTTTCAGTTTCTTTATCTCATGAAGGAACTGATATATTGTTCAATGTGAAATGTTAACTAAATTCACTACTTGGCCTTTAATGGGATTTGATGCACATCTGTCATTTTTCTCAATGTGTTCATCTGATCATTTATTACCTGTAAAAAAAATAAACTTCTAACTTTAAATTCTTTAATTAATTACCATAAATCTCTGTACTGAAAGCTTTCAAAAAAAAAAATATTCTCTTATCATGAAGAATAAGATGAAACTGTTTTTTTTTGCTACTTCAACAAAAACAACAGGAAAACTCTTGCTCACTGTCAAACAAAAAATGAAGTCCAGATGAGAGATTATCAAAATGAAGCAACAAGAATTTTAAATTCTTTAATTAATCACTACAAACCTTTGTAATAAAGCTTTTTAAAATTGTTCCATTTGCTTCATATTGCTTCTAGTTGATTTACAGATTTTACAGGGACTGGTTTCAAACTTGTCTTTTTAGTTACCTCCTTTTGTAGATTAAAAGTTATTTTCTTCTGAGAGAATTGCTATGACTATCTGTACATTCATTATTTCTAATGTACTTATGCTTTAAAAAGAGTCTCAGTTTTAGCAAGAAGCTTGTACACACTTACACATGATTGTTGAATAATTTCAGAAGTAAGGCCTAGGTCTTTTATGCATTGACACTATGCTTTTTAAAAAGTGTAGTTGTTAGGATAAGGAGAAATATATTTGATATTCAATGAATCATGAGAATTTTATTTTCATTTTTGTGTCGGTGTTCTTGAATGTTTTGAAATTATTCTTGAATTTCTAAAAATTTTAAAATTTGTAAAACCTTAAAAACTTCAAATTCCCACAAGTGTGGGTTCTTCTTGCATATTAATTTCATTGACGGATGCCTTTGATGTACATGTTACAGCAGTTCATATTTATAATATATAAATTCATAATATTGTATTTTGGTAAGCACGCAAACTTCTGGTATTGCTGCTTTTTCCTCATGTATAGAATTATTAATGGATCTGTCAGTAGTAAGGTAGCATGACATTACATATATATATATATATATATATATTGGATATCCAATGCTGGATTTACAAGAAATGATAGTATGACACAATTTATAATTATTTCTGTCGGATTATATATCCATTTCTCAATAATATTGTCAGCTTTGAAAGAAACAGTGTAGAGCAGATATAGACAATGAATGAACAAAAATGGGAATTTAGAGTTGAAGCAATTATTAGAGCCTTTGCATTGCTGGCAACAGTTTAGCTCAATGGTAAGAGCAATGCTATGTTGAAATGTTTACCTAATTCGTTGCTGGTTTGATTCCCGCAGCAGCTCCATTTATATTTTTATATGGTTTGGGTTCATGAACAAACTTTTTTGGGAAGGTTTTCGATGACTGTAATACCTTATACAAGCTGTACATATCTAATTTATCACTTTGCAGTTTGGCAGGTTATGAATCTACCACTTGAGTTCTTTGATAAGGTTTCACACTCTGGTTTAAACTGTAATTTAGCTCTTTATTAACCTGAATAGAATGTGTGAAACTGAACCACAGTTTGAAACCAAATCAAAGTACTGTGAGTTGAACAACTCATTTTTTTCGCATAAAATTAAATGTGTATTTATTATTTTTTTCTGAATCTTATGAATTTTTTCCAATCCTAAGAGTGGAGAAGTATAAGCTAACAAATAATTTCCATTATTTGATGTAATTCATGTTATATAGATCTTATTAAAAATATATTGTATTTTCCTCACTACTGGAAAAATCATTACAAAACATTTTAATTGTTGCTAGAATACTGGCTTATGTTTTTTTTTTTTTTTTTTTTCCTTTCTTCTCAGCCGGGTGTTCTCACTTTTTGCCAATCTGATTTTGTCTCTGAACAAATTATTCCTTTGCTGTTTTTGTTTACACCCTTCGAGTACACTACAATTCTCACCCCCAAGTTATGAAAGTGTTTTCAGAATCCACTCTGTAAAAGCAGACTCCCACAGCCTGACACACAATACATGACCTACATGCTTATAAAATGGAATGCGACCTAAAATGTTATTTCTTCTTCTTCTGTTTGATTTAAACTGTTCACTCTTACATGCCCTCCCCCCCTCCCCCGTAATTTGCATCTTGTTGTGAATCCTGATGTTTGCGTTTTGCTGCTTGTCTTACAAATACGTGTATATTGGGTAAAGTGCATTCTGCTACCAATATCAGTTGGAGGATAAATGTCTCCTCTTCAGTTGTCATTTCTTGCTCGCTAGATTACTGTTGATATTGTAGCAGTTGTGTTCAGTGATGTAGTGCTAAAAAAAGAAGCAAGGGAATGCAGGGCTGCTTGCTCTTGGGAGCGGGGGACGCTTAAAGCCCTCCCCTACCTCCTAGAAAACTTTTGAAATTTAACCAATTTCAGAGACATTTTGAAGCCATACGGGATGGGTATTTAGGCATTCACTGGCTAATTATTCTTATCAGTGAATTGCTCGTGAGGGAATGCTGCCCCACTCTACAAAGTAAGGGAATGCTTCTCCTGTGTTCCAACAGTTCTCTACAAAACATAAATAGGATCTTCGGAAATTCCACAGTGTATCTTTGTAACTTCAGTATTGAACCCTCAGTAATTCATAATAAACATCTAATAATCATATTCTGTCAGAAATGCTTGCATCAATTCCTGACCAATGATAATCCCTTTCTTCCTGATTTTCGATGTACAGATTGAATGTTGGAGCTTAGTCAAAATTCCCAAATCCAGGGGTTTGAACATCACATTCGATTATTAAGCCCTGATGCTTCTATGGTGATTATAGAGTAGTTTCCTTTGTTTATTTGCAAATAATTATAATATAAATTCTATAAATAGGAAGTGACTTGATATTGTGCTTAATGACTACCAAAAGTGGCTCAAAACAATTAAATCATTATAAGAACAATATGATGATATTTTAGATTATTCATCGATAGAATATCTGACCTTGGGACACAGAGTTTGAAGTTGAGGGGGTGAGTAGAACTTGCTTCTTGATTTCAAGTAAGTTCTTTCAGTCTTTGTCATAACAAAGTACAAATGTTTATGCAGCTTATGCAGCTATTTTACCCTAAGAATCTATTCTTATTTTGTGCTTGTAAGAATCTATGATCCCCAAACAGTCTTTTCAATGCTCAACATTTCTCTTACCTCAGTCTTCCTGTTTTATATTGAACATGCATTCTTGGGAAAAGCACACTGTTACTGGCAGAAGTGCCAATCCATACGTAAATAATCTCGAGATTTTTGATTGGTACTATGCTAGTCGATAAACAGAAAATAATACGGAATGTTATTTGGATTTAGGGATGGTCATTGAGTGAACATGGTATAATGGTTCTAATTCGGGTAGTTTCCTGGTAATGTTTTTTGTCATAATGCTTTTGTTGAAAGCATGTACTGAAAAAACATTCCAATCCATGTACAGTTATCCCTTGCCATTTGTTGGGGCGAGTGTCATCAGGGGGCCACAAATATCAAATTAATGTCTAAAATACCAATAGACTAGCCGTTTTGCGAGTATAAACATCGAACAAGTTCAAGTTTGCAACTGGGTTTATACTGTCTACACGAGTAATTTTTTGTTGATAATTTTTCTACAATCTTTCTTATTAATAACTCAAAGATTTTTACAATGCATTCATGATTTCCCAAACTTTTTACGTTTTACAGCATATTTTCTATGATGTGGTTTTTTGTAGTACGCTGTTAAACTCACCAAAACCTTCCCATTGAATCATTCAAGACTGAATTGCTAATGGAAATCCACAAATGGCAAGTGATAACTGTAAATACATATATGTATATATTTTGATGAAAAAACTCGAACAAACCATTACAAAGAATAACCTTTCTTATTCAAGTATAGAGATGGATGATATCGTCGTAAAGCTTGAAAGATATATGCGCACACTCAGTGTTCACTCTTATCTTATCTTACGTGCAGACACTCATGTATGTACACATTTTTCATTATATACGCATATTCACACTTTGCCAGTTTTTGTACAGGGCAAACTGTTTATTATAATCAAAGATAATGTTATCGAACAAAGTCTGTCCTGAACACTTTATCTGAAAATGGATAGAAAATTTTGAAAAATTGAGAAAATGAATTTCATATAATGTTCTATAATGTAAAGTTATTTTAACAATGGATTATTGATAAAGAATGTGAATTATTCCAATTTTTATATCCTTTGCTTAATGCTGAAAATCTTCAAATGATTCTGTATCTTTCTGGGACAGTACTTTTTATTCCCGCCACTCCTTAATACTATTAGTTCTCAAGCATAAAGAAACTCTCTGCCACCTGTTTCAATAACATTTGAGAACTAGTAGTATCAAAAAGCAGGGATAGTTTTT
Organism: Thysanoteuthis rhombus; assembly: GCA_963457665.1. Taxonomy (NCBI): domain Eukaryota; kingdom Metazoa; phylum Mollusca; class Cephalopoda; order Oegopsida; family Thysanoteuthidae; genus Thysanoteuthis; species Thysanoteuthis major. Next base: position 43,633,269 of record OY735229.1, read on the forward strand.
GCATCAAAATATTTCATTAACGTGTGGTAGGGAAAAAAAATACTGTTGTTTCATTGTGTAGACTTGACCATGTATGTGCTGATTGCTACTTGACAAAGCATTGAAGATTTTAATGAGAATCTAGTTTTTATTATGGAAATTTCTCCAGGTTTCCACTCGATCACATGTTCCAATATATTTTTTTTTCTTGTGCACCTAACTATTGACAGGTTGCAGACAACTCAATAACTCTTTCATAGAGTTAGACAGTTTGACAGAGTCTGCCACACAACCCATCTCACAAAAAGCTACCTGTTTGCTTTAATGCCTTCACTTGCAAATTACATCAACATACGTTGAATGTGGGTGCCAGGCAGCCTGTTGTGTGCTGGAGTCGCATCCATAATGCAGGCGAATAGAAATAGCTGAGAGAAAAATAAAAAGAACTTAACTATTAAGAGGCAGATGGTTTAGATGCATTGCTTGCCTCCTTGTTTGCACTTGGGCTGTTTGGAATATCAATTGCTAGTTTTTTTTTCTTTTCTTTTTTTTTTTTTCATCAGATGAAGCACTGCAATCCACAACTATCAATTTTTGACTACCATTTACCTTCGTCTCAATTTTTAGTTGTTTTTTATCATAACTCAATGCAGGTTATCAATCTATGGCATTGAGCAAATAGCATGGATTTGGAACAAAGAATAACCTTCCGATGAGATTCAAACTAGCATCCATCTTGCCATAGAGGAGCCTCGTTAAATATACCGGCTGCTTTGTCATCTAAGCTACAGAAACTTTAAAGGCTAGCAGAAGGTCGAATCCAACCTCTAAACCCAGTCCATCTCTATCTCTCCATTGCCATATTTCTGTATTGGTAGCAGTATCAATAAAATGGGATATCAGTAGCTGTCAAATCTTTGCAAGTACACTACTATGTATGTGGGAATATCAATAAGTATTGTTTATGATATGGTTATATAATCTCTCTTTATCAAAACTGGACTCTCTTATATCCTTGGACCAGAACTCAGAATTTTTCAGATTTTGGAATGGCATCATTATCTAAATCGATAATGGGAGATGCTTCCATTTCTGTTTCTCACCGTTCCCCATAGGGTGAACTGCTGCTTTATTTCAATATTTTCAATTTTCAAAGTAAAAAAGGGAGCACCAAAAAATAAGAAAATCCATGAGCAACAGCGGCATGTCTAGTTGGAACACTGACATCCAACTGTGTGGTATGGGTTGAGCCAAAGCTGACTTGAAATATTTTCCTCTGTGCTTTACAAGGCCTTGAAGATGACATTGGTTGAGCGTGGGTCATGTCGGGTCATGTTGATATCAAACATGAACTTTGGTCTGTAATACAGGCGTCCCCTGTTATACTGCGAGTGTTGGGGTCAAAGAAAGCCAATCATATTGTAACCGACCTGCATCAACTGTGGGGTGGGTATGGGCAATATTCAAGGGCGGGGGGCAATGATGATAATTACTACAATAATAATAATGATAATAATAATAATGATTATTATAGGTGAAAGATGGCAAACATTCTCTATAGTACAAAACTGAACACAGACATTGGTATTTGTTGCCTTTCCATGTCATCACACACACATGGGTTAACTGACTTTGTTGAATAGTTGTATCAATGAATGTTAATCTAAAGAACTCGACCAACAATAGCAATTCCTTGTTTAAATGACATGGACATTACCCAAAATGTATGCATTCATATTATTGTCCCTGGAGTGGGGGGAAACAAACATTAGAAATGTTAGTCCTTCAAAGCAGAGACACTTATTAAAAGACACCCCCCCTCTCTCCGACGAGTCCAGTTTTCTATTTTCGTTATCTGACAATGTTGATATCTGGCTGCCAACAATTTGTTAAACAGTCCGAGCAGTGTATCTTCATTTCTTATTTATCACACAACTGTTTACTTATCTATAGAAACACATTGCTTACTGCATCTCCTCATGCATGTCTTCATCTATTACTTAGCATTAATGACCCTACCACCCTTAATGACACCCCCACCCCCTCCTCTCTCTGATTCTGCTGTCCACTTTCTTGCAGACTGGCTATCCAACTGATCAACTGGACAGTCTATTTTTCTCACAAGCGAGGAAGTGAAAGTGACAGAGAGAGAGCAAGAGAGTAAAATCAATAACCACCCTCTAATTCCTTCCCCTATCCTTTCCTGGGCCTAGTGGTGGTTAGCTTTCCTGGGGGCCAGTTTTCTCCTTCACTCTTCCTGGGCCACCTCACCCCGAACTCTTCCACCTAAATACTACATCTATCATATTCATTATCACCATTTCTGTCCTAGCAGCATTGTAACCTTTTGCACTCTAGGTTGGGAAACAAGTATGTGATAACATGAAATTTAATGTTCTGATGAATGCTATTTAGATCAAGAAATATATATTCAAATGTCTCATTAGATTAGAAAGGAAAATAAAATATATGTATACATATATATATATATATATATATATATATATATATATATATATATAGAAAGAGATATGTCTCAGTAGACATGATTCTGTAGAGATGAAAATGGAACTCAAGTAAAGATCTTCATCATCAGCAGTGATTAAATTGTGGCTCTATTCCAGAAACTAAGTTTCATTCTCTTCTCTGAATGGTGAGGGGTATTGATGGAATTTTTTTTTCAGTTAATCTGCTTATATAATGAATGAGCTGTGATTTTTTT